>CAXIPT010000004.1:3598549-3619506 GCA_964030475.1 Tethya wilhelma | reverse complement strand
CACACACACACACACACACACACACACACACACACACACACACACACACACACACACACACACACACACACACACACACACACACACACACACCTATACTACAAAGAAATGGCCGACCTTCAAATTTGCCTAAACAATTCCAACAATGCTGTCATTAACAATCCTTCAACTGAACCTACATGACATACAACTATATCTACTGTACTCTAGCTATATGCCCAAGGATAGCAATAATTAGAATGTGCACATGTATATAATGCACAATTCATGCTTTCATCTCAAAAACAGCTGGAACTAATCAAAACGATTTCAATCGTAATATTAGCATACCTTTGACATCACAACTACACTGGGCAGTATAACAGTAACCATATAAACTAATACACTGTCAAAATCCAAGTGTACAGGCAAGGGTTCTTCCTCAACCATTTCTTGGTGTATCATACTTTAGCAGGGAGTTGGACCATCCCAGTGCCTGCTCAGGCACACCTAGACATTTTCAACAAAAGGCAGAGTCATTTTTTCCAGTGCCTAGCCTTGGGAATCAGTGGTGGTATGGTACAAGCGGAAAATTTTCGGTATGCATGTACATGGGAGAGTTTTGCTACAAGATTAGCGATGTTGCTATAAATAATCTAGGCTTAGAGGCCTAGCCTGACCTTGAGGTTTAGAGGCCTAGCCTGACCTAGAGGTTTAGAGGTGGGAGGTGGAGAATTTGAATAAGAAGAAGTCACAATACTGTGAGCGTGAATACAGCTAACCACATGCAATTAAAGCTACTTAGTCTTACAAAAATGTGACAAAATGACAATGCAGTGATAGTTATACTCCTAACATTGGAGAACAAAAAGAAATCAGAGAAATAAAACAATATTGACCACCATACAAAGACAAATATAGCACTAGTGGACTCAAAACTCCTAAGGCTACCACCATGCAGTATATGTTAACTACATAAAATATATATTATAGTCAGTTTGGTGTCACACAATAATATAAAAGAGAGTGTAAGAAAACTAAATCTATACAAACAATTCCATGGAAACCTAAACGAACTTTCCCAATGACTGCTCAGGCAAGTACGTATATCTACATGTCCTAGTGTGTACCTGATATTGATTGGCTGCGTTGCTTGTCAGCCTTGTCGCTGCGGTGAGAGGACCTCCATCTGACACTGAGGACGATGAACATGATGAAGAAGAGCATCAAGACAATGATGAGGACCAGTCCTCCAACCACACCCATGAACACTATCACAGAGATGTCTTGGCCAGCTGTAGAGGTGTGTGTGTGTGTGTGTGTGTGTGCGTGTGTGTGTGTGTGTGAATAAAATCACCCAAAACACGTGATCAAAATCAAACAAGTTTGAATGAATGAGTAATGCAGTTTGTAGATTCTGAAAAGCAAACTAGGCATGATATGCTTGCCATATTCACAGATTATACGTTCAACTGTGAATCTGTCCAAAACTGCAAGTTATATAGCAAAAATACACTAAGTAACTGCATACAATCTTCCCTCCTGTACATTCTGCATGTGCAATTATACACATTCGCTAAATCTACTCACATGCATCGTTGAAAAGTGAACAGGTTGCTCCAGAGTACCGGTCAATGCAGTCACAGATGAACTGGCTGCCATCGGCGATACAAGTCCCACCATTCAAACAGGGGCTCTCTTTGCAAGGGTCTGTAAATGTAAAGTATATGAAGTAAATAAGCCAAATATTCAGTGAGAATTCTCCATGCAAAGTTTGTTTCTACAGTGAATAGGTTAAATGCATGTGCTTCTGGAATCGGTTCAAATTTTGTGTGGTATAAATTTATTTAAAGCAATTACTCTTGCAGTCTGTAACTAACCTTTCTCTAGTGTGGAACTAGTCTATCCAGCTAGAACCATTTTCTACCACTGACTGGTGCGGAACATGCATATGATATTTACACTGACTCTCTAATTATTTACTACGTACATGCACTGTTTGTGCACACACACTACCAATGTAGGCACACACATTTGAACATAGAGTGGGCGTATGTGTACACAATATTCAATTTCATGACAGGAAAGTTGGATAAGCAACTCTAGATCTACATCCTGAAGAGCCTACAGCTGATGTCTCAGAGAAGAGAAGTGAAGATGGGGTCTGTTGCACCCACACACAGTATTGGCTGTGTCTCATTGGCTTATTGTTTTGAACACATGTGGTTACCATAGAAGTGACAATAACCCTTTTTTGGCCCAATTTGCACCAAGCTCTAGACCAGTGGGTTGTCTAATCTCATTAGCAATGCACACATATCAATCAGCTGTACACTGCAAAGGCATACATACAACCCTTGACCAAGGCAACACATGTGAGTGAGTTGAGTGTGTGACTGAGTGAGTGCCTAGGCATACAACAAATTGATTCAAAACTTCAAGCTGCCTTCCATCTATTGTCTCACAATAGACCAGCTGGCAATAGAAATCGCATTAGGTGGTGCAACAATGGCTGGCAGCTGCCAAACCGCGGCTTGTTAGGGCACTTAATTTGGTACACATGTTTAGTAACTATTAGTGACACTGGGATCACGTAGGCAGGCTGTATAGCTTGGAGTGCAGTTTGAGTCACATCACGGCTGGAACTATGAGCTGGCAAGACACATGCATACACTAATGGTTTAGAATATCAGACTGTCAAGTCTCGTATCGAAATTATTCTCACTGTTAATCAATGTTTAAAACTCTCTTTGTACGTTTGAATTGCTCGGCTGTGATAACATCTCTTCACATTGCTGGTCTATTGTGAGACAATATATAGAAGGATAGCTACTCAGCTAGGGATATGAAAAGACTGGTGACTGAGAGAGTTACAAGCTTTGAGTATAACAAGATGTTTTCATATAAATCTGGGTAGCCTCTCAAGATCATATAGGTAAGAATGTAACCTCTAAGTGGCCCTTTCTCTGTGAAGGTAATATCAATTCTATGTGCAGAACTACAATACAGTCTCGTCAAAGTATTGCTATATAGCTGAGAGAATTTCCCAGAGTTAATAAAATTGCTGTATCAGCATGCACATATAGACACACAGACACAGACATTCACATCTGAATACAACAGCAAAGACACTACAACACACAATGGAGTGGGTCCAGCCCACGACACCTGTGAGAGCTGGGTGCCTAGTGTGTCTACAGGCTTGTGTAGCCTCCCATCATGCTTGAGTTGGAATACAAACAATACATAACGAAGTGCATGGCTAGCACACACACACACACACACACACACACACACACACACACACACACACACACACACACAGTCACTTAATTTTTCTCTTTGTACCTGTACATAGCTTAAAATTTTTAAATTTTTGTAATTTTCATGCAAGTATTCTGTGAGTCTATAGCAGACACTTAGCTGTGTAGCGATTTTCTCACAGTTCAAAGTTGGTACACTGTGAAGAGCCTGATTCTAATTCACTTAGGTACAGGTAGTCTACAGAAGGTCAACCTATGAGCTGAGTATAGAGCAAATTACAGCTGGAAGTCTCACTAATTTGCCTTTATAGTCTCTTGTACAGGCTAGGATATTCACATGTGACTTAATGAAAAAAAAAACGTCTTATCTCTACAAACCTAAAGGAACTCTTCCAATGCCTACTCAGGCAAATATCTAGTAAATTGGCAAAACACCGAGCCACTCAGATGCCTAGCCTTGAGAACTAGGAGTGGTAAGTTGAATGTCCAGGGAAACTTACATGTAGGTGGTTGACATTTCCAAATTACTAGGAAAAGGGTTTAGAGTAAAAACTAACCAACCATCTGGAGGACAAAAGTAGGATTTTGAAAAGCTAAATTGGTGATGCATGCACGTCAGAGTTGAAAAGGTTATACGCAATGAAACACAAAGGAATAATGAATCTAATCACTGGCTCCAAAGACCATGTATCCCTAATGTACACAGTCGCATACTTACACACCAATACACACACACAGAGACACCAGCATCACTCACACACACACATGCAAACATAGGCACACCCTACGGCCTACAAAAACCACATTATATACCATTATGATACAATACACTAGCTGTAATACTACTATGGAAGGACTTTTAGTGTATACATACAACATTTCAAAGATATGTGTCTCATCAAGCAAAGCATTAAGGGAAGGGTGTCAATAATCTCACGGAAGCAGCGCCACGTTGTTGCCAGGGAGGAGCAATTGGAGGTGCCAAAACAACTGGAGGATGGAGTAGCCAGCTGGGGTGTAGCTATAGGGACAGGGAGGGTAGCTAGGGCGTGCTAATTAGTGTGGTATATCTTAGGGGCATGATGCATTTATAGCCAAGGGATTGAGCAATAGTTGTTGTGACAACAATACAGTTTCCCCCTATCTCCACGGAAACATGAAGTAAACTATATGCTTCAATTCTTAGTTCTAGTCCACCCAAAGGTAGTAAGAAACCATAATAGTAATATTGTTAACAGATAACATGGGCCATGCTCATGCACATCTTCAATTGCAGTCTATCAGAGGGTATGTGGTTGCCAAGAGACCATATATAGGCATATTGGATTCTAATAGTCGTATACCTAATTCAGTTTACACTGTGTCTATGCACACACACATTACGTGCAGGTGTTATACAACACGAAAGTACACATGTGCACATTTGCACACCTAGGGATTTTTTTCTCTTTAAAATTTAAAAACAGGAAGGCGTGGGATAATTTTAAAGTCTACTGATCGCCATGGAAACTCCCGAGAAGTTTTGACTAGAGAGGGAAAGAACTTGAGCAAACGGATGGCATTTTTGTCACGAACTCTTCAAAGACTAAACTAAGTGGATGGCTCTAAGAGGGAGTCTCACGTCGTCATGAGGGGGAGTAGGTGCAGTGTGGTGGCATACATCAAGAGTGTGTGTAGGTGATAGAGATATGGGCTGGGGAGCACTTATACGACTTTATTATGATAAGTAACGTGTGAATATTGAAGCTATGCATACAAAATTATACTATAGTGCTTGGTCTACATGCATGTGTGGGCATGCATGCCACTTGATGGGCGGAACATCTGTGGTAAAGTTCAAACCTCTCAGAACAACAGCTACAGATATGATCTATTTTAATTTAAATAATAATTTTAAACATTATTATAGCAATAATTTGACATGCACTCAGGAATCTATTACTAGGTTGCAGATTTGAATGCAAGTGAATTTATTCTGGTCAGTAAGATGCACAATTTACTCAATCTGGGGATCATCACTTTCCATGCAATGTACATTTCCTGTATCCAGCATTGCCAAATGGACCTGGGAGGGCATAGCTTATATACATTACTAGGATAGTTTCTTTTGCATTGCAGCTGGCTAAAGAGACTAACTCCAAACTATGATCTAGACAGATCCATCCCAGTGCCCACTAGTAGCTAGTGCACAATGAAAGCCATAGACACACCTTGAGACAGTCATAAGAAGCTAAAGGGAAGAGCCATTCAGATACTAACTCAAAGTTGATTAGAACAGCATCCATTTCGTAATCAAATAACAAGAGTGAGCACATGTGCATGTGTATTATAGGCTTTGTGTGTGTGTGTGGTGTGTGTGTGTGTGTGTGTGTGTGTGTGTGTGTGTGTGCGCGTGTGTGTGTGTGTGCACATATGCTGCCTTGTTTCAGCTTGTAGTATCAATAAAAAGTGCCAGGGTGCAGCTCACCTGGTCCTTTGCTGTCTGTGATTGGACTCTTTGTTGTGGGATCTTCAGGTGTTGGAGCTTGGGTTCTTGGTATGGCACCTGCAGAGATGACAATTTACATGAGTGTAGGTGTGTATGTGAGTGTGTATGATCAGTGAGTAACATTATTCACATGCAATGTATGCACAAAGTGTCGTGACTTGATCATCTGCAGTTATTGTTGCTGAATTTTCATGAATTTTTTTACCACTGAAAAAACAGCTTTTCTACAAAATTGATTGCAAGGTTCGAAAAAATTTTTACTCCAAATTTATCATAACAGCATGTGTCAGGTGTATTACAGGGTGGAATTCTTTCCACCATGCATGTGTCACGCAATCAGAGCAGGGTGTGTTAATTGACATGGTGTCCTGACTGCTCCTCTGTCTGTGTGGTTTGTACCTGCCTGCCCTGCCCAAAGAACACTAGCTTTATGTTGGTTTCATGATGGGGATAGTCTACTCACTAGGCACTAGTACAATGGATGCTTACAGCTGTAATATCTCCACTCCTATGATGGAGCAGGGCTCTTTAGCTGTGATGATGATGGTATAAGTGAGGGTGGTGCACTAATAGAACAACACTAGCTCTTCTATTTGACAAAATACTGCATGGTGAATGTGTACACATCATTTTGTAACACATACATGCCATTAGCCTCGTTGACGTGAATTTGTATATCAAGTTCTCTCCCTTCTTATTCTTAAGGGTCTAAGACTTACAGAGAGAGAGAGAGTCTAGCTGAGAACAAGATGTAGCCCATTGAAAAACTGGCATGCCATAACAGGGAAGGCACACAACTTTCTCTTGATAGGCAACGTCATTCACGTGATTTTGCACACCAGTCTCTCTCCCTTCTTAGTTTTTCTCATCTGCATGTGCACAATATTTGAGGGAGAGAGCCTGGGAACAAGGCTGGATGTACATACATAAGTATAATATAGTAGTTGAAAGTCAGTTCATGGATCACATCCAACCATCAAAGAGGTGAAGCTTTGAGTGGATTGACATGTGTGAACTAAAGGTACACGTACATCCACGTCCTGCCTATCCCTACAAGTTAGGTCTTTGGCCGAACCTTTTGGTCAACTATCTGTACATGTAAGAGTTATAAATTTTAAAGAAACTAAGTTGTACCTATCATGGCTGTGCATAGTCTAGCTCCTAGCTACCATCTTCTGTTGGACTAAAATTAAGATTTTTGACGTCCATTTGGGTCATACACACAATAGCCTCATAGCAATGAAAAGAAACATCTAAAGCATCGCAAACAATGAAGAAAAGTATTCTCTGATCTTTTTGTGCTGCTCAATTGTTGACAAAGAAACAGAGTTGTTGTTACCTGGAGCTGCCAAATTTCTAACCAAGAGCAATTTGTATGCCATGCAGAAGCACCAACACAATACATCACTATAATCAACATATTCTGTAATGGATCAATACTATAGCCTACGCATGTTACGAGGTTTCGATTGCTGTGTTGTGTGTGTGTGTGTGTGTGTGTGTGTGTGTGTGTGTGTGTGTGTAAGTGTGTGTGTGTGTGTGTATGTGTGTGTTGTGTTGTGAGAGTGCTAATAAGTTTAATTATTCATTAATCTGCCAAAGGTAAACACTATCCATTGGCAAGGACCAATATCCTACCTACAGCAATACTCACACACATGCAGTCTAATTTGAACCTATACTGCCTTATGCTGGGAACACAAGATACCCTAATTATTGACCACTCTCTTCTTATGGCAACAAACAACAACTCTAATTATTAGCTAGTTACAAGCTTAAGGTATATATACATGGCATTGTATGCTTAAACTATACTGAATTCTAATGTGTGTGTGTGCAAGTTATAGATATGTATGGGAGAATGGTAGTATCCACATACAGTAATATGTCTGCTGTTAGTGAGTGTGTCAAGCTTCAATACAACTGTGAGAGAGGAACCAAGCTAACCTAATTAAATATTCCACATTACTGAAGCTTCAGGTTTGGTCAACATACACAATGACAATGGTTGCCTTGACAGACAAACAAATTACAAAAATGGGCACACTGGTTAGCTAGTAACAATAGCATGTGGTGGGCTAATCTCTATAGATAACCATGCAAGTCTTTTCATTTCTTTGCACTATATATAGAAGGTAGCTAAGAGATCACTCCAATAATTATAACGGGTTGGGGGCAGGCATGAACGAGGAAAAAGTCCAGCTCACAGAGTGCACAAAACATTATAAATATATTGTTATAGCCAGTAACTATACCATGACATTGTGGTCTTTAGATAACCAGGCAAGCCTTTGTCATTTGCTAAAAAGGTGGTCTGACATCACTCCAGTACAATGGGTTGGAGGCAGGAATGAATGAGCTAAGCTCACACAGTGTGGTATGAATACAAAAGACACAAATTCCAGTAACACCAATCCAGCCATATACAACCATGCAAAGGAAGATGGATCAGCTTCTACTGCAGCTATATTGTCAATGTCCAAAAATGGTCAAATGTTTTTCAAGTGTTTCTAAATCAAAGCTTGTATACTATGTAAGTAACAACATCAAAAATGTACGGTGAATGTAGCATCACACACTAGTCCAGTCAGACACTTGTAGCACACACTAAAATACGAGATCCAGTTCTCATGCATTAAACCTGAGGTAATCTCCGCATCGTGCAAATACCAAGCTAGCTATATACATACTCTAGACTGTGTATGTCTACATAGTTTAGTGTGTATGTATAATCTACACTGTATAATCCATTATACAGTCAGAGTTAGAGCCATTACAGATTTAATCTACAGTAGTGAAGTACCATATAGAGCAGAGACATTCCTTATGGCCAAATTTTCTAGCCAGGTGCACTTCTACTAGCAGACAAATGTGATATAGTTTGTGTACTGATACATAACTGATGTGGTTACTGAGAGCTTTTCATTCACATGCATGGATTAATGTCATGTGCCATACATATATATGTACTGCATGTATTGCAAAGCTCCAAATTTTAGTGGCACAATATTTTGTCAAATTTCGTGATTAGGCTATATTATATCGCGAAAAATTTCTTCAAAAAAGTTTAGAGAGCTGTATTATAGATAATTGGTGATATAATGATGATAGCTAAGCTAGAGATGATGATAGTTAGTTGTCACTTTCATGAATTTTTTGTGTAACGAAAATTTTGAGTTATACGGTAACTTTAGCAGAAGAGAGGGCTACATATAAATGTCCCATTATCTCGATAGACACTATTCACTAGACATTAGGACTCACCAACACAGTCTTTTCCGTTTGCCATCAGCTCCACTCCATCACGACAGGCGCAGGTGTACTCTCGTGGGTCCACAGCACTGAGGAGACAGAGAGTACTGCATCCTCCATTGTTGACACGACAAGGATTGGAAGCTGGGAGGGAAGGAGGAGATATTGTGTGTAGTTAGTATTATGTTCATGGTGAGTGTCATCGTGGCTGAGTGGTCTAGAGCGTGTGACTGGTATGCCCAGGGAAGAGGGTTCAAACCACGTGAGAGAAATGGAAACAACTTTTATTTCACACACCAAAAACAATTGTAATAGTTTAAATCAATATAATTGGGAGAGAGCAAGTGTTTCATGCTAATTTCAGGGTCAATCCTATCTAATATAGATAATCAGCTTATCATGCATACAGTAAATTCGTAATAACCACGAAAACTTGTCAATTACCTGAAGGTTGCCTGTCCCTGCTGATCACCTGCACCCCAGTTGGGTTAAACCCTGTCGTTATCTCCACAATGGTCTCGGTGTCACTGACCAACCTCTCCTCCCCCACCCTCCCATTGAGCCTCGCGGACCTCACAGTGGAGTCCTGTCTCCCCCACGTCGTCCAGTAGAGGATACGGTCAAAGTAGGTCATGAAGAAAGGGTGCGAGTTAGAAATTCGTGAAATGATATGCTCATTCGTTCCATCGAGGTTTGAGCTGGCTATGTGGTCGTGTTTGGCATCTATCCAGTAGAGGACACCCTTGGAGTGGTCCAGGGCTAGGCCATTGGGCCACTGGACGATGGTGAAGTTGTGGATTGTTGTTTGATTTTGTCCGTCCATCGACACTCGACCGATCTTGGAGGAGTTCATGTCTGTGTTCCAATCAGACCAGTAGAGCCAGCTGTGAATGTGATGAGCAATTGTGTGTGAGCGTGTGAGCGTGTGACAAGCAATTGTTCAGAAAAGTTTAATACAATCTGCTACATCTGGATTGAATAGGAACAAATTCATACTGCATCTATTATGTAACATAATTATCGTATGCTATATATCAGAAGCAAGTGAATCACTCGTGTGTATGCTGTATGCACTTACAAGGGCAGCTAGGTGACCAAGCCTATTGACACAACATATGCCATACAACATCACCAACACCTCTGTACACATTACGATATTACAGAGGAACAACAGAGTGCCCATGTTTGTACACACCCTTAAACTAAGGGGCAAGAAGGTCCCGGAACTTAACACAAAAATGGCAAAAAGAATCACTTTCCTTCTTCCTAATGCTAGAAGTTCACACCCAAAGTCAGTTCAATTGAGGCCAAATGCTTAAATGTTTAAAACCACAAAGTATGAGAACTTCACTGTAATGGAAACGTCATCTTTCCTCCAAAAACATCCATTTGTGACTTAACTAACTAATATGATGTGACTCCCAATCACTCATCACAATGAATCACAGAACTATACATGTGTACAGGCAAGCAAACGGCTTCATGGTTTGTACACAAAGTCCACACAATGCTGGCAATGGGTTGAATGCCTATTTTCCACAGTCACCACCTTCACTGCCATCATGTCAAGTACCAATACATCTCAGTATGCTCAGGTGCATCACAATGTTCTTCAGCACAAGAAAAAAACAAACAATTGGCTTTAGAATGACTTTCTAAACTAGTCGAAAGTCAAAAGCTGCATGCTCACGTCATATTGACGACGCCAAAATTCTGCAATGTCATCCTGAATTTATGGTGAAGTAACCATTACATAATCAGGAACCCACATGATTCAAGGGTGTGTTATAAACATCCTTCTTTGATGATAGCCGCAAACATATTTGTGCTGTAAGGTTTTGACTCAAAAACACTAAAAAGTCGAACGGAATCAACAAACAAATGAAAATTTTTCCAGTACACACACACACACACACACACACACACACACACACACGACATACCAAGTACAGTGAGACAAAGAATCCGTAATTGCAAATTTCACTTGTTTTCTCGCATCCAGCGTCATATTTTGGACCTTGTTCTCAATTTACAACATGGTTTCAACAAAATGCCAATTGCACAATGACACAGTTTTGGCATTAAGAGTTCAAGAAATTAGAAATTAGCACACAAAGAATGACAGCTATATATAGTTCATTGATTTCATTTAGGCATTCCAAAACAAGATAACTAGTTTAAGTTACTTTTAAGAGGAGAAAGTTTAATAAGTCTTGAGATTTGTAATTAAGCTAGGATTCTTTCTCACGATATTTCAACATTTAGGATAAAACAAATGTACAATATCTTAGCTGCTCAATGTAGTCCTTTTCACAAGAAAATACAAACTTCTAACAAATTTTACACAAACATACATTTAAGTTTTGACGCAAGACTACAAAAAATAACAATTAAACTCTTCTAACCTGCACATACCAATACAAACTACACACTGAGAAGGAATCTGAAATGCCTGCGATGTATTATACTATCGTGTACATGTGCTATTGGCAGTCAGCTAGGCTAGGTTGAGTCACGCCAAACGCAACATGAAGAAAAAGAACAATTTGTTTTCTACAACTGCACTTAATAAGTTCTGCTTGTCTTTGAGCTTATCACTGGAGCAGTACGGTACAAGTTATGCAAGGCAACCACGACAACCAGCGATGAGGAAGGTGATTATACTTCAGGTGGATGGTTTTGTGATAATGATGTATGTATATATGGCTCTACCATAATGACATCATGGTCTCGTTTACACAGAGAGACAACTGACATATATTATCAAATTGAAGCCAAGCTAAAAGAAAATTCGTGCCTTACATGTTCCTATTTTTGCACATGTACAATTAGAATACATTTCCATAGAAACAAGTAGTATACAGTAGACTTGTAAATGAACACACACACACACACACACACACACACACACACACACACACACAAGGTCACCAGGTGTGATCTATCAGCAGACAAACAATAATCCCAACCAACCGACCCATCCACAAACTTGATCACCACTTTAATGGCCGGGCACTCATGAACCTCACCAAACCACTCCAGGTGGTGCAATTGCTTGTGTCATCTACAAAAATAACAACCAAACTCCACCCAAAGTCTGGCTGACCACAGCCATGTACACTCTAGTATCGCCATGCCCAACCCTAGCTTTGTAGAATTAAAAGCAGCAAAACCACAAGCAGCGAAATGTTTGAGCAGCAAGGGAGCTAGGTGAAACAGAATTAATCCAACTATGCCTCATGCCAGAAATGGAAATTGGAAGAAATTGACAAAGAGTTACAATCAAAGCTTTATCTCATTAGGACACAATCAAACCCTCAAAAAAAACATAATTACACACCACACCATGTACAGTGAACTACTACTGATTCATTAAGCAAACTTGTTACATTGATATATTATAGTATTATACCAAGTTAGTAGCATTGCCTTGAATTTGGTAATTTGTAACAAGTTTAGCCGGTTTACAGGCAATCTTGGCAAGGTTTCAGTGTACATGTGTTATTGGCAACTTAAAGAGTCAACACACGTATTCTCTCTCAACCCTATGATGTTGGGGCAATATTAGACCCGGTTGGCATAACAACAATGTACTATTTATAGACGGCTATAGGTAGTCAAGGGTGTTCTCTAGAATCAATAGTAAGGGTGGGAAGGTATGTGACAACGCCCGATATCATGGTCTACAATAGGGTCCACGAAACAACAGCAGCAGGTGGGTTTTAAGAGAGCTGAGTGCTTTGAGTCTTAATAGGGTGAAAGTGGACTAAACGCTTTTTTTTTTTCATATGGTCTTTTTCTTAAAAAGAATGGGTCATAATGGAGAATCATTAGCATGAAATGGGCCAATGGTGGCAGCAATCATAAGACAATGAATGGCAACTATGGGTTGCTTTAGGCAAGCATATACACTCTTAGTGACACATGCAAGAGTCTATTCACCACTGAAGTACGATAGACAACTTTTCCCAATTATTGATCAGACCCAACCATGGTGTGGCACTTTGTGGATACACGCACAAAGCTATAAAAAGACAGTACTAATTATAGTTTTCACCAAACTACCAAGCATACTATTATACTGATAAAGTGTACCAACAATTAGTATCACAGAGGTTTCCTAGGCAATTATAATACATGCGTATCTGGCTGGTCATAGACGATCATGTTGTACAAGAGATCTAGTAGAAAGCATGCACCTATAGATGATGAACTATCACAGATACACATTTAAGCAGTGCTTACCGGTGGACTGGGTCCACTACAATGGCACGAGGCAGGCTGTACTTGCCAGTGTGTATCAGGGTCTTCCTCTCTCTACTGAGGAGGTCAAACACTTCAATGGTCTTGGTCATTCTGTCCGTCCAGTAGAGTTTATCGTTGATCCAGTCAACAGCTAGCCCCTCTGTGTGCATATGTGTGTGTGCATGTTGCATATGTTTAATTGTGTATGTGTGTGTGTGTGTGTGTGTGTGTGTGAGTGAGTAAAAAACTACGAGTCAGAATGACAGCTAGTAGATTAGAAACTAAGTTGCTCTTGAAACTTAAACTTGGATGCTAAATTACCAAGTGCTGATAAAAACTTAACAATTGACCAACTGGACTTCACTAGCTGGCAGAGAAACACAACATCATTGGCTTGGTAACTAATGTACACTACTTAACCATACAAGCAAGCAAGCAGGCATGCGGCATATGTACACTTAATATGTTGGTCCGTTAATGTCTTAAAAATGGATTGCATCAACCAATCCACATCCGTTGACTGTTCTATGTATGAGGTTAATAACTTCTGTTATGACTACTGGAATGCATATTTCCCAACAAACATTCTTCCATTTGTTGACATGTTGATTTGCATTATATATGTAAATCCAAGGTCACTAGTAAACCACAGATAATTAGATTGTCACAGCCACCAAGGGACACTGAAGTCATAAAATTCTCAAAACATTTTGATAACCTACATACATAGCATATAATTTTTTGACACTTCAATATTGTAGTAACTGTTACTGAGTCAGATGATGCGAGGAGTATCTGAGTCACATGCTGGCCTGCATGACTGTCACTCTCTCTCTCACGCACACACACACTCGTATGCGTAGGCATTTCCGGATAACTGAGGTAGCAGTTAGCCGGCTATGCCACATGTACAGTCATAACTATATGCAGTGTGTTGAAATGGCATTTATGGGTTCACCCTGTACAGCTACTAGACCTGCACACGACAGTAACAGCTTGCTTTTGTTCAGTTCACACCACCATTCACATCACTCTCAGTGGCACTTGTACATAATATGTATACCACTTGTCAATGTACTTCAGTGCTTATGTCTGCATTGCTCGTAAAAGTCAGCTAGTGTGTATATATGTAGTCATAGAGCTGTTTGCACACGTAAAGTGGACTTATTCAATTTAAGTGATACTTGTATGCATACATAGAAGGTAATAGGTACATACATTATATACCAGTGTGCATAATTTAATTGCACACACACACACACACACACACACACACACACACACACACACACACACACACACACACACACACACACACACACAAATTATAGTTGCATTACTTCAAGAGGATAGCATTCGGGCTCACTTGAAGTAATGCAAGTATTTTGTTGGAAGTTTACATTGTGACTTTTTCAAAGGAATCACATGTTACTATATAGGCAAACAGAACAGTAGTATATACTATTGTTACCAGTAATACAAAACACCTAAAACACTACTGTTGCTTACCAACTTCCAACACACACACACACACACACACACACACACACACACGTTCAGTCACAAACCTGGTGCATTTACGTTGGCATCCACCAGCACTGTGATATCTGAAATATTAAAATTGGATTTTAGAATCTGCTTCTTCACACTATCAACCCAATATACTGCCTTTTCCCTGCAAAAAAAAAAACAATCAAACAAAACAGTTTTGATACACAAGTAAAATGTAAACATGCCAAGGAAGAATAAAATGTTGTAAAAAGTGACACGCAACATGGTACACCATTTACCTATAGTGAAAGTCTACTCCTGTAATGCTGATGTTGGTTTCGTGATGAAGAGTTTTGTTCCCTGAGCCGTCTAAATTAATGCGGTAGAAGTTCTCACTGTCTGCGTAGAGTAGGTACTCATCTACACATGTGAGAGAAAGAGAAATGTGGAATGAAAATGCTGGTACACACAAGATAAAATAAGTTATCAACAGCGAACATCTGAGACACGCAATAAACAAAGATATAGTATTACTAGTCAGATGCAACTAAGCTCCATTCTTGTCAGAACCTGCACCACATTGTGGTAGTCATTTGACAGTTCAAAAAAAAAAGTCTCAATTGATCTTTGCAGCTGTGCACAAAGAAAACAGTAAGATTCCTGCAGACTGTCAAAACCACCCAAGAGTACATGTTGCAGCTGCACTGTATCACCATAGCAGCCAGGTGTGGTGTGAGTGTACAAACAAGAAAGGGAATTAGCTCACACATAACCACTACATATGTCAGGACATGTACAAGTACACAGTCACCCTTTGGTGTAGCATTGAGAGACAAAGAAAGGCCTAGAAACCTGACTTCAAACTGCTGCATGAGTCCTAATAGCTAGCTATTAGTAGCTATGCATAGGTGTTTGAATATTGTTGAACAGTCAACTGCAATCCATAACCTATATACGTATACTCTGCAGAGCACTTAAAAGAGAACATCAGCTACTAAATTTAAGACTATTGCGAACTCAGAACCCTGAAGTGACAATTCAGTCACATAGAGGTCTCCATACGAGTCATGATCAAAAATCTGTATACCAAGCACACCTACACCAACCACTAACCACTAAAATTATTTACAAAACTTAAAAAATTGACATACTATACATCTAGACTAGACAAGGACTATGGTTATCACAGCTTCCCATTATATTTTTTACTATTGTTATACTACAATTAGACATGGTTGACTGCCTTCAACATACAGTGATCACCGCAAGTAAGTTTATCTGTCATCATATTTAAACACAGCAGAATACACTTATAGCTAGCTAGGTGCTGCACAGGCTAACCTTGAGCATTCACGTAGTCAATTTGCCCTTGAAGAATGGCTGAGGTGTGTAGAAGCATCAGGAAGGTCATTAAACACCGTCCACAGTTGAAATGAGTTTCCACTTTTAGCGGCTGCATGCTTGGATTTTTAAAGATGATTGTCTTTCTGAGAATTTATGAATTATTGGAGAGGATGCCGTAGTTCCGTTGATTCTGTGAGAGTGATGACTGCTGGGTATAGCTATTCAAGCTGTATGACTGACTGTTATACACTATGTAGATAAAAGATTGGTTTTGATTCTGCTATGTTATAGCTGTTCATTCAGCTGCTCACACGCTACAGTAATAGATTTGTGATAGACTGACTTGAGTACAACCAGTTGTGGTCATATAAAAGCAAACGCAATGCTTTGTCTGGTTACACTTCTAAGGTTTCGAGATTTGGCACACTCATACTTGCATGGGAGTGATAGAGCTAGATACTAAACAGTAGCTATAAAATATAGCAAGGCATGCACAACATCAATAAAATCGTAAATCCCTACCCTGTGGTTATTAAGATTAATTATATTTTATCATGTGTTAGCTTTTTCACTTAACGATCACTGGACATCATGCACTGAGCAAGCAGATCAAACTGAATTGAATATTATGGACACTGACTGGCATGGTTACAGTATCACAGTATATATAGAAAGCATAGGCTGGTGATCAATACTGCATTGATTCAATCAATATAAATTGTACATAAGCTATGCACGATTGGTTGCACTTGCGAACTGAGTATATATCACTTTCACAAAACTTCAATAGTTGTTTGTCAGTTGAACTACCTTACTCTTGATTGAACTGACCGTCTGAGAATCCAACACTAATCATGTAAGCTAAAAGACTGTCAAGCATAGTTTGGGCTTCAGCATGTACATCATTAGTAGTGATTACATCACAGACTCTCTCTTACTAGTAACTTATTTACAAGTACAAATCATGTTTGTTTGCACGACACCTAACAGCTGTTGTCTGCAAGACCTTACATCAAGTTCTCTGGTAAACAGATATACAATGTCATGCATTAGAACATCTTCTTGTATACCTTACTGTCCATTCTGGTGGCCCTCATACAAACAAATAAACATGTTAGCAAGGACATAATATCCAGCCTTACATGCGTACATGTAGCTTGTGTTACAGTACTGGCCCATGGATGACAATTTATATTACAGTTTAGTATAAAGAAATGAACCATTATTAACAACTTCAATTGACATCATTTCTCTCACCATCAGTCCAAAATATCAGCTCCAATATGATCTCACCTCTCCTTTGAAGTTTGCAGATAAACTTTCGGAGTCTACGTGTATTTTGTCCTGCATTGTGCTAACCTTGACTCTATTTATACGGCAAACTATGCAGACAAATAGATGATGATAATTGTACAGTGTTTAACTGTTGCACAACTGCTCATTTTCGCCATTTCATACTAAGTTTAATAATATTTACTTGAAAGGGATTGCTTTGTTTGCACCACAAAAGACTAAAACATAACTGTACCTAGTAGGATCATATAGTTGGCGGTAGAAGAAAAAAAATTCCATTCCAGTACATGTCAGTTGAATAGCCATGCATACGTAATAACAAACTGCATCTATAATTGCACACTTGAAATTCACCGAACCATGATTAGGTTTTTTTGGGGAACTATTGTTTATTTACTTTATGCTGCAATGAGGTTGTAACTTTCTGTATCATACTTTACTACACTGATTTTATGCTAGCTTTCACAATATTTCTGATCCGATAACCCACCTGGCCAGGCCCGGGTGTTGGACTCTGTGATTCCGGGAATAAAAACAAAACATTACAACCTCAAAGAGAACAAAGTTACCGTACGTATAAACAGTAGCTTTAATGTTTACTACAACAAGACTTATCTGATTGATTTTAAAATAAATAAATATTTTTGGAGATTGGTTTTAAACTCTTGCACATCCAAACCAAGAATTGCAGAACTGTTTAGTCAATAAATTGCAAAAGACAGCTTGTACACATGATGATCTTTACCTATCATGGTTCTAATTTTACTTTAAAAGTGAAAACACTTTCTAATTGCAGATCAGCTTTGCTCTTGCTGTCACTGAAATTGTACTCACAATAACACAAAATCTTAGCTATATAGGAGGGATCATTAACTAGGTTTGTCAATCAGCAAGATCAACTTTGAAGAAAACACTCGAGAGGGATGAGGCTACTCAAAATAATAGTACATTATTAAACTTTGAACTGTAGTGCTGAGTTAATACCAAATTTTAGAGTCACAAACTAGCAGGTAGGGTACGTTTGTCAATCAGCACGTTTAGCTTTTGCAGAAATATTCAGGCATGAGGAAAGAGCCTGGAAACAAGGCTTTTTAAACAGTACAATGAGTATCAACTTGAAATATTTCACACAGATGTTGAGCACTTGACAGAAACAGTAGCTATGTTTCACATAATACAGGGTTTCTTATCATCAGATGCACAATCATACAAAATGAACATTAACAATTACAGTAACGGTATACTATCAATACAGCTAAAGAGACAATCTGCTATATATACACTTAAATACATACAATGTCATACAACATACTAGTCCGTGTGTGCCATCAAGACCCTGCATAGAACAAAACAAGCAAAATTGTCAATGAATGTAACACACACAAAAAAAAAGATTCATTCTATTTACCCTATTTTGAAGTTGCTATGAAGTTTTGTCTGTGAACTCAAATTTAGGAAACTTGGAGAGGTCTTCATCACCATAGATTCTCTTTAGTCTGGCTAGCTCGTCTTGAAGTTGCTTCTCAGATTCTGGAGTTGAACCTGGAGGCTTTCCTTTACCAGCTTGAGTGCGATACTCCTACAACACCAGGTTTGGAGGTACAATATCATAGACAAACAGGACTACTGCTATAATTTGAATTCTAATTAACACGCACCTTCAGCTTGTCCAAGAAGACTTTCTTGACTGGGTCTTCCACTGATTGGCTCTTAGCATTCAGTGGTCCATTTACAGACAGAGCTCTGCTGGAGGTAAGCAGCCACACTCTAGAAGATGGTGAAAACTTCTGAAGACAAAATCTCAACGCCATTTTTGACGAGGTCAAAGTTGAAATCAATTTTTTTAACCCTTTTATCTCCCCCTTTTTTTCCAGATTTTGTTGGGGTCAAAGTTCATATATCTGTGCAGATCACCATCGTGCAACTTCGTAGACTTTGTGTAAGTGTATTTTCTTTGTCTATGTACAGATTAGAGATGTACTGAATTATGTATATAAGCACATACACACACACACAGCCATACCAGTATGGTACGCTATGAGATAGCACTGATCCTCCGAGCTGTGTCCAAACAGAACCTCCACTCTGTGTTTCGACAGGTGTGCACCACTGTGCTGGACCAGGGCAGTGTCATCAGGAAGCTGGAGAACCTTGGGCAGAGACAGCTGCCGTACGCCATGAAAGCTCACAAAGAGAAGTTCACAGAAGGAAGGTGAGAGATAGCAAGGCACATTGATGGTAGCTATGAGTCAAGCAAGCCACTTCAATAAAATATTCTAACTTTGAAGATTCTAAGACAATAACATAATGGGATCGAGTAACCTTTGAGTCCAATTGACTTTTCTGGTGTTCAACAATAAGCTATCCCCTTGACCTTACACTTAACGGTAGGAAAAAGGTCAAAGTAGAGAGCCTGGGTACAAGGCTATGACATTATAATACATGTCATTGTACAATGCCATACAATACATACTCAAACTCGTACACTTCTATGATATGTATTGCTGTACTCTTATCCTTGCAGGTATGCTGTTCTTGATATTGAAGCACCACCCTCTTCATTAGAACTACTGGACTCCAAACTGAAAGCAAACAGTGACATTATCAGAGCCACAATACTGAAGTATGAATCATGAATCTCTTGCAAGCATCAGTATACCACTATGATATACCATAAACGTGGAAATATTGGCGGGCTTTTAATTTGGTGATTTTTCTCAGACCGCTTCCCACAAAAATATTGGCGGTTTAAATTTGCCGTTTTCCTCCCTTGTGGAATGTATTGCAATAGAGCGAAAAACATGCAGTTTACACGCATTTAATTTGGCGGTTACCGCCAATATTTCCACATTTACGGTATCCTTCTTTGATAAGCTGCAGTCATTAATCACAATCTCTTATAATTATTATTATTATTTATAAAATCATGCATGATTATATCATTAACTTTGACTATATAAATTATTCTCAATACATGTTGGGTTATGTACATGTGGCTCTACAAAAAATATTATAATACACCTAGTCTAGACTTGTGACAACCTGATCCAGAAAGACTAAAAATCAAATCATTAAGATCTGCCATCCTGACAATAACCTGTACATATTTTGTGGTGTGCTAAAATTTAAATAATCTATACACTCTAGCTACATAATTATTATAAGTGCACGATATGCTAAAAACATAAGCCTGAATCTATATTCCACACATTTACAACAATAACGACATGAAATATACAGTACAGCTCCTCTACCTTAGAGCACTGCTCCCTATACAATAAACATTTTACTTGTTCAGTCTCTTCTTGATGAATTTTGTCACCAGGTCCAAAGGTCGCTGCTGGTACATCTTGTACTCGTCAGGTGTTATCGTCACCTGGTCACCATGGAGACGGTCAAGAAGTGTGACGCACACAACAGCACATTTGACATCAGCACGACGACAGAGTGAGGCAATGGCTGTACATTCCATCTCAATGTTTGAGATGCCAGCATCACGGACTTTAGCCAGGTAGTCGAGTTTATCCTGCTCTGAGAATTCACAGATGGCACCATCTACACGACCTTGACCTGAGAGAGAGAGGGAGAGAGAGAGAGAGAGA
>CAXIPT010000004.1:3394534-3595623 GCA_964030475.1 Tethya wilhelma | reverse complement strand
ACACACACACACACACACACACACACACACACACACACACACACACACACACACACACACACACACACACACACACACACACACAATTTATATGTACATACCAAACAAATTACAGAACTTTTTGGGCTGCAATTATAACAGCTGTTGTTATGAACCAACCTTCACATCTTGAAATTCTTTGACACAGTCCTCTCTGGAGTAGCCAATGTGGTAGAGGAAGTCTGAATCTAACTTCACCAAATGTGGATTAGGCAGCTCTTCAGCCATGTTGTCTGCTTGGTTGTCTATCAGTTGACTAGTCGCTTGTTCTAGACGAGGCTTTTTAGCTTCAGGAGCGCCAGTCTCCTCCGTGACGTCAGTGCTATTATTCATAGCTAGCTAGCTATAAATACAGGCCCAAATATATAACTGAGAACAATAATAATTGTACATGTATAAATTTAATTTAGCTAAAATTAGTTTGAAGTGGGAAATTATTACTTTTCTTCTATTTCTCCGTAACAAACCATAGCCTCTTCGAGAAACTGAAGTATATTCTCTCTACACCACTTGCCACCAAACTTGAGAGTCTTGACAGGCTGTTATGGTTGAGCCTATACATGCCTATACTCAAACTTCCACATAATTGGCCATTCACTGCGGGAGCTCAGTGTTTGTAGGAGTGGTAGAGATGCCTGGATGTTGTCAAGCTGTCCAGCTTGATTATAGAGGTCCGATGCTACTATTGACCAGCTCAGAAGGATGAGTGAGTTGGCCCTGAGATAGTACACACAGTTGGTTATTTCCAAAATATATGCAAATGCACTTTGCTTTTACTCCATTTTAGCTAAAAATTATTTCGTCTTGACTCACTGTATAATGATATGGATGATTATAATCTTAATTGTCATTTGTTTATGATATGTAATTCAACCTATATACTGACATTTTATAATCTTTACTAGTAGTACACTGAGCGCAGGGAAATTGCTTCACGCGAATATAGGCATTCCTTGAAGTTACAAAAATAGTCTTGTTATATACTTGCAGCGGCTAGTGCTAAACTATATCTAGAATCACTGATTGATTATTGTGTAGGTAAATTATCATAAATTACTTTGCAAGAGTCACAGTGGTAAGCAAGCAGGCTAATAATAATTCTCACAGCAAGATCCATAATTATGTGGAAAAGGTAGATGTATGATTCGGTGCTGAGATAATTTGGCCTATGTTTAGTGAAACATAACAAAATGGATATCATTTGAATGCTCTAAATCCACTGAATCTAATGGTAAAGGTCCTAGTTCCATATGACCTTCCTACTCTTAGATATATGAAAGGTGCTTTTAGGTACTCTTTTGGTACCGACTACATATTTTTGACTAATATAAGTAAATGGTTTATTGTAAGTTGTACCAATGTAACCACCATAAAATGAGCTTTAAGATGTTTCTATATACTAGGTTGTAATATTTTGTGCAAAACTAGAGGATACAAAGTTGGTTCAATTCATAACCCATCAGGTCCTGTATATATCTGATTGGCAAATAATTACACTCATATTCAGCACTTTACATGAAGAGGTAATTTGGCCTATGTTTAGCGAAACATAACAAAATGGATATCATTTTAATGCTCTCATTGCACTAAATCTAATGGTAAAGGTCCCAGTTCCATATGACCTTCCTACTCTTAGATATACGCAAGGTGCTTTTAGGTGCTTTTTTGGCACCAATTATATATTTTTGACTATTATCAGTAAATGTTTTATTGTATGAAAATGGAAGTTGTACCAATGTAACCAGCAAAAAATGAGCTTTCAGATGATATTATATAGGTTGTAATATTTTGGACAATATTAGAGGATACAAAGTTGGTTCAATTCATAACCCATCAGATCCTGTATATATCTGATTGGCAAATAATTACACTCATATTCAGCACTTTACGTGAAGAGATAATTTGGCCTATAATTAGCGAAACATAACAAAATGGATATCATTTGAATGCTCTAAATGAACTGAATCTACTGGTGAAAGTTCCAGTTCCATACCACATTCCTAGTCTTAGATATATGCAAGGTGCTTTTAGGTGCTTTTTTGGTACCGACTACAAATTTTTGAGTATTATCAGTAAATAGTTAATTGTATGAAAATGGAAGTCGTACCAATGTAACCAACGTAAAATGAACTTTTATATGATATATAGGTTGTAATATTTTGGACAAAACTAGAGGATACAAAGTTGGTTCAATTCATAACCCATCAGGTCCCGTATATATCTGATTGGCAAATAATTACACTCATATTCAGCAGTTTACAGGAAGAGGTAATTTGGCCTATAATTAGCGAAACATAACAAAATGGATATCATTTTAATGCTCTCATTACACTAAATCTAATGGTAAAGGTCCCAATTTCGTGCTACCTTCCTACTCTTAGATATACGTTAGGTGCTTTTAGGTGCTTCTTTTGTACCAACTACATATTTTTGAATATTATCAGTCAATGGTTTATTATATGAAAATGGAAGTCGTACCAATGTAACCAGCATAAAATGAGCTTTCAGATGATATATAGGTTGTAAAATTTTGGAGAATACTAGAGGATACAAAATTGGTTTGAATCATAACCCCTCAAGTCCTGTATAAATCTGATTGGCAAATAATTACCCTCATATTCAGCACTTTAGTAATACGTGAAGAGGTAATTTGGCCTATGTAACATAATGAATATCATTTGAATGCTCTCATTGCACTAAATATAATGGTAAAGGTCCCAGTTCCATACGACCTTCCTACACTTAGATATACGCTGTTTGCTTTTAGGTGCTTTTTTGGTACCAACTACATATTTTTGACTATATAATTATTAAAACTGGTCCATCCACATCACACACATTTTCTCCCACCTCCTTGTACTGTCATGTAGTAATACTGTATAATTAGTGAAACTTGTTTAAGACCTAAACTGAAATTGATTTCCTGCCAGGAGAATTATGTGATTGTGTATTCATTGATAATTAAGATTGGCAAATAATTACACTCATATTCAGCACTTTACGTGAAGAGATAATTTGGCCTATAATTAGCGAAACATAACAAAATGGATATCATTTGAATGCTCTAAATGAACTGAATCTACTGGTGAAAGTTCCAGTTCCATACCACATTCCTAGTCTTAGATATATGCAAGGTGCTTTTAGGTGCTTTTTTGGTACCGACTACAAATTTTTGAGTATTATCAGTAAATAGTTAATTGTATGAAAATGGAAGTCGTACCAATGTAACCAACGTAAAATGAACTTTTATATGATATATAGGTTGTAATATTTTGGACAAAACTAGAGGATACAAAGTTGGTTCAATTCATAACCCATCAGGTCCCGTATATATCTGATTGGCAAATAATTACACTCATATTCAGCAGTTTACAGGAAGAGGTAATTTGGCCTATAATTAGCGAAACATAACAAAATGGATATCATTTTAATGCTCTCATTACACTAAATCTAATGGTAAAGGTCCCAATTTCGTGCTACCTTCCTACTCTTAGATATACGTTAGGTGCTTTTAGGTGCTTCTTTTGTACCAACTACATATTTTTGAATATTATCAGTCAATGGTTTATTATATGAAAATGGAAGTCGTACCAATGTAACCAGCATAAAATGAGCTTTCAGATGATATATAGGTTGTAAAATTTTGGAGAATACTAGAGGATACAAAATTGGTTTGAATCATAACCCCTCAAGTCCTGTATAAATCTGATTGGCAAATAATTACCCTCATATTCAGCACTTTAGTAATACGTGAAGAGGTAATTTGGCCTATGTAACATAATGAATATCATTTGAATGCTCTCATTGCACTAAATATAATGGTAAAGGTCCCAGTTCCATACGACCTTCCTACACTTAGATATACGCTGTTTGCTTTTAGGTGCTTTTTTGGTACCAACTACATATTTTTGACTATATAATTATTAAAACTGGTCCATCCACATCACACACATTTTCTCCCACCTCCTTGTACTGTCATGTAGTAATACTGTATAATTAGTGAAACTTGTTTAAGACCTAAACTGAAATTGATTTCCTGCCAGGAGAATTATGTGATTGTGTATTCATTGATAATTAATTTTTTATGCTTACTAACTCGTGGGTCACTATTAGGCTCATAGCAGAGAACTAGACCTTGAAAAGTATCACATCTGCTCCCTTCTCTGTGGTTACGAGTGCATGGCCCTACTGGATCACCCACAATATACACATTTCCTGATGTTTGGTTCCTGCATGCATTATGCTGATTATGATATGATGAAAAATATTTTTAGAAACTTCAAACTTGCAAGTATAGTGATTATTGTTGTTAAATTTTGCGATAATTATGTATGCATTTAATGATTATGACCGCTGTCAATATTATAAAATTAGTACCAAGCTTACATAATTGTACTAGCTTGCCATAGAGGACAGTAGTTGCATGAGATTTTCCCTCAAACATTGTTTTCTGTTGGCAAATTTGACTACCACAAAATACATGTAGCCACAAGGCTTAAAGAGCAATTGTTTGTTAGATTCCGGGTGGAAATAAAGCACTACCAAAAAGATACAGTGTATAATAATTATTATTATCAATTGTAGGTAACTAACACGTCTGTACATAACTCATTCTATTGATGCTGGATATAGACTAGACTTGGTGTAGAGAAACAATTATTATAATTGTAAATTGTAAGCCAAAATTGTAGTAACAACTTTTGGAATCAATGATGAATAAAAGTGATTTGTCATTTCTAATAGTACGTACATATGGGTATAATAATGCAAAAGAACAACCAGTTTTGTGAACACAAACACTAGTCACATGCATCAGAGTTGTGACAATTGACCTCGACCTGCACAAACTTAAAATAGCTTTGAAGTGAATAAGAACTAGATAGAATAATCTTTCAACATACAACATGCATGAGGAACAATTAGAATTGTAATGCAATACAAAGAGCTATTATTATTGATGAGCACTTAACCTTCCACCATGGAGTATGTACACATGCATATGCATGCAATGTCCATGCTGTGGAGTATTATTGTATATATTTTATATCAAGAAAGGATAATGCAGCTCTTTGTTTTTTGCTTTGGCGTGCATGTTTGTACACACATGCATCCTAATCCCATGGGCACCTAATCACAACTCTTTATTACAACTGTATGCATGTCATGCGGGGAAAACATACTTGAAATAGTTAGGTTAAATAACGGTTAATCGCACAGAACTGTGCAGCGTGTTAGAGTCACAACATTCAAAAGTACCATGATTATGTTAAATAAAAAAATATCAAATAAATGAACGAATAATTTATAATAATGACAAAAAAATTCTCATCAGGTTATACTCCTTCCCCTTCACTAGTTGGTGAGTACACAAACACTTCCACCAAGTCGCACTCTTCTTTCCACGATATCTTTCTCTCCTTCTCCTCAACCGCAGGTCGTAGCAACAGCCCTCTACGTTGCAAGAGCCTCTGCTCGCGTTCAAAAGCAGCTTCCCTTGCTCTCATCTCCTTTAGCTGCCTCTGTCGAGCTAAATGACGCACCATTTTCTGTTTTGCAGTAGAAGGTTGAGGGTATTCTTCTTCAGCAATTGAGAGTTCTAGTTGGTCTGCTTCATTGGGCGTTGAATCTTTGTTGGTAGCTAGTTCAGATATTAAGGAGTCACTGTCGTGTGATAATGGGGTGATACATTCTGTATTGTATGTACTGGTTGCTATAGCATTATGATCTGTTGTTAGTGAACTGTGATGGAGAGATGAGATGAAATTGTTTGACTGGGTGGGTGATTCAACTCTATCTCTCTCTGTATGTGTGTCGATTACTTTCGCAGTTCTATTATGTGTCCCATCACAATGGGTAGCACTGGTGGTAGTAGTAATTTCTGTGTATCTTTTATCAGACCTGTCTTGACAATCAACTGCATGACATAGCATTTTCTCACTAATTTGTGATTCACTTGTTGGTATCACATAGTCTCGAGGAATTATGGTAACATGATGTTTTGTCTGTGTTCTTGAACTCTGTATTAGTTCTGTATCACAGGCAGTGTCAATAGTGTCATAATGTTTGCTTCCCTTTGTGGCAATCTTGGATCTTTTATTTCTTTGCCTTGATGATCTCGATGCTTTCAGATGATCTTCAGTTAATATCCGCTTCCTTCGTTTTCCAACAATCATCAATGATTCTAGTTGATTCTTAGACTCGGACTTTGAAGTCGGATCACTGCTTATGTTTTGAGGATGGGAATGAGTCACTACTGAGCATATTCCTGAATCATCTGGAGCAGAATGGTTTTCATTCTGTTGTGAGGAATTCTTACTGGTAGAGTTCCTTGTGTTATTACATTCAGCTGCTCTTCTGGCTCTGATTTTTGTACCATTGTGAGTGTCTTGCTGGGTATTGTGTTTCAATGGTTCAGTTTTTGATACCTTGGTAGTTTCTGCTTGGGAGTTTGGAGGACTGAGTCTCTTGGAGTCTATTCTCTTGATAACTGGCACGAGATTCAACCCAGCTCTCTTGGCTTTAAGTCTAGGAGAAGCTCTAACACCAGCCATATTTCATAACTAAATGATTTAGTGTTTTTTGTATAGAAAACGGGTTAATATATATTTTTTTTTTGCACGCAAACATTAAAGTTTAAAGGTCAAATCATCATGATGACGAAAATTTCGAATTAAAGCGCACTACAAATTCAAGTTCTCTAACCTCTTTTTTGAGACGCTGTAGTGCCCTTGTGTGGACCTCGTTCAAGATGTCGTATATGTTACCTCACCTCCACAACGGTTGGCAAGTGGACCAAGCCATTTTATCAGAAGAGGAGAGAGTTGTGGTCGTACGGTTTGGTCACGACTGGGACCCCACTTGTATGCAGATGGACGAGACACTCTACAAGATAGCGGATAAGGTATGGTACAGGTGTTTAGTGTACGTCTGTTGTTGTGCTGGTAGGTTAGTTTTTTCTGATGGTATTGAAAGATTTCATCTCAACCATCAACAGTTGTTTTTACTATGAATAAAAACTAACCATTGAAACCAATTAGTTGATTGTCGATGACAGAACAGCAACACACTGATCGTCACACACGGTACCCCATCTCCTTTGAAGACACACCTCCACTCTCCCTTCAAACTCTGTACACGTAGCTAAACACAAGTTTTGTTGACATGTCAAGAGTACGCAATATTCATGTTAGAGTGTCAAACTGTACTAGGAACACGTGTGTACCAATGAGCTGCACCTTGTCTAAAAGTGGTTGACTGCTCTAGTACACTTGGTAGTTGTAGTGATGCCTTGGCTGTTGTTGCTACCTAGCTTATTACTTTTTGTTGTTGGTCTGTGCAAGAGCACTGAATGAGCACCCACTTGTTCCATGGGTTTCTTTTGCCAAAGTTGGTACTGTCCATTCTTTGTTTTCTCATCCATGAAGCATTCTTGTGGTATTTTTTTTTTTATTTATTTACCCACGATATATATATTCACGCGCTTTATGTTTTCAAAGTGATACATGTATAGCACATGTATGTACATGACTCAATGCCTGTTTATCTTCCAACTATAGCCTATATTTTACACTCTCTCTATTTCTTCCTTATCTACTCTTGATCAGTTCCTCTAAAGTTTGTGAAACTAAGCCTGTCTCACTCTCGCTATGTAATTTACCAAATGAAATAGTTTGTTGCATCAGAGAAAATAGTTGCATGTGTACTGAACCAAAGCTGTTACATAGTTATTGTGGCTCTTCCTTCGTAAATATTTCCTTCAAATATGAGTAAGGAGAAAGCCTGGTATCAAGTATCGTATGCCTGATGTAAAGATGGATGCCAAGGTGGACCAGATGTGACGTGACCAGACCGTCATTGACCAGACGTGAGCTAAGTGGTCCAAGGACATTTAGTAACCTCCAATAAAATTTACATGTCACGGCAGATAAATACTAGCCTCTTATGTTAGCTCTTTCAATGTATTATCTGAATGCTAGCTGATGAAGCTTAAAATAGGCCAAGTATTTTTGTTCATTCTGTCCTGCTTGCAATAACTCCCAGGAAAACTTTGACTGCATGCAAATGCATATTCAAAATGGCTACTTCACACGCGTGATATTTGATACCAGGCTCTCTTCCTCCTAATTTTCGAGTGAAATATTCGCAAGGGAGGTGCCTGGGTATAAGGCTAATTATAGTTACCATTTTTATCATGTACCATGGTAACCACACACACACACACACACACACACACACACACACATACAAACAGTGTAAAAACTTTGCTGCCATCTACCTAGTGGATATCACAGAGGTTTCAGACTTCAACAAAATGTACGAACTCTATGATCCTTGCACCTGTATGTTCTTCTATCGTAACAAACACATCATGATCGATCTGGGGACAGGGAACAACAACAAGATCAACTGGGCCATCGCTGACGGGCAGGAAATGATCGATATCTTAGAGACTGTCTACAGGGGAGCAAGGAAAGGAAGAGGGTTGGTGGTCTCGCCTAAAGACTATTCAACAAAGTACAGATATTGACTTCGGATGTTCTCTTTTCACTCTCATTTCTTGTAATATCGTCAAAATCATTGTCAACAGTTGTTGTATACTACACACTGCCATGTATACTATTATTTTGTTCATAATTATTGGGGCATTTATGTTTGTCAGACCATTAATTAGCCAAATGTTCAGTGATGTATAGGATCATATGTAGCTTCTTGAAATACCCTAACCTAACCCTCCAAGTGTAATTCTCTAGTGGAATAAAACTGCATTCCTGTTAGCCACTCTACAATCTGCTGCTGCGCTGGGACATGAATTCTATTTCGTGACCACGTGAGCCACGTGGTCCCTCATGAATATCATTAACCTCTTGGGCAATCGACCATCTGACCACCACTTCGTGCACCTAGGCGCAAAAGTGTACCAAGAAAACGTTCAAGATCAAGCAAAATAAGCATTTATGGGTAAGTGTAGTAGATACTGTTAGTAATTGCTTGATTATATACAGAGATCTGACTGTGTACAAGTTTGATCGGGGATAATTTGATCAGCTGACACACTATATCCAAACAAATGTGGCATCAGCTTTGGTCTGGTGCCCTGGCAGACCACTTTCACATGGCAACGTAGAGCATTTAGAGAGTAGTAGGTAGTGTGCTAGTTCTGCCTACCACTGTCTGTATGCAGCTAGTGATGACATGTGAACAAATTTTGGAGTTGTATCATCACTGAATGCAAATAATGATGGGATGTAGCTTAGTGCCATCCATGGTACACAGTTGTCTATGGTTGGTTGATCTTCAATTTGTTATCATAATGTGAAGCTAATTGTTTAAATATACTATGTAGTTTTTCTGAATAGAAAAGTTTGTCACGATGCATTGTATTTGCAATGGGTGCATACACAGTTGAAACTGCCTACCACTGTCTGTACGTAGCTAGTAAAGACATGTGAACAAATTTTGGAGTTGTATCACCAAATGCAAATAATGATGGGATATAGCTTAGTACCATGGTATCACAGTTATCTATGGTTGGTTGATCTTCAATTTGTTATCGTAATGTGAAGCTAACTGTTAAATATACTATGTAGTTTTTCTGGATAGAAAAGTTTGTCACGATGCATTGTATTTGCAATGGGTGCATACACAGTTGAAAGAATTGCACGTAGGAAAGGCACACACACACACACACATGCACACACATACACGCACGCACACACACACACACACACACACACACACCTACTGTAGTGGCATACTCACCGACAAAGCTCGATTACCCAAACACATAATATTGTACAATCTTAATGCAGCTACACAACAAGTAGCAAACAAATACACTACAACCACATGATGGAGTTACTGCATTAATTTTTATACATAGTACTTGTCTGAATAAACTACATGTAGCACATGACAGCTATATAGAGTTGTAGGAAACATGTGGCAGTCAACAGGATACCAACAAGGGTTGTGTGAACTCCACCTAGAGCCAAAGTTGTGTTACCAAGGAAAGTTGTTATAATAACTGTTTTGTGGTTGTGTACATGGCCACATGGGATTTACCAGGTGTCTAACTTGTTGACCTGGCCACCATGTACATGTATACAGGTGTACACAAACTAAAAATGGTTGTACACCAAAGCTTTAACTTGATTTTGTAAACTACTGAAGGTAACCAACTGTACAGGCTTCAATAGTACTAGCCTTGAAGACATCTCTCCAGTGTGACTGGAATGGAAGACCTACAAGCTCAAGTAAACTGAGGATACTTGTGTTGATGTCCAAACTCCAGACATATTTATTGCAAGCAACACTGGGAAAAAGACAATGATTACACTAATGGAACAGACATCTCCCTAGAGTTACTAGTGTCCCAAGCCAACATAAAGAAGTTAAAAGAACAGCTGTCTGTGAGACGGAGAGTCTGACCATAGATGGCAAACAGCCAGATGTACTTGTCAGGGAAAATCTTTTTTTGAACGTGTTTCACTGTGTGTACATGCACAACAATGACAGTCATTCATGACTACGTTTTAACTATACCAGTAAAACCCTGGCAAAACAAGATAATCAAGGCAGTATTTCACCAACAATCTGATGGACGTGCAGAAGAAACATAATACCGTAAATGGGGAGAGGGGGGACTTTCCTACGTGCAATTCAGGTTAATATGCATACACATAATAATGACTAGATAATGACCTTAAATTCTATGCAACAAAGATGGCTACATTGCAGTACATGAAATTTCAATGCTTTCAAGTTTTTGTTTTGGCGTATAAATGAGTATCAAGGAAAATAGTACCTACAAAAGAACTTACTTTGTGCTCAACACTTTCTAGTTCTCTTGAAATTGTTTTCAAGTACAGGTCAGTTAGGAAGTGCTTACAAGTTTATTAGAAACAAAAATTGTGGCTTTCTGCCATGAGGAAAGTTTGGGTGCGTTTAAGCTTTGCATCCAGTTGTTGATATGTCAGAGATAGTGTTTTAGTAAATTAGATGGTTTAGTTTTGTTTTGCTAGATTTTTATATTGACCCACATGTATTTTCAATGGGACAGTTCACCCTTTCCTATTATAGTACTACAAAGTTTACTAGATCCTCCACCCACTTATAAACGGCTTATAAGTGGGTGGAAGATATATGCAAGCAGGTGTTGTACCATTTAAGGTCATATCTACATTTTTGTCAAAGGTGAAAGTTAATCCCTAGGTAGCTGCTCCTTGTGTTGCTTTGCAACACTTCTAAGCTCCTGGTAATACAATACCCTTCATATTATTGTTTTTTTGTACACACGTAAACGTATGCAGTCTGGTCAATGTAAACTTATATTTTTATTTTTATTTTAGGTGTTCTTCGTCAGTTGTGACACGTACAGCATTCTTACATTTGTCTTGTTAACTACTATTCTCTCCAAAATGTTCTTCTGTTTACTGCGCTCTGCTAGTTGATTCAGGGGACAAAGGTTAAAAGAATCCAAAGCTAAAGTGAATTAAATACTCTTTTGTTCAGAGACTATCGTCTGTGACATCTCCACCATGCTAGTTAGAAAAAAAGTGTTACTCATTTTTCTAGTATTGAGTGTGAGCGTCATTTTGTACACCATTTTATACTTTCACGCTACTCCAGTATGGAAGTCGAGCAAAATGCCCGACCATTTAAATGATGTCTCAAGCTATTTCAGCGTTGCTCGCAGAACACTAGGCGTTGCTATTGCCAGGCCTCAGACCGAGAATAGTAATCATAAGGGACAAACATCTGTAGGCAACACTAATAATTCAAGTCATCTTTCAAGCAAAATCAATAGTATGAATTCTACCCTTACTACTTACCATGGTACTGTACAGCCCGAATCAAAAAAGGTCACCACCAGGAACGATTCAAGTGCAGAAACAGAACTTCATACTGAAAATATCAAGACAAGTAATCCTGTCCCTAGCATAAATGAAACTAACCTGACTGAACCTGGTAAACCAGAAGAGCATTCAGCTAGTACAATGAACTCGAAAGTGAGTGCTGAAAGACTTACGGTTAGTAATTCTAGTGACCAAGGACTTGTCACAACTTCGGCCAACTCTTCTGAGTCTGGTACAGCTCCATCAAAGCCAAGAACCTGGCCAAAAAATTCATTTTGTTTCGATTTCTTAGAGAACACATTTCGTCAGACTTTGATGGTCTGTAGCAATGAACCAACTGCCAACCATTCTGTTATGTGCTATGGTAATTCACATTCAGAGCACATGGCTACTTGTACACTCAAGAATCTTGCTGTAGACCTGACCGTCTTAGCCAAGGCTGTGTACAATCCAGACAGTGTCCAGTTTCAAATTGATGACTCCTTGGCTCTAATTAAAGACCAACCTCTAAAGTGCACCAGACCAACCACTTCAAACTTGAGATCTAAAGTTGAAAGTGGCGATTTTATTCTGAAGTTTCTTGAAAAGGCCTCAGATACAAACCAAGTTACATCTGATGCTTGTCAGAAATGGATCAACGAAACGGTCTACTTTTACACTGCTCACCCACGCCACATATACTTCCACTTCCTCGATTTGTACAACTTGCATAAACTTCTCACCTTACGAGGAGAGGAACCAGGTACATTTAAAATCATCCGTATCTCCACTTCTGATGACTATGTATTTGGAGAGTTTGATAAGAGAGTTTTTCCTGAAATATCTCACATTGATGAACTACCTGAAGTTAGGACATGCTTTCGAGAAATTGTGCTTGTACCAAAGTCATATGCTAGTGTTCTGTTCCAATGTAAAATGCATTGGTCACTGAAAAAAGACTGTATGAATTGCGATGGTATTGGATTGGATGGTACATCTTTCAACTCATTTAGAAGCCGAGTTGTAAAAGCTTGTTCGTTGGACGACCAAATCCCTCGTAGAAACTCCTCCTTGGTTCTGATCTCACGAACTCCATACCTTCGTGACCCACAAGATAAACCAGAAAAGTTTGAGCGTTTACTTTCAAATGAAGATGAACTGGTTTCGAGCATACAGAAGAAATACCCTACAGCCAATGTCAGTGCTGTTCATTTTGAAAAGTACCCCTTTTGTGAGCAAGTTAGACTTGCAAATGAAGCAAATGTTCTCCTAGGGGTGCATGGAGCAGGACTGGTTCATTTGTGGTGGCTTCGTGACGATGCTATGGCGTTTGAGATGGAGCCCTATTTTGAAGTTGGCAATCCTTCGTTCAAAGTGCTGTCAAAGATCACTGGAAGACATTATTACAGTGATTATATTGGTGGTGGTTGGCAAACAGTTAATGCTGAAATTAATAGCGTACTGGATGTTCTTGACAAACATGCATCTGTTCCTTGAGTTATTTATTAGTAAATGTAATCATGTTCATCATTAATTACATGCAATCATGCAATTCCCTTTCCCCTCATGAAATTAATAACATGATCATATCTATGTCAATAATAATAAAAAAAAAAAACATTACTCTTAATTGATTCGCCTGCATAAAATACACATCAGCTCATTAGCACATCAGCTCATTATACTGGCCATGCGCCATAAGGCAGAAACAGGAATATTATAAACCGGAAAAGGTCGTCAACAGCTAGGAACCATGCACGTGCAATCATTTCTTCTCAGCTTCTCAACAGATGGATACTCTGAAACTAAAAGTAAGCTTTATATTTCGATAAATTCCCGTCCACCACTATATGTATTACACTGGCAGGGTCATAGAAGTTCTAGTCCTGTCATTCAGATTGTATCCAGTGAGTCAGACTCTGATGAAGAGCTACCTGAATCACTGCTACCCACCAGCCATGATGCAAATAGGAAAAGGTTGTAGGCTGTCTTCACAACTATACATAGCTATGTTGACATCTTGTTGTTTTATTCAGGATGCTTACCAGCAGCTCTAGTGAGGAAAGTCTCTACGAGTATGATTTGAGTGATGAATTGAAAAAGCGCACATGTACAGGGACAACACCAATGAAGTGAGCCTATTGATTTTGATCAGCATGGATAACTATCCAAACACCTCAGCACACAGTTGATTAGAACAAGTATCCAAGCAGACTCCACCCTACTTTATTGAAATTGTAGCATCATTAATTTCTGCCCAAATTTAACCTTATAGTCTCGTTCCAGACTAGTTTGGTATGGATAATCGAGTTTGTACTGTATTATGAGGCCGTGACATCCTGTGAATAATATAGTATTAGATGAACATGTGTATTGTGGTGCTCGACTGAATCCTACATGCATTATACCATAAGCATGCTATAGTGCCACAATAAAACATACTGGAGCTGCCGTATATATAACACTCTTTCCTTTTGACTCTCTTACATGCTCCCAAATCTGGATCCAGAACTAAAAAGCCCAGGTTAATGGTACCAAGTGGTGGTTTGCGTAAAGTGGAGAGGCTTATTGTTGACAGACAATGCAAATCCCAGAAGGTAAATATTTGTTCTGTTGTAAAATAATTTTTTCAAAGATAAGTCATTCAGGGTAAGAAGGAATACTTGGTATTATGGCAAGGATGTAGGAAAGAAGACGCTAGTTGGGTTCTGGAAGATGACATTGCTGAGACAACATTACAGTAAGTGCACTTGAACGTCTCATCGGATCTGGCTATACATTATTATTTTGTTACAGATCATTCTACCATCCTAACCCTGAAAAAAGAGTTATTTGGGATAGTGTTAGTGTATTTATAGATAATGTTAATCGTAGCTTAAGCTTAGGAAAAATTCGTATGTGCGAGTTTAACGTAGACTTCCCTTTTCATGTTTTTAAGTTTTTGTTCAGTAGTAAAGGTAGAGCTAGAAGTAATGGTGAAGGTAGACTTTACTATCAAGGTGACTTTGACACTGATATATTTCCAGCTGGATGGGATGTGGCATATGACAGGCTTGGTGATGGTTGTCGTGTAGACTACCCGATGAGTTTAACACCTGTTCTAAAATATAGTAAAAAAGTTTTTTGTGTTAATGATGGTAGACTTAGCGAAAAGCATAGGATGTTTCATGAAATTGTTAAAGTTGTACTTCTAAAAAAGAGGTGTTGAATTAATCATTCATGTCAAATCTCATGCATACAATTACAATAATAATTTTAAAAATTATACACAATATCATAATTATCTGCTCTTGCCAAGTTGGAGTTCTGGACATTCAGCACATAAAGTGTGCCTGGGCTATGCGTATAAATGCTTACAAGGCCAAAGAGAAAAGATGGTGACTGTATTGTACACTACATGGTTGTTATTATAAACAGCTAGGAGTGCTCCTGCACACCACTGAGAAATGGAGAATCTATAATTATAGGGTTGACTTAGTGAAGAGGATATCCCTCTGAAAGTATCTGAATGTTCTTATGTTACTTGGGTAAAAAAGCAGATCGAAGCCTGGGGTCTCTTAGAGAGGCCATCCAACCAGTGGAGGATAGTCTAGCTCAAGTCAACAATAATTATTTTAAAAAGGATTATAAGGTGGGTAGCCAGTAGGTGAAGTGTTGCATGGTAGATGATCGAATAATCATGATAGGAGGGTCACAGTATAGCTAGTTGGGTTTGCTATAAGAGAGGGAGAAAAAGTTGTCGGCAGAGTCATCTGTGTCCACATCACTCACGCTTGTGTCATCACTGAAGTGAACAGAACCAACCTTCACAACCGACTTGCTGACCGGAGACCAACAGTGCAACTGAAGCCACCATCACAACAATCTACACAAACTCCAGGGGTGAGGTTAGCTTCGTGGTACTTGTTCTGGGCTCCTATTGCCCATAGGACCCGTTTACGACAACAGTGTTCTCGGAAGTCATTGGTGAAGACTGGAACTTAATCTCTCTCCTCATTTTTGTTTTTATTTTATATCTGTTTTGTTCTCAGTGTCAATGTATGTGTTCCCCCCACATTTGCGCCTCCTGGTGGCGTGTTTTAGCACAACAATGATAAAATTAATAAAGTATATATTCGGTGCGATGTTTTATGAGTCATCATATGCATTGGTTAACAGGGAACTCTTCTAAGAGGCTCAACAAGTAGGTCATCGAGAACCTATATCTCTTTACACAAAGCTAGGCTAATTCATGTTCCCCTCTGGGATGTGACTGCATTATATTATCCAAAGGGACTGTGGTAGTTGAGATTGTACTACTAACAAACTTTAATCAGAATTGATGTTGCAGGAGTGAAAATGATGAAGTGTATAGTAGCTACAAACTCTGGGTATTTATACAAAAATCCCTAAGCTACTAAAAATAGTGAGTGTAGTGTACCTAAGAATATCCTAGACAGAAAGCATAAGGTTAAAAGATGTGGTACATGCAGGCAGTGTTAAGTTGATAACAGAGGTGATAAGAACCTAAACGCATCGAAGATGGTAGTGATAGTAAGATCATTAGACAGGTGTGACCAGGAAATTGCATGCAGAAAACCAAGTGTATATAAATGTAAACAAACATGAATTGATGAATGTGGTCACTACAGGACTAACTATATTATATATAGTTGTTATAATTACGATGTACAGATATAGGCATAAAGCCATTCTGATCCATGGAGGGGGTGGCAACTCCAGTCCCATATATGTGCCCTGTGCCATGACCATGGCCAATTAAAATGAAAGTCAAGAAACAGATCAAAATTATATGGAAGTCGCCACTCCCTATATAGTCCCAGAGAGAGCTTGTGGCCTTCCCTCCCTACTGATTACATGAACAATTCAATATGAATATACACTGAATATAAGATGACATTGAGAATAAAGAGATTCACATAACTGATGTCCAGTGATCGTTCATCAGCTCTGTCATGCCTTAGAACATACGCAAAAACAGCATTATAAATAAGAGTATAGCCTGCACGGTGTTATTGCTTGCTAAATTTACCTACAAAGTAAGTTAGTTGCCCCTCAACTCCTTCTGCATGCTTCTAGCACAGTGAAAATGTGGCACTGATGGTTAGTCAATTCTAAATAATGCACACTAAAATGGGCATGATTAGCAGGTGTAGCGTCGAAGCTTAGCGCTCAGAGATGCCTCAGATCTACAAGGTTTTGTTGAATGCTGTGTGTAATTTTTTTTAGATAATATGGATTATTTTACCTTGGTATGCCACTTTTGAAGACTGCCAGGGCCTTCTGTTCTAGAAAATCTGTCAGACAGACAGACATACAAAAGAACNATATGGATTATTTTACCTTGGTATGCCACTTTTGAAGACTGCCAGGGCCTTCTGTTCTAGAAAATCTGTCAGACAGACAGACAGACATACAAAACAACTACCGTAACCCTTGCTGCGCATGTGCACGCCAAAGGTTAATTAGAACTACCAGGTCTACTCTCTCCCTCCCATATAAACATATTAGCAATCTATAAACAATCTCAGTACGCTTTTTAATTGTGCCAGCACTGACTGGAGGAACCAAGAACATTGAGGAGTGAATCCACAGTCAGTTGGAGCAAAGCTATTGGAGCCATCGTAAGAGCTCACTGCTATGATAAGGATCGACAGTACAGTTATGTCATGCCATCATATATATACCAGGCCCTCCCATGCACTTTTCAACGCATAACTTGAACAGCTAGCTATATACGTAGGAGCGCTAAGCGTGCCATTCCTGACAGAGTGTGTATGAGTTCAATTCGGGCTGTATAGTGCTCCCAACATTTTCACAAAAACTGCAGTAATTTTAGGATCACTGCACTGCAGTGATCCTAAAATAGTAGTTTCATGATGAAACTACTAGTCCTACATTTGCAATTCACCCAAAAACAGCAATGAAGACGGCAATAGGGCAGATCTTGGTGAATCCGGGGAGCATTGCAGAGCCCATAGAGATTCCCTTAAGATTATAAATTTCCTGTGAACAACCTACTATGACTAGCAAGCCTTGTTTACAGACTTTTCCCAGCTTTTCAAGTTACACATTAATTTTAGGTCACATGAATAACGTCAGAAGTGCATTGAGTGTTTCCATGGTAAGGATGGCTGAAACTACCAGTAGTATTGTTAGTTCTCTCAAAAACTTAGATCAGCAGCATGTACCGTATTCGTTCTAGGCGCCACTAAAAATTAATTTCAGTGTCGAAAGGCGCCACTAATTGAAACTGAAAAATTGACTAAGCTGGTTACAGGCTACTGACAGCACCTCTGAATTAGAACTGTTTTTGAACTTTGCGAGCTCAAGCTCAGAATTTCAACGAGTAGCTGACATAGAAGACAAAACTTGAAAAGTAGCTTGCTTTCAGTACTACAAGAACTCAAAACTTCAACCAGGACTGACTAGATTCAGTTTTGGTCACCCACTCGAGTACCATTATGACTCGACCAAGACTTCTCAGGTAGGTTAAGGAAAGGTATTTCTAATTAACAGAAAAATTATGCGAGAAGACCATAACTTTGTTACTATAGTTACTATATCCATAGAAACAAGAAATGTTCCAAAGCAAAATACTTTAAACTAACTAATTCCATAATGATAGTCACATGACTTTTTATTTCTGCTGAATCGGCAAACAAAAAGTGCACATGAATGTATGCATTTTACCCTAACAAAGAAGTGATTTTCAGTTTCAATATTTACATCACTAAATTAGGTCAAGATAATCTACATCTTCACATTTTCAAATTTAGGGATTTTCGCTTTGTGTTTAAGTTATGGCATTTAAAAGTCTCGAAATGGGTGTGCATTAAATAGAAATTGGTGTTTTGTGACTAATTACTTCTTAACGAAGCAAAAAATTTTCATTATGAAAATGTGGAGTTGTTACAATTTTTGAGCTTTTTAAGGTAATCATGCAGCTGTCAATTCCATACAGTTTTAGACGTACTTTTAAAATTTGCTCAATCAGCAGAAATTAGAGGTCATGTGACTATGGCTATCACGCAAATTTTCTTGAAATCTTTAGGTTAGCATCATATCGTGTTTTCATTTCAGTATGATTAATAAATCACAAGTTATTCACTTTTCGCATAATATGAATACTAATTTTGGCCACTTTTTGTAACCATTCCTTAACCTACCTGAGTTGGAACTTCACTGACCAGCAATTCTCACTTGTCAACTGTGCAAAACTGCTAATAACCTTCGATCTATGCTAAAAAGCAGTAAAATAGCTGCAGATACTTGCCCACTGCAGGGGCGTAGCCAGGATTTAGAGTAAGGGGGTGCTAAAACTGTGCGCGCGGAGCGCGGCGAAAATTTTGGTGATGCCACGCCCACTTTTGGGTCACGTGACCGATATCACGACCTTTGAACTATTGCTGAAAAGCGCTTTCGATCGATCTAGCGTGAATTAAACGGTTCTGAAGTTTGTTTATCAAGAGCTCTGACATAGATGAGCTTGGAAAATAGCTTCAAGCAACAAATATGTAAGAAATAGAGATTTTTAAAGGCTTGATTACTGATTAATAAATCCAATTATTAATGGTTTTTGCGCTTCCGCTCAGTGGCAAAGGGGGTGCTCGAGCACCCTGAGCACCCCCCTGGCTACGCCCCTGCACTGCAAACTACTGTTTTTGACACTTTTGCGGCCACATGTCAATATCGGTTCCAATTCAAATAGGCGCTGCCTGAAAATAACTTGCTTCCAAAAAGCTCTAATTGGAACCGTAATAATTGTGGTCAGGGCTAAACGGCGCCTAAATTAGGATGGTGTCTATGTTAGAACGACTACAGTAAAATTATCAGAAAATAAGTGACAGCAAAAAAACACGATCAAATTGGTGTATTAAACCAGTCTGATGCTTAAGGGTATTCCCTATCACCACACCCTTATGTATGAACCACTCTATACATGCATAAGAGTCCCTGCCACCACACCCTTAAGGGTATTATATAAAAATATTCTGCCACCACACCTTTAAGGGTAGATAAAACCACTCTACCACCACACCCTTAAGGGTATATAAAACAATTTGCCACCACACCCTTAAAACAGACAGCCTTAAGAATATATATACCCTATATGCCTTGTTTTTACAGCATGCACTTTATACATACTTCATATACATAAATTCTTTTTTAAAATTTTTATTAATATGAGACTGGTTAGTTTTTACAAAAATTGCCCAAGTAACTGCATCATGACATGTGGCTCTATGTGCAAAAACCAAGAGATTCTCACCCAAGACATTTTTACTCTCAAATGGCACACTGATGGCAACCAATATAGATAACTTAGGCCACATAAACTCAATTATTAGTTTCTCATTCCCACCCGCATGGTAACTTTCACCCCGAATTTGTACTTTTTTGCAGTGCTGATGGGTGTGGCTACTTAGATTATTTTGGGTGTGGTCATATATACTAACACGTGACAGTCACGTTCTGAGCCCATTTTTTTGTCAGAGCCACGCTGGTGAACTGATTTTTGTGTCTGATATAGCTACTAGCTAGCTATCAGCGTATGTAGGTAAAACATACGCAAATATGGTGTTTGTAGTACTACAGATTAGAAATGGGCCAAAAGTTCTAAAAGAATGGTATGGTTGTTCGTGTTCGGAACTATCAACAGTAGCTAAATCTGTCTATTTGTGGTTTGTGGTTTCCTGTTAAAGTATGGGAGGAGCTCAGGGATATTCCACAACTAGTAAAATCAATTACCCGCCCGCCGCATGATGCAGAGGAAGCCTGTAGGATGAGAAACTAGTATTTAAGTTTATGTGGCCTTATATAGATACAGAAGAGTTGACTTGGACTAATTTCCCATATTTTTATTGGATCTGTAACAGCTGGCATATTTTACAATTCCCTTTTTCTTGGTACTTTGTTTGTGGTTGCTAAGAGGATTAGCTACTCATGCTGGCCTCGCTCAAAAAGACTATTAAATAGGACCTTTATCTACATGTATCCATACAATCAACACTGTTACTGAGAACATGTGCATCAAGTAGGAACATCTTTCTTGGTATTCCATGAGAATCGCTAATCACATGTGTCAAGCATAGTACAGTAGTACGTATAGTAGGAATGGGCCGACTGTCCCATAGACACAATACAAATTGTTGGCCATCATAAAAATCTAGTCAAACAAAACTAGACCTTCAAAGTTGCTCAGAAGCTCTCACTGACAGATACCAATTGCATGCAAGTCTTAAAACTCACAAAAACTTTCTACAGCTCTCGTAGAGAGCACTAGTGGGAAGCCACCATAGTGCCATTTTTGTTCTTCTTACTTACTTTCGTACTTCCTAACTGACTTACTTGAAAAGCATTTCCAGAGAACCAGAATGTGTTGAGCCAACTTTGAGAGCACAAAGTAAGTTCTTTTCATGGGTACTACATTCCTTGATACTCGTTTTCATCATAAATAGGCCTAGACAAAAACTAGAAAGCTTTGAAACTTAACGTATAAATTCATGTACTACAGTGCAGCTAGCCATCTTTGTGGAGTTCAAAGGTCATTCATTATCTATGCACGTGGCATTTTATGGGCATGCGCATTAGCTTCCTCTAGCATACTGAAGTGCATGTAGCTGCTACTGCTTTTTGTAGGGACTTACCAGTTTCTTACAGTCTCCACACTGTAGTGTTGAAAAAAGTGAATGAACAAGTAGTAAAAATTTCCAAAAAATAGGTAGTGTAGGAATGGGCAGTGCGGTAAAAAGTATATTGGAACAAGGAATGGTCTCAATTTCGGCACATGCATGACTACTTCATTTTTATGCCCAACTCTTGGCTGGCAGTCCAGTTTAAGTTATATACCTGTCTGTCATGTTTTACTCCATTGTTTCAGTAGCCAAATGATTAGCTGTAGTATGAACTAATGCAATAATCATAAGCTAGCTACGGTATTATTGTACAGATCATTGCAACAGACACTGAAAATCCACATAAGGGATCAAGAGTAAAAATGAAGTAGTCATGTGCCGAAATTGAGACCATTCCTTGTTCCAATACTTTTTACCGCACTACCCATTCCTACACTACCTATTTTTTGGAAATTTTTACCACTTGTTCATTTAAGGGTAGTACCTCTCAGGATAATTATATTCTCCATTAAGAATTAATTATTTTGTTGCTGACAAAACATAATGATTGTAGATGATAGTAATTTAGAGTGGACCACATCTAAGTACGAAATTTATATCATAATATTATCAGTATGATCTTTCCACATGCTTTTAATTGTTGCTCTATAAGGTAAAGTAATTTAGGTTGCAATCTACATTAATTGGTGAATGCATGTGTGTTGTAAGCCTGCATGTAGGACATGTACATAATATTATGATTGATCATGACTGCTTGATGTTCATGTACAGTCATATTATATGTACATGCTTTGAATTGATTCAGAACTGAATTTTGTTACTGATTTTTATTTATAGAAATAAATAACATCTACACATTATGTAATGTGTGCATGGCATAATGCCATGTGGACAGATAATGACCTTTGAACTCTAACTCAAAGATGGCTGCATTGTAGTACATGAATTTATACATTAAGTTTCAAAGCTTACTTGTTTTTGTTTATGATCAAAACGAGTATCAAGGAATGTAGTGCCCATGAAAAGAACCTACTTTGTGAAAGTTAGCTCAACACATTCTGTTTCTCTGGAAATCCTTTTCAAGTAAGTCAGTTAGGAAGTACATAAGTATGTAAGTAAGTTAGAGGAACAAAATGGCACTATGGTGGCTTCCCCCTATGAGTGCTTAAGAGTTTTAGGCCTGGCATACAGTTGGTAACATCTGTCATTGAGAGCCTCTAAGCAACTTCGAAGGTTTGACTAGATTTTTATAGTGACCAACATTTTGTATTGTGTCTATGGGACACTCAGCCCATTGCTACTATACGTAGTACCATACGTGTGATAAGGATATAGGCCACCGTACGTGTGATAAGGATATAGGCACAGACTTTCTCCCTGTGAATATTACACTGAAAAATTGTTGGTAAGTGAAATAATTTAGGAATAAAGGATTCGAGAGAGCCTGATATGTGAAATCATGTGAATGAAGTAGTGCATACAAAATCAGTATGCTCAAAAAAAAAACAAAAAAAAAAAACAAAAAAAAAACATCCAAAATCTCTTATGGTCTCTCTACAGGCAACGTCATTCATGCAATTTCACTTACCAGGTTTCCACTTACCTATTATTTATTCAGTGGGTAATATTCACAGGGAGAGAGCCTGGGAACCAGGCTAATATAGGTATTTAGTTTATGATCTATAGCCTCCTTTAATTTTATAGATGATCTTTCTGTATAGCTTCAAATTTTCATGGCATAATAGTGTGATAGGACCATTATATTTTCCCTACAAAAACTTTAAAATGCTTCATCATAATAATAGCTATAGATTGTGATTCCCAAAATTATATACATGCACAATTTTCTGGCATGCACTAGTGAAGTTCGTGAAAGCCTAGCAGCCTTGCTGTTTATAGTATTTATACTTAACAGAATATATATACATTTTTGTGACAAAATCATACAGCATTAATGGTATTCCAATCTTCCAAAGTTAATAAAATCATTATTATTATAATGGCAGATATTCATTACTTGTACTTCGTTAAATTAGATATACGGCTGGGAGGGCAAGTGCGTTATTTAGAATACCTACGTGTATCATAAAGTACTACAAGTAACACGTGGAGTACCAAGAAGAAGGCTTCCTAAAAGTCGCTTTGGTGAAGGATCAAGGAAACTACTGTTTGTACAACTACTCCATAACCATAGATCAAGCTACAGCAGCTCTTATCAAGAACACTTGCGGTGATTCTGACATGCTCTGGAGGCTTCATGTATGACTTCTTTTACTGTGTGATCTGCCAAGAACTTTGAGAGAACAACCAGCAGCTTGTGAAAACTTTTGTTACATTAAACTGTCACTTATGTACATCCTACAGAGCAAGTATCTACTGTGTACCAGCTAACATCGGGCAGCCGAAGAGATCAAGTGAAATATTGGATACAATGTACTCTGCATTGTCAAGCACTGAGCTATTTGTTAGCTTTTGGACTATTGCTCAATAAATCCATGTCTGTGAATAGTCCTCCACTCTGAGCTACTTGTTGGTTTGTACTGTGTGTGTGTTATTGCATCATACATGGTGGTGAAACTGCAAACATATCACATTATGTTCATGTGTGAAAGATACACATATTTTTGGCTTCTGCAGGATGGTACACAATAGTTAAAGCAATTTATTACATTGCCTAACTTATACTGATAGTGCTGAATACCAACCATAACTGCAAACTTCTTTCTGTCTGGCTGGGCAGGACAGCTTACCAGATATCGTCATGGTCATGTTAATTTTACTGTTCTCAGAGTTTAGCTTTTATTTTCTTCATATAAGTTGTTTAAAAAGCAACTAAACCAACAACAATAGGTAGCATTACACCCAATAATGTGAAAATTTGATTATTACTTGCAAGAAGTTAAGGTTTAGAGCCAAAATAGCTGGATATTCATCCCTACTTCAAATGCAAGATCCACACGTGGCACGGCAGCTGGAATGATGGGCATGGCTCAGCTAGACCCTCCCACACCTCTTCTGTAAATGTCTTCCTGATGCAGCTTAGCTCGCCCACGATTTCCTGAAGTTTCAGGGCTTCTGTGTTCATTGCTAATGTACTGCAGCAATACTAATGAATACGCTAATGAGCACACTTGCCCTCCATACCGTAATTCTAATTTAACGAACTACAAGTAATGAATATCTGCCATTGATGAAAATATTCCTTTAATGCATTTTTTGAAAGATGGTCAACATAATTATACTCCTGTTAAATCAAACAGCTACCACATCCTGCGGTATATGCATAGCTTGCAATAATTGTTACTTGAGCAGTATGTAAAACAGATATGCTTCAAACCACGAGTGCCTGAGCAACATGGCTTCTAACTGTAAATTTTTTAGTGTTGTGATTCTAGCAGTGATACTGATAAAACCCATTGTGACAGCCAATAGAGAATCCTGTCCTGTAGCTGCTGACAACTTGGAGGAGGCACGTAATGAAATCAAAGATCAAGTGAGAGCTATTGTAGCAAATTTTAATGCAGATCAATCCCATCCAATTACTGAGAGCCCTTTTTACTCTATTAAAACCACTCTTGAACAAGTGCCATTCACCGATCTTGAAACATGGTGCAATTGTCCTGATATGATAACTTGGACTTCTACTTCTCGTATTGCTATTGGATCTGCAACGCTTGCATCAACTGACACATTTTCCTACTCTCTTCCTCTCGACATTCCAAGTGATTCAAGAGAGGTTCTTTTGCTTGCAGTTGCTACAGAAGGATATGCTTTTCATGTATTAGAAGTGTTTGTCAAGATTTACACTCAAGAAGGGAATGACCGCTACGAAAAATACCTTTTCCTGAAACCATACCATCAGAATGCAGTCAACACTGTAACTGAGAATATGTGGCTTCCAGTAACATCGAGTAGAAAAATCTTACTTGAAATTTCACTGGCAAACAATGGTAACACTCTAATTGAATTGTATGTGATTGGATATCGTTAAAGTTAAGCCACATACTAACTGACTTGAATTAATAATGTGCATTTTGTAGTTTGCACAATTACAAAATTATGTAACCTCACCCTTTGAATAATAATGATTTTGACTTCAATTTTCATTCCATACTTAAATCCCCAGATGAACAGTTAAAACACAGAGTAAGCAAATCCTATAGACACAATACAAAATTGATCATAAAAATCTACTCAGAACAGTTAAGGCAAGCTCATTGCACAATAATAGGTAAAATCTAAGAAAAGTGATATGGTATATCTTCTAAATTAAATCATATGTTACCATGGAAACTTGATGAAATGATAATCTCATCCTTAATCTACATGGTAGTACAATTAAAAGTGTCATGTGACCTATAGTTTATGAATAATCTGCCACTTAATTATGATTATTAAATTTTGAATAATTCATTTTACCGCTACCAAATACTGTTGCTATGGCAACCAAATTTTGGGACCAAAAACATTTAATAGTAAAGTAATCAAATCTGGGTGGAAATGATGTCCCTGATGTATGAGCATAAAGATATAGCACAAAAACACCATTTTCTATATAATGCACACCCAAATTTTGCAACATTTTTGCTAATTTCTTTATGCGCATATATCGGAGGCAACGTTTCCACCCAAATTCAGATACCGCACTAAAAGATGCTTATGGTCTGAAAATTTGGTCACCATAGCAACAGTATTTGGTAGCGGTAAACCCAATTATTTACAAAAATTATTAATTATTCATAATTATCTGGTCACATGACCTTGACGACTGAGTCAATATGTAGAGGGAAGACATAGCTATCATCATGCATGTTTCCATGGTAACACTTGCTACGGTTTGTAAGATATAGCATTAATTATCATTATGTGTGACGATTTCAGTTAAGGAACTCTGAGCTTGCCTTAACTGATCTGAGTAGCAAAACAAAATAAATCTTCAAACTTGGTCATACCGTATAGCGGGAAATTTTCGTGGGGGAAAATTTTTGCGAATTTCGCGGTTTGGCAGCTTTCCACGAAAATTTTCCCCCACGAAATTTGTAAGGTATGTGGTCGTCATGTATAGTTGAGACGCAATCCACGAAAATTTTCCTCGCGAATTTCTATTCAAGACGAAAACGCAAAAATTTTCCCCCACGAAAATTTCCCACTATACGGTAGTCTCTCACTGACAGATTATGCAAGGCCTAAAACTCACAGAAACTTTCCTCAGCCATAACTTGCTAGTGGGAAGCCACAATAGTGTCTTAGTATGCACTTCCTAACTGACTCACTTGAAAAGCATTTCCAGAGAACCAGACAGTGTTGAGCCAGCTTTGACAGCACGTTCTTTTGATAGGTACTGATACTCGTTTTCACAAAAATAAGCCTATAATTATAAACAAAAACTAGAAAGCTTTGAAACTTACAGCATAAATTCATGTACTTCATTGTAACCATCTTCTTGAAGGTAGAGTTCATTATTAATTATATCCATGTGGCATTTAAAGCACATGCGCCATTGCCAGAAATCGCTGGACATTTCTCATTTTACTTAGCCAACTTTCGCTTATTAGAACAGCCATTTTATATGGAGAGTCAATGGGAGAAAGCTTATGCAGGCTAAAATCGACTTACCTTGAAAAAGAACTGTCCTTAGGAGATGTAAAGAAAGTCTCTTGGCACAAAAAAGTAACCGTTGCTTTTCTCTGGAATTTTCCCTGAGCCCACCCTTGTGGCTGCTACTTTTCCCATTGACTCCAATACAAAATGGCTGAACTCTTGAACTTTGACTTGGGAATCTGACAAATCTGAGGTTAATATTCGAAACCTTGAAACACCATTCCAGAGACCAATGGTCAAAGTTCACTAATACAGCACTGCATGACCTTCAGCTCCACCTCATATATTTCCTCGAGGCTCTGAAAACACTGAAGAAAGCAGTATCTGCACATGCGCAAATACATTTCTGCAAGGCCAAGTGGTGGGGGTCAAAGTGCACGAATACAAATTATTATGCGCTGCAGATATTACCGCGAGCACGTGTAATAAGATACAAAATTTTCCAGTCATGTTTATTTTCATTTCAGATACAACAAGCAAGAAGAACACAAAAAATAATTCTGTCTATACAGTGAAGATTGTTGAGAACTTGACTGCATGCTTGTGTCTAGTGTCCCACTAGCTCATATTGAAGCAGCATGTCCATTGGAGTCTTGTGCTCTGTTTCTCAGTGGCGGATCCAGGGGGGGGAAGGGGGGGTCAGCTGCACCCCCCTTTTGCCCAGAAATTCAATTATTCATTATGCTTTTATACGCAAAGTGACCGCTTGTAACTTACTTTAGAATCTTGAATGACGCTTTATCAAAGCCTAAAAAGAGAATTTCTTGCACAAAAACCTCTAAGAAGACACTAGAGAGAGCTCAGTAGCTACGTAGCGCGAGCTCACTCTGCTCAAGATTTAAAAATGCGTGCAGCTAAATCACGTGGAATGGGTGTGGTTTACACAAAATGGGTGTGGTTTTCAAAAATTTGCGGCGCGCTTTGCGCGCAAATATTTCTGAACCCCCCATTTTAATTTTCTGGATCCGCCACTGTTTCTCTAATAACAATGAATATAATAATACATACGTACACTGAAATAAACAAGATAATTATGAAAACATGGAGGTTATGGCCAAGTCAGAGCAATTAACAACAGTGTGTGAGTGAAACTTGGGTCACCGGTCAGAGCAAATAGAACAGGTCGCCGGTCAGAGCAAATAGAAACAACAGTGTGTCTGTGTTTGTGTGAACTCTGCCTACAAGACNACAAAGAAATAAAGTGATTGGAAAGGCTGGATGTTGTGATTCAAGTCGGGAGGACAGGGTCCCAGAGTCTGCTGAGGGAAAGTCCACAGTCTAAGTTCATGGAGTGTTGTCGTCTTTTGTACTCTTCTCTTCTAGAAAGACTGTTCCACTACAACCACTGTGGCATCTTCCCCATTGATACGATGATCTTGCATGTATTGCCACTCCATTTCTTTCATTGAACTTCTTCACAGCTTAATTGTTTGTGCTCCATTATTTCTCTCTTGAGGGTTCTCTTTGTTTCACCTACATATACATGTCCGCAATCCCAGCAAGGGATTTTGTACACTACCCCTTTCTTTTTGTCTTGGTCTTCACCTTTGTCAATATGTGTCAAATGGTGCGAACTGCCGTGAAGACTGTTTTGAAGTGGTACGAATCATTGCTGATTGCTCTGCAGGCTCTCTTGATCTTTTCAGTGACACCCCTCATGATCACATATGGGAGATACAGGGTTCGTTTCTTTCTGGTGTTCTCCTCAGAATCCTGTCTGGTGTTGTCTGCTCAGTTCTCAGTCTGGATATTCTTCTTCTCTTTCAGGAGAGGTTCAATCACCTTTTTGGGGTATCCATTGGCTTGGAAGGCCTGTTTGCTCACTTCTTTGATGATTTGGCCATTCCTATATATGTGTTTTTTGTATTTGTTTGTTTTCGAATAATTGTTTATATAGAAAGAATTTATTCTTTAGCTTGAGCAGAGAGAACTTACCAACAGCCCAGTACAGTCATGCCTTTCAGACAGCTGAAACTCTGAAACCCCAGGCTGAATGTGATTTATGTCAATTATATGAGTGTCTTGTTAACTATAGATAACTTCCCTACCGCGGAACTGAACACAGAGAACAGGGTAGGACAGAGCTTGAGGCACTGCATGCAAGTGCTTGCAATAGATTCCAAATTACACGCACTTGAATATGGAAAAGGTCGTTAGGCTAGCGAATAATGCATGAGTTTAGAAATTAATGGCCACAATATGCATGGAGAAAGCGCTTTTTGCCTTGTATCTGGCTACTCAACGAGAGACACAAAAAAACCGATGGCAAAAGCGATTGAAGACAAAGAAACCAATGCATGTTTGTTTATTCAAGAATCACCTTCTAAAAGTGAATGGTCTTTGAGATATGGCAAAAGAGGAAGAAGAAGAAGAAAATTAGAGGTTTCGCATAAATTAGTTTGTTACTCTAGCGATAGTTTTATGCCATGTTTTTGGGCTCATTAGAAAGAGAAAGAGCTAAATAGTAGCTTAAGAAGCCAGGTGCCATGTTTTTGCAGTTATTCAGTTTTATGCCATGTTTTTGGGCTCATTAGAAAGAGAAAGAGCTAAAATAGTAGCTTAAGAAGCCTTTTAGAGCCAAGCCAGGTGCCATGTTTTTGCAGTTATTCGCATAAATATTTGTATTACACTAATGGGCCATCCGTGCCATTCCTATGTACCCAGTACTAACGTACTGGGAATAGTTGACAAGACACTGGACCGTGAAAAGTCTCTGAGCTAGATCTGCTCCCTTTATGTAGTTGAGAATTTTTGACTACAATACTGACCTGACTGACCTAGCCCAATTAGTGATTCTTACAAGTACAAAAAACATAGAAATGCAATACAAACATAGGAATGGCCAAATTGTAAAAAGTAAGCAAACAAGATAGGAATGGTTGTCAGATTGAGTGAGGAGTTCATTTCACTGTATCACCTATGTTCATTTCCCTTCTGAGCTCAATGACATTGTAGCACAGGAATGAACTTGCTCAATCTGACAACCATTCCTATCTTGTTTGCTCACAATTTGGCCATTCCAGTGTTTATATTAATTAATACACCATGTTAACTTGATGCTGTGACAATCTGTACTTTGAGCCATGACTGCAATTACGTCCCGCTAAAATTGCATTGCAATTTATTTTGTCAGGTCATAATTGGCTGAATAAGTACATAATTGACTGAATAAGTACATAGTTGGAAATAAAGACTTATTAAGCCTCAGCACGTGCGTAGCACGTGCTGAGGGTTACGGTAGTCGTTTTGTGTGTGTGTGTGTGTGTCCGTCTGTTACTAAGTTATCTGAAGAACGNAACAGAGATGCCCTCAGAGTGCTCTCAATGATATCACATCTATACATGGATAAAGCATTATACACAATGAATACAGCTCCAAAGAGTACTGCAAATCAAAGGTCAGTTCTCAATGTAAATAAAAGCTTACATACTTGGATTTTGAGCTAAGAACTTTTTCAGCAACAGTATCAATCGTTTCAACCAGTTTGGTGGTGTAGAGAACCTGAGGTATTAATTCACAGATTATAGTCACTGACTACAATATATTTGATTATATAGAGAACTAGCTACTGCCTGGTTTAGTTTCCTTTCTTGGCCATAATCCATTTTATAATTATATTATAGTCAACCCATTTTCCATTTTATAATATAGTCACGCTAGATTTGTACATATTAGTAACTCAGAAACACTATTGGCTATTAGCCTCGTTTCCAGGCCTTCTCTGGCACGTATTTTATATTTCGCAATTTGCAAAGTTAAGCCACAGCATTTTTTTGGCGGGAAGGCCTGGGTATGAGGCTAATTGGCTATATGAAGCTATATTTAGAGTGTGACAATGTGTTTTCTTGTCACTAAGAACTGCATCAAAACATAGATTATATATAATCTATGATCAAAACTGCTGCAACTTCTCTATGACCATATACCAAAGTATGCAGAAGGTCATTGACAATGATTTTTCTTGATGCTAAAATGTCTTTGTTTAGATATACTTGCTGTACTGAAAGCTATAACCAGCTGGCCTCTTTTTGCATGCTACACTTAAAGCATTAACACTACATACTTGGCACGTAAGTCACACTCATCAGTTATGTTGGCAGTAGGGATTATGAGTTCCGTTTGTAGCAATATTAAAAAAATTTTTTTTTGGATTACTCATTGCTAGATAGAAAATACCTAGTACACACTCACAAAGCAGTCATGAAAAAAGAGAGGCGTAGCAATGACTACAATGATTGGCATAATGGCTAGTCAAATTTATATGTGAACATGGAAAGAGGTGATTGATCCTGCTTATTATAGTTCTCATAATTTATACTTTTTACCTCTTCCTTTCTGAGTACTTCTTCTGACTCCCTAAGGTATATTGTTAACCAGGATGCAGCTAAGAAAGGTGGTATCTTCCTAAAAAGGTTGCAAAGCTCATTTTTAGGACACAAAAATACAACCATTGGAAGTAATAGGCAGTCAAGCTGAAACAGGGGCAAGAGTTGATCAAAATGTCTCTCAACAAAACTGCAAATAAACAATGGTATTGATAGTTAAATTATCATACATGTCAGCAATTCCAAAGTTGACTCTTACCTCAAATTTTTGTTCCTGCATAATTGAGGAACATGAGAAAGCTCAAAGTGACCATCACTCCATCTAATTTTGTCTAGGTCCACTTCCAATTGGTCAAATGGTAATAGCTCTTTTTCAAGGAAAAAATGAACCAAAGGAACAGCAAACAGCCACTGTGGACTTTTCAAGTGTCTTTTATATGAAAAGTGAGTGCAAATGAAGACTAAAGCTTCACTAACACAGGAAAGGAACTGTTTTGGAATCATAGTTAAAACAATGTCCAGGTCAGTGNTGAATATTATAGCTTGTACAATCTACTGGTATGCTATCAGTAAAGTGAAGCATCTCAGCACCAGAGGTTGGAGTGTATCTAACAATATTTACTAGCTTTACTCATCTTCATATAATGACACCAACATAATAAGTGTAACATTAAAGTAGTCTATTCACCTCCTAAATATTGAAGACTGAAAGATCACAGAGAGCTCAGCACAACCAGAAATCTTCAGGTAAAGCCGGCCGACAGCAAATATTCAGATTCCAAATAACGCACACTTAGATCTGGAAAAGGGTCGTCACTTTGAAATGTTTGTGTAGCTAATGAATTATGCATGAGCGTAGAAATGAATGGCTGTTATACAGAGAAGGCATTTTTTGCCGTGTATCTAGCAACCCAACGAGAGACACAGAAAAACGATACCAAAAGCACGTGAAGACAAAGATACTAAGTTTTTTCGTTCAAGAATCAGCTTCTGAAAGTGAACAGTCTTTGAGAAAAGTTGAGCCATGATAGAAGAAGAAGAAGAAGAAGAAGAAGAAGAAGAAGAAGATGGAGAAAATAAGAGGTTTGGCATATTTTAGTTTGGTACTTTAGCGATGGTTTTAGGCCATGTTTTTGGGCTTGTTGGAAAGAGAATGAGCTAAATAGTAGCTTGAGAAGCCTTTTAGAGCCAAGTGCTCAGTTTTTGCAGAGTTATTCGCGTGAATATTTGTATTGCGCTAATGGGCCATCCGTGCCATTCCTATGTACCCAGTACTACCGTACTGGGAATATACAGTGTACAACTGCCTGTGTTTTTGCTTTACACCCACTGTTAAAACAGGGGTGAAAGGCCATTTTCATTTAAAAACTATACCCCAGGGAGTAAAATTAAACCCTAGGGAGGAAAAAAGGTGTGAAACATCAAAGGTCACCACGGCAACAGCAAGATTTACACCCTAGGGTATAGTTTTTAAATGTCATGTATACACCCCTGTTTTAACAGTGCCTACAATATATATTGTTCCGATTTGACGAGTCCATGCATGTAGAGTATATACAAACTCATTAATAGAAGAGGACGTGAAAGTACCTTTTTTTAAGGCCAGCCGACATTGAGATTCCATCAAGTGACCAAATGTTCCCTAGTAAGCAAATTAATAGCCAGAATTGGCACGTGAGTATGGCCATGTACTGCACCAATGTAATTCACTGTGGGAACTTGACAGAATCTTTTAAAATCCATTTTAACTCAAGAATGCAAAAATCAAGATACTGGCATCAAGTACACATAACATGAATTAAGGACCTTAATCTGGTATAATATAGACATCACTAATCAAACTAAACAAAGTAATTACGTATACATTAACAGTCATGCACAATAAAATCTGTTTGCAGTATATATACTTTGATTAGCAGTTACTTACAACAATAAACAACTTCCAAATTGTACTTTTTTTACTTCAACGATATCCAATCACAAACAAATGAATTTGAGTGTTACCACTGATTGCTTGTGAAATATCAAGAAAGATTTTCCTATTTGATGCTATAGGAAGCCACATGTTCTCAGTTACAGAGTTAAATGCATCTTGAGAGTAAGGATATAAGTAAAGGTACTTTTCATGGCGATTGTTCCCTTCTTGAGTGTAAATCTTGACAAACACTGCTGAGCCACTATGAGCATTATATCCTCCTTTTGCAACGACAAGCAAAAGAACCTCTTCTGAATCACTGGGAACAAGGATAGATGGTAAGAAATAAGAAAATGTATCTGCTGACTCAAGGGTTACAGATCCTAAGAAAAAACGAGAAGTAGAAGTCCAAGTAACTTTCTTTGGCTGACCACAGTAGCACATTGCCTCAAAATCTGTAGTGTTAATGAGTGCCACTTGTTGCCATCCCTGTGCATGTGGACCATTTACTGTGCTCTCAGTTGTTGGCCATGGATGAGATTGTTCTAGATTAGCTCTCACTTGATGCTTGATTATATTGCGTGCCTGCTTAAAGTCCGCTGGACAGGACCTATGATTGGCTGTATCGATGGGTTTTATTAGTATCACTATGAGAGTAGAGCATAGTATTGTACGACACTTACTAGACATGCTAAGTGGTGTTGAATGTTCTTCTCTGACTAGTTAGTACAAGTTATTTAATAATTTATATTTTACCGATAAGGGTGTGGTAATAGTTTGATTTAGCATGAGTATTTGTGCCTATCCTTCAGAAACTTGTCAGGAAGGTCTTTTAAAAGCTTTTTCATATTATCACACATAAGAAACTCAGCAGCTCTGCATTGTCTGACTTTTTTTACATTACAGCAATAGGGCATATACACTGAAAGCCATAGAATAGTGTGATGCATAATGTTTGTACAAGTAAAACACTGAAAATCATCTGTTATATAGTTACTCCACTGCTTAGCCAATGTGTACTAATGTACAAATCATTGCACTTACGCATGACACCATAAGGATCCATTCCAATGCTTTTTTTTACCATACTACAGTACCTTTTTTTAATCTTTACTATATGTAATATGTACGACACAGGAATGGCCTTAAAACAAAAACAAACAAGATGAAATGGCTGACAGCTAGAATCCTTCTGTGGGATGCATCTAGTACTCTTTTGCCATGTTAGAAAACAGTTCCCTCATTTTACACACAGGATGAATTCTGTACGCATTCTATTACAGCAATTCCATTTTGTTTTTTCTTTTTAGCAACGTATATATGTATATATTTTCTAATATTGTTTGTCCATTATTCCAGCTAAATTCAAAATTTCTATATTAGTGCTATATATATAAGCTGAATATATAGCTAGATTTTTGAGTAAGAGAGTCAAAAGTGGAGCCATGGCCATTACTCTTGGCTCTGTAGCTAACTGTGATGTTTGCCAACAAACATCGTATTATTAGAATAGGTTGCAATTAAGCCAATAACCATAGATACTAAGCAAGTAGACAGAAAAATGCTGGCAGAGCAGAAATTATATTATTTAAAACCCCTTCCTGAGTTATCAACTTGACTTCTCATAGCTAACTGTACATGTTTACAACTTCACTGCCACCACAGTGTACGCATCGGCACACACCCTTAAGGGTAGTAAAAAAACACTGCCACTACACACTTGACGATATCATAGTAAAACCACTAGATTTGCCACTACACACTTGAGCCACTCTGACACTTGAACCACTCTGCTGTGCACCACAACACCCTTGAGGCTGCCTCCACACCCTTAAGGGTAACTCTGCCATCACACCTTTTGAGGATATTAAGGCCACACACTTAGGATAATGAAAAACACTCGGCAACCACACCCTTGAGGGTATAAATCCACTATGCAACCACACACTTATAAGTGTACCTTACCCTTAAGTCAAGGGTACGAAATCACTGTCACCACATACTTATGTGTACCCAGCTGTCTTCAAACTCTGAAGAGTACAAACCACACACTTCGGGGTGCAACTGTCATCCTGAAGTGATGACTTCAGTTGCTATTGTTCCTGCAACTGGCCTAGGCCTCTCATCAATTGCCTCCTGTCGATGTTCCCATGTTCACTGGACCAGTTGATAACTGCTACTTGTAGTTGCTATGCAACTCAAGACAACATTGATGTCTTTCTGATATACCCAATACAGTCACAGAGAACTAGTCACATACTTATAAACATCATCTTTCTTGATATTCCACCAAGGTATAAAAGCACCTGTTCTGCCTAAACTCATCAATGGAGAAGCTTCATGTATAGTGTTTTATCAGGTGACTAAACAGTTGCTCATGGCTGCATGTTAGCAGACAAAGATAGTCATTACTAAATGCTAAACACTGTAGAAACCATCTAGCTAGCTATAGCCTGTATAGAAACACCTGTTCTAGATCTACATGTTAAGGCAGCCATAAATATAACACTCGCTCTTATTTACTTTTCTACAAGTCCAAAAAACATTGGAAATGTAATGAGACACAGGAATGGCTAAATAGTAAAAAGAAAGCAAACAAGATGGAATGGCTGTTCGAGTGTGTGCAGAATTCTTCCTGTATGGGCTGCACTTTACAATCTCCTTATTGAGTTTCTCATTTTGCCCACAGGAAGAATTCCTTACACACTCTAACAGCCATTCCATCTTGTTTGCGTTCTTTTTATGATTTATGTCTCATTACATTTCCAATGTTTTTTTTACTTGTTTGTTCTCATTTTTCCAGGATTCCACAAATTACTGGTGTGTGTAGCTAGGTACTGAGCTAGTAGTCTGGCAAGCCAGACTCACTGAGCCAGCGGCGGGCTGCTCTGCTGTAAGTTGTGTATTGATACTGAAGTGAAACACACATCTCAGTCATTTGGAGGCAGGAGCTGTATCATAAGATTTACTTGTCTTTCTATAAGTTATGATAATCAAAGTCCTGATTCATCTCTTAAAAAGAGCAACCAGGTATCACAAAATAAAATAGTTCCAGGCAACTTCAGTACATTAATTTTAATTCCCAATAACGCACACTTTTTTGTGTGGAAAGGGTCATCAATTCAAATTTTCTAGAAGCTAATGAATTATGCATGAGTGTAGAAATTAATGGCGGCCATATGGAGGAGGCGCTTTTCGCCTTGTATCTAGCTACTCAATGAGAGGCGCTAAAAACCAATGGCAAAAGCGACTGTCTCAGAAGAAACCAAGTTCGTTTGTTCATTTTTGCCCCGCTTCGCGTGCATTATTCTAGATCTGCCGGCACTGACTCCACTGCTTAGCCAACACGTGCTATTGTAAAGATCATTGCACTTACGCATGACACTAAGGATCCATATGAGAGAATGTGCCAAACTTAAAGACATTCCTAATGTTCCAATACTTTTTTAACTGTACTGCCCGTGCATTCCAACAGTACATTTTTAAAAACTTTTACAATGTGATATGTATGACACAGGAATGGCCGGCCGTAAAAAGAAAGCAAACAAAATGAAATGGCTGACAGCTAGAATCCTTCTGTGGGATGCATGTAGTACTCTTTTGCCAGATTGATTCCCTTATTTTGCCCACAGGAAAATATTTACTTTCTGTTTAGAGAAATACATTTTCCAATAATAGGCATACATCCAGTCCTCCATTGTTCTAGCTAGATTCGAAGTTGCTATTAATTTTTGTTACTCCTTTTTCAGAGGGCAAACATTATATAGTGTGCTTTAAATTTAAGAGTCAGGTTTAGCCAAAATTGGAGCCATATGGCCATAACTCTTGGCTCTGTAGTTAACTGCCAACAAATGTCCTATTCTGAGAATAGTAAGCCAATAACTACAGATGCTAAGCAATTAGACAGAAAAATGCTGACAGAGCAGTAAACCCCTCCTGAGTTATCAACTTAACTTCTCATATACTAAACACTTTGGTATGTGTTTACAGCTTCTTTAATTGTCACCACACTGTACGCATCGGTGCACACTGGCCCTTAAGGGTAGTAAAAAAACACTGCCACCACACACCTGCCGTGCACCACACCCAGAGAAACTTGGCCATCATGATCACACTCTTAAGGGTAACTCGGCCATCACACCCTTAAGGGTAACTCAGCCATCAAACCCTTGAGGCTGCCTCCACACCCTTAACTATCAAACCCTTGAGGTTGCCTCCACACCCTTAAACGTAACTCTGCCATAACACCTTTTGAGGGTATTAAGGCCACGCACTTTAGGGTAATGAAAAACACTCGGCCACCACACCCTTGAGAGTATAAATCCACTATGCAACCACACACTTATAAGTGTACCTTGCCCTTAAGTTAAGGGTATGAAATCACATACTTAAGTGTACCCTGTCTTCAAAACCTGAAGAGTACAAACAACACACTTAGGCATGCAACTGTCATCCTGAAGTGATTATTTCAGTTGCTATTGTTCCTGCAACTGGCCTCTATCAATTGCCTCCTTGGCAATGTTCCCATGGCCAATTGATAACTGCTGTTTGTAGTTGCTATGCAACTCAAGACGTTATTCTGATATACCATTTACTCAATACTGTTACAGAGAACTAGTAACATACCAATTAACATCATCTGATATTTTAAAAGCTCCTGTTCTGCCTGAACTCATCGACAAAGCAGCTTTATGTAGTGTTTCATCAGGTGACTAAACAGTTGCTCCTGGCTGTTATGCATAACTAAATGCTAAATACTGTAGAGGTTCATGAAACCATAATATTATGCACTAGCTAGCCTGTATAGAAATACCTGTTCTAGACCTACATGTCAATATAAAAAATGGTTCAGCCATGAATAACTCTTTTGTTTACTTTTCTATGATTATTATATTAATTTTTCTGATGTTTGTCTGGATCATTTGTCCCACTGTATTTACATGTTTACTTAGCATATTATGTCAGTATTAAAGTGACGATTATAATTACTATCTATTAAGAATTTAATTTTGTCAATTGACCCATGTGCATGGTGAGCCACTGTTACTTGGAGTGAACCACGTACATCTAAAATTAATGCAAAACTTATTGTTACAATAATTTATAATTATATGATCTTTCCACATATATACACTTACTGGTTTAAGTTATCTAGGTTGTATTACTTTGCGAGGGTGTATTGTAGGTTCATGACATGTACACAATTATAATTCATGAATACCGTTCAAGCCTGGATCTTCATGTACATGCCCATGCTTTGAATTGATTTCTGTTCACATATAGATGAGCTTCACTGATATAATGCACACAAAAGATGTATAGACTGCTTAAATATATGTCTGTAGTTCAGATAGACCAAGAAATAGAACCTTTTATGGGATTTTTTATGGCATACCTAGGTAACCGTACTGGCGTGTTATTAAGCGCATACACTTATATTTCCACAGGAAGAAAATAGGCGCTTAACAGCAAAATGCTCGTAATAACGAGATACACCGCCACGTGAGCTACATTTCAAAGCGAGGCAACAGAATTTTTGGGCGCCGATTAACGCACTATTTTTTATTGTAGTGAATTGTGTAATTTGACCATTATACTGAGACTAGTAACAAAATTATTCCTCATAAAAACTAAGGTGCCATACATAATCGTAGGTTGAGATTGTGTGTGTACATAGCTACATCAAGGCAGCTAGCTACGGTCACGAAACTTCTTGTGCCGTATAATGGTAGGCATGTGTCAATATCTATAAGAAGTATTGCCAGTATATCTATGAGAAGTTACTAGTTCATAGCTATGGTATTTCAATCTTCAAAGTTTATTAATATATAGAATAATAATTTTGGTAATTGATCGTGATATTCATGTTTTGAAGGATGATCAATACTCCTGCTAAATTAAGCTGCCACTATGCATTCTTATAACCCTTTCGCTTGATGAAATCGGCAAATCGGGGTTTCTGGTTATGATCGCTCTCGAAATTCACAAGATTATGAACTCTTGAACCCTGTTGTGATGTTTTCAATCACTGGTCTACGTTATAACTCAACCACACCCCTTCAATGGATGCCAGCAGGTACCTCTCGAGTTCGATCGCCCAGAATTCACCCCAGCGCTAGTGTTGCATGCACATAGGAGTCTTTGTTTATCAACCCACAATCACACACATTACTGTAAAGCTCATATTTTTTTGGAAAAAAAAAAAAAAAAAAAAAAAAAAAAAAAAAAAGTTAATGAAAGCAAACTTCAAAGCTTGTTCAAAGGCGAACCACTTAATCCATTATAGATCAGAGTGCCGACCACTTCAAAATCCACTATGGGATATATCCGGTGCCGACATGCCGACAATGAATAAATTCATGAACCAAAATGATGACGTATTTAAGAAATTTTTGAATTTAGAGTTTGTGCATTTTTACAACAAATTCCAAGCAAAAGGGTTATAGTACAAGAAATGAGCTCATCATGATGTCTTCTAACTGCAATAATAATGTTGCAATATTTTACTGGACTCTAGCAGTCATACTAATAAAATCCATTGATACAGCCCATAAGGAATCCTGCCCTGCAGCTACTGACAACTTGGATCAGGCACACAATCAAATCAAACACCGAGTGAGAGCTAATTTAGCAAATTTCAATCAAGGTCAATCTTATCCCATTACTGAGAGCTCATTTTATTCTATGAATCACAGCACTCTTGAACAAGTGCCATTCATCAACATTTCAGATCTTAACAAATGGTGCAACTGTTCTGATCATGAAATGATAACTTGGACTTCTACTTCCCCTATTGCTATTGGATCTGCAACACTTGCATCAACTGACACGCTTTCCTACTCCCTTCCTCTCGATGTTCCCAGTGATTCAAGTGAGGTTCTTTTGCTTGCAGTTGCTTCAGGAGGACATGCTGCTCGTACATATGGCAAAATTGTGTTTGTCAAGATTTACACTCAAGAAGAGAATAACTACTATGAAAAGTACCTTTGCTTAGAACCGTACAATCATGATGCAGTCAACACTGTAACTGAGAACATGTGGCTTCCAGTAACATCAAGTAGGAAAATCTTACTTAATACTTCAGAAGTAAACAAAGGTAGCACTCTAATTGAATTGTATGTGATCGGATATCGTTAAAGTTGACTTCAAGCTGCCTAAAAAATTACTGGACTATAATAATGTAGCTACATTGTATAGTTTGTATATCTATGCAGGAGTTATGTTCATGTAACAAATGTAACTTTACCCTAACCATGCAATCATAGAATGATGCTTTCAAGGTTCAATGTCATGTGACCTACAGAGGTGGGAGGATATCTAGCTTGTAAAGCCTTTATGCATTATATAGAGCTGGGAAAAATATATATCTATTTCTAAATATTGCAAATATAATTATTATACGTGTATTGATGTCACCCCAGTTTCCAGGCAGATTGCATGCTAAGAAAAAAATTGGCCTCCTAATTGAAATCCACGTTCTGCATAACCGCTGCATTTGTATAAGTACATATTTTTGGGTCTGTAGCAATATACTATATATAGCAATGCGCAATATTATATTATAGAAAATTTGTGCATGGCATCCATGAGGCTGGAAGACCATGGTGTGGTGGCACAGACTGCTGGTAAATAGCTACCACAGTATCGTTTTGTTAGATGCATGCACTGGCAAGCTCATCAATAATTGGTCACAAGATATTTTAGCTAAAGTCACAGTCAGTTTGTGAAATGTTTGTGGCAATTTGTTACTCGGAGCCGGCTTTATTTGATCAACAATGATATCATCTAATACTATAAATCATGTAGCAAATGATTCATATGCTTTTTCAATCAAACTGAAGCTAAAATTGCTGAATGTACACTTAAAAGTGTATAGTCTTATAAAATTGATAATTTTGGTAATGTTATTTGTTGCACACACATAACCATAACTGCATGATTGTATGTTCAGAATATGCAGTACCAATTATTTGTGTCCACATGCAATCACTACCTACACTAGTGCATATTCAGCTTGAAGTTAAAGTTGATATGTTATAATAGTTGTAGGCAAAAACTTGAGTTCTACACGATCTACCTCTAAAAGCACTGCGCCATGGTGTTCTTGCAAAAAAAAAAAATAACCTATTCTATGCCAACATGCAGACAATGCCCCAAGCCTTCCCCCCCTTCCCCAGAATAACTCCTGCATTCATGAATTCCACTGAAATTCTCAAGAATGTTAACAAATATATATCAGTATAATTATAGTGATAAGTTAAGTACAGACATAATTATATTTAATACACAGGCAGAATGCAGCACACAATAAAGTGCATATATATTCAACAGTATACTTAAAAACTCATTTGGTAAGTATACATATCAATAAACAAAGGTAAACTAGCAGTCACAGTATTATATAGCTAATTAAGAAACATCATTTATCCAAATTGTAAAAGTTCAAATACTTTTCTTTAATTTCAATTAAACAATTCAATATTAGTGTTACGATTGTTTACTTAAGTTTTGCAGTCATGCTTGTTGCCAACTGTGATTTGCTTATTTAACGATATCCAATCACATACAGTTCAACAAGAGTATTTCCATTATTTTCTCGTGGAATATCTAGAAAGATTTTCCTATTTGATGTTACTGGAAGCCACATGTTCTCGGTTACAGTGTTGTATGCACTGTGATTGAATGGATATAGGTAAAGGTACTTTTCATAGCGATTATTCCCTTCTTGAGTGTAAATCTTGACAAACACTGCTAAGCCATCGTGAGTAGCACGTCCTCCTACAGCAATTGCAAGCAAAAGAACCTCTTTTGAATCACTCGGAACAAAGAGAGGAAGTGAATAGGAAAACAAATCTGCAGACTCAAGGCTTGCAGATCCTATAAAAATACAAAAAGTAGAAGTCCAACTTATTTTTTTAGGCAGATCACAGTAGTACCATGTCTCCAAATCTGTAACGTTAGATAATGCTACTCGTCGCCATCCTGCTGCACATGGATCATTTAATATGCTCTTAGTCATTGGCCACGAATGAGATTGTTCTAGATTGGCTCTCACTTGAGTTTTGATTTCATTGCGTGCCTGTTCAGAGTCTGCAGGACAGGACTCTTGATGGGCTGTATGAATCGGTTTTATTAGTATCACTACTGGAATAAAGTATAATATTGCAAATCTAAAACTGCACTTATAAGACATATTGAACTTGTTTTCCTACTCTGAATATCTGACGCGTACAACATTACTGTATTATATATATTTATGTCCTTAAGGGTGTGGTAACAGCTTGATTTAGCATGAGTATTAGTGCCCATGCATCCTTCACCTCAGAAACTGTTCCTAAATGTTTGAAAATGTGGAAGCCACACCAGTGTCTGCACCCTAAACAAGCCCAAAAATTAGTGCAAGTAAAGTGATCACTATGTAGCTATGTGCAAGTGTCTGGGCCTTTTATGCCTTAAAACTTTATGAGCAACCACAAACACGCAGTTAACATGTACAAGTCAAGGGACCCAGGATAATGTTGAGACTATCCCGGAGATTCTTGTAGAGGTGGCTCTAGCATATTCTTTGTCTTCACATGTTTCTATCTGATCACTGAATTATTTCTTATTCCTAGGCTGTTATAAACACTTTGACAAAAAAATTACGATTTGATGATCTAGAAAGGTCAAAGTTTACGGCAATGTTTTTATTGAGTTTTTCTTTCTTCATGTCGAGATGCATCAATTTTTGTAATTTTTGTCAAGCATTGTTTAGTCATTCCTTAACACAAACAAAACTTTATCTCGCGCCGATGAGCTCCCATAAAGAGTGGCAATTTACTTGCTTATAATAATAAAAGCACCACTGTGTGGTGCACAAGCCTCAGCACCCTAGCTAGCACACTTATGCATACACTGTGTAAAAGAGTGTATTATACCTACATGTATGGCCGGGTGTATCAACAAAACTAATCCGATCATAGTAGGCCCAAGTTAGCCTATAGTCCCCAGGCTCCTCAGCTTAGTAGCCAGTCAGGCATGTAGTGAAGTTCACTGATACCAACAACACACATCTAACCTCAGTACTAGATCATTATGACACAGCACGGTTCAGTCCTCATGCTCATCTGCTCATCATAATTTGCAGTCCGAGGCTCTGACCAAGCAACAGTAAGAACAGTACTATATCATACATTCACAGTTCTACAAAGTGTTATCTCATTTGAGTTACTTACCTGACCAAGCAGCTATCTGATTTTATAGTGAACTGGCCTGGCCCAGCACTCTATATCCACCACTATGCAAGCTCAACTGTATTTCTAGATAACGCACATCACATGGGGCGTGATCGATGGGTGCGGTTTTGAAGCCTAAGCGCTCAGAGATGCACAAAAGCCTAAGATCTCAGAAACTACAGCGTTCTGCAAGATCCTACACGACAAATTTCAAGATAATTTTGATNTCTGTCCTACCTTGTTCTCTGTGTTCAGTTCCGCGGTAGGGAAGTTATCTATAGTTAACAAGACACTCATATAATTGACATAAATCACATTCAGCCTGGGGTTTCAGAGTTTCAGCTGTCTGAAAGGCATGACTGTACTGGGCTGTTGGTAAGTTCTCTCTGCTCAAGCTAAAGAATAAATTCTTTCTATATAAACAATTATTCGAAAACAAACAAATACAAAAAACACATATATAGGAATGGCCAAATCATCAAAGAAGTGAGCAAACAGGCCTTCCAAGCCAATGGATACCCCAAAAAGGTGATTGAACCTCTCCTGAAAGAGAAGAAGAATATCCAGACTGAGAACTGAGCAGACAACACCAGACAGGATTCTGAGGAGAACACCAGAAAGAAACGAACCCTGTATCTCCCATATGTGATCATGAGGGGTGTCACTGAAAAGATCAAGAGAGCCTGCAGAGCAATCAGCAATGATTCGTACCACTTCAAAACAGTCTTCACGGCAGTTCGCACCATTTGACACATATTGACAAAGGTGAAGACCAAGACAAAAAGAAAGGGGTAGTGTACAAAATCCCTTGCTGGGATTGCGGACATGTATATGTAGGTGAAACAAAGAGAACCCTCAAGAGAGAAATAATGGAGCACAAACAATTAAGCTGTGAAGAAGTTCAATGAAAGAAATGGAGTGGCAATACATGCAAGATCATCGTATCAATGGGGAAGATGCCACAGTGGTTGTAGTGGAACAGTCTTTCTAGAAGAGAAGAGTACAAAAGACGACAACACTCCATGAACTTAGACTGTGGACTTTCCCTCAGCAGACTCTGGGACCCTGTCCTCCCGACTTGAATCACAACATCCAGCCTTTCCAATCACTTTATTTCTTTGTATTTTATTCCCCCCCCCCCTTTCCTTCTTTCTCTTATTTTACTCTATGGTTTCAATCATTTCTTTTTTCTTTTTACCTCTTCTTATTATCCGAACTCAGCCCTTCCTACCGTATAGCGGGAAATTTTCGTGGGGGAAAATTTTTGCGTTTTCGTCTTGAATAGAAATTCGCGGGGAAAATTTTCGTGGATTGCGTCTCAACTATACGTGACGACCACATACCTTACAAATTTCGTGGGGGAAAATTTTCGCGGAAAGCTGCCAAACCGCAAAATTCGCAAAAATTTTCCCCCACAAAAATTTCCCGCTATACGGTATTTAAGTGTGAGTGTCAGTCATTTTGTCCACTAATCAGCTGACAAAGGCCTCTGGGCTGAAGCGTCCTGAATTTTAATATTCTATCTGCTATTTTATTTCTGGCTGCTCAAAAGATATTTCCTACTATTACTGAAACAAGATAGGAATGGTTGTGAGACTTGGAGTTCATTCCTGTGAGGGATATCAACATAGTGGACACAGTGAAATGAACTCTTCGCTCAATCTCACAACCATTCCTCTCTTGTTTGCTCAATTTTTTACAATCCTATGTTTGCATAAATTTCTAACGTTATTTGTACTTGCATATAGTAGTACTGGAACTCTATATTTTAATGTAGGTATATGTACTCAAAGTCTGCTGTTATCTATCATGTAATTTGTGCATTATGATCCCTACATATTGAAGACTGAAAGGTAACTGGTTAAAGAGACTTCAGCACAACCAGAAGTCTTCAGGTAAAGAAAGGCATATTCGGATTCCAAATAACGTACACTTGTCTATCTGGAAAAGGGCACAGTAGCTAATGAATTATTAATGACTTGGCTAGAGAGACGAAAAACCGATGCAAGAATCATGGGAAGACAAAGAAACCAAGTTTATTCGTTTGAGAATCAGCTTCTGAAAGTGAGCAGTCTTTGACAAAAGTCATTCCAAAATAGAAGAAGAAGATGGAGAAAATTGGAGGTTTGACATATTTTGGTTTAGTACCTTAGCGATGCCTTGCTTATTAGAAAGAGAATGAGCCAAACAGTAGCTTTAAAAGCGGCAAGTACTTAGTTATAATTATTGCAGAGTTATTCGCATGAATATTTGTATCATGCTAATGGGCCATCCGTGCCATTCCACGCATGAAACCAGAACTACCATACTGGGAATAAGTCTCTAGCAACATACAATTTGGTTTCTTGGAAAGAGACTGTCATTCTGTAGGGTAAAGCAAAATACTTCCCCTATAGCTACTAAGAGAGCAATGTACAAGAATGACTATTTACCTTCCTAGTTTTTGCAAGGACATGCTCATAGCATAGAAGAGCAGAACATTGTCAACAAACGATAATTAGAACTACCAGATCTATCTCTCTCTCCTATTTAAACATGTTTGGAACCAAGAAGAAGGTTGCTACTCATGGCTATTGTAATTGACTGGCATGAATATCGAACGAACTGGTCAAAGAATTTCCGTCATGGAAGAATGTATCCCCAACTTGTGGATCTTTCCAATTCACAAAGAAACTCAGTACAGAAAAGCCAATGGTTCTGGAGAGGTTTTCTGATTCCCCAGAGTTAAAAAAAACAAACAAAGTGGTTCATATACAGGGACAAGCTGAAAGTGAAATTCTAGTGATGTCATTGATATAGGTGATGGACAGTAAGAAAATAAGAATTCATGAGAAGAGCTGTTACAGAAACAAATGGGCTTAATTCCTTTGCGTAGGTGATATGCTATTCATTTAAGAAGATATGGATTATGATTGAAGGTCTTGAGCTTCATTAGCAAATTCTTGCATGAAACCGAGTCAAACGCTTTTCTGTAGTCAAAAAAATCAGCAAAAATGTCATTACCACTCTGTGCCACTTGTCAACTTTACAGTAGAGCTCCTCTAGTTGATTTATGCTTAGTTTATCCCCACTGCTCAGAGGAGTGTTAATTAAAAGCCTTTGTTAAATAGAGTAGTGACATAATTATTTCTCAAGGAGTTTGTTGAGAATCGAGATGGGTCTATAATTGGAGGGGTCATGGGGTCCCCAAATTTTGGTTGGTATTGTCTATAGGAGTTCACCCAATGTGAGGGAGATGTTTAACAACTTAGGGATGGCCTATATGCTGTATTTTTCTGGATATATCATCACTGATCAGTACCATTTGCAGTAAAGAGCACGAACATCAAGATAATTGGAATTAGATGGCAAAATGTTATGCAAAGAGATTGTAGAAGTAGTGCTACTCAACTCATGATCAGCCATCTGACAAGCTGATTCATAGGACTGCTACTGCTGTGACTATCTGTGGAATACAGTATAAATTTTTGAGGAGTATATATTTTGTGGTTTTTGTGGATTGCCATGAAAATTTCGTGATTGTATTGGGTGTGACTGCTCGATCTTTGAAAATAAAATAAATAAATTAAAGTTTAACAATCACCTTTCAGTGAAATTTAAATTTTATTCCTCGAAAATTTCTAGCCATGCAGTAGTAAAAAATTATTCTCATAATGCAATCAATATCTGTCAAATTAATTATGCATGATCAAATGACTAAGTATAAGGTGCATGTGACAGTCATGATGGTGAATACTCATCCTAAATCAAGCTGCCACCACACCCTTAAGACTATAAAACCAATCCCCTAATGGGTACCCTACTACCACACCCTAAGGGTAAACTACATGCACTTACAACCACTCTGCCACCATAACCGTTTACCACACCCTTAAGGGTAGTCCTGCTACCACACCCTGAAGGGTATATACATCCGTGGCAAGCTATTAAATCCATTTAAAGGCTTGGCTTCCATTCTTTGAAAGTTTATAAGCATGAACATTTTTTATTGTGTCAATTGGACAGTCAGCCCATTCCTACTATACGTACTACTGTACGCATGATGTAGCCTTATGGTTTTCTTAGCTACTTCTTTGTCATTGATACAATCTTTGTGAATCTTTGGATATGTCAAATACTTGTTCTATGATGCCTGGCAGACTCGACCAGTGGTTGAAATGCCATCATTCCTTGGTTGAAAGTGATCATCACTGCCAGATTAGCTGCAATATTTTTACACTGGTAGCTAATCTTTCTTACTACAACACAAAGGCTGTAAATCCACGTTTAGACCACGTTGCATCGCAAGCCTACAGATGCTGTTTTAAAGCTCTTTTCAAAGACGTTTGTAACAGCTTTTCATCCGTACAAAGTGACAATGGCGGGAGGAGGAAATCCATCAGTGCAGATGTGGTTGCCAACACCTCTCTTCATTTACCAATCATCTGCATGACCTGAAATTAATAGCAGTTGCTTCAAAGGAACTAGGGTTCAAAAGAACATGCTCAGAAAGTACATAAAATTTGTACAGTTATCTTTGTGATGAGACCCTTTCTTGAAAACAAATCTTTACAGGAAAAGGAGAAGAGCATTGCATGAGGACAACAGAGATCACCAACGGCTTCAGCCAGCAGAGTAATAGTTTGCCTACCATCTCTTTCTTGGGGTTAATGTGCAAGTAGCAAACTGACTAAATGTGATAATGGCATTTTTTTGGCTTGCTGTCTACACTGGGATGAGCCTTTCATCTGGTGGTGACAGAACCTTCGTTTGCCTTCTTTTAATGTCCAAAGAACACTTTTTTTTGCGCTTGATGGATCTTTACTTTGTGAATGTTTTTTCACATAATTATAGAGTAGGCTCTAGCGACACTATTTTTGGTCAATTTGTATGCGCAATAGCACCTGTGACATCTGCTTTGCCATGGGCACTGTGCAGATGAAATAATAAATTACCTTGTGCTTACACCAGAATCAACTCTCCAAGATCAACAGTTGGCAAGATAGTCCAACTAGCAAATGATTATTGGGTAGCTGTTTCAGGTAAACTCTCAAATCAGTCTCAGAACTGTCCTTTTCTTGTGGTAATCTCCGAAAACCAAATATCCATAGGTAGCTGGAGTGCTATAAAGTTTGAGGAACTTGATATAATTATAATAGTCAAACCTCCTAACCAAGGACACTTTGCAGCAGGACTTTTGTCCTCATCTTCAGAGGTTTTCCCTATCACCAAATTATGCATCAATTATCCATTTATAGGAGTACCATTATCTTAATATTGCATATGCCAGGCCTGAGGGGACATGGAAATGCACATTGAGAGAAGAATTGGAGTAAAAATGCTCAACTCAACTAGACAGTGAAGAACTAGTTGCTAGCTACCTATAAGTAAACAGAAAGCAGTCTGTGATTAGTTTGTTCATCTAAGTGCTTTGGAAAGGTTCCTTTTTTAACGTTTTCATTATTGCTCAATATAAGGTTAAAAAAAATGCTAGTGCTATTTTGCATATCTACTCTGCTATTTAGAAGCAATTTGTATGGCAAAGACAGGTTGGGAGCACAGCTTTTATTGCTGTCCGGAATCGAGAAGTGTCCGCTTCTCGGAGGTTGCTAAATACTATGACAATGGTCATTTAAATTCGTACCACAGACTATGTCTGCTCCAAAGAGTTGTCTGCTTCTTGAATGGCCCGTTATTGGAGGCTCGACATGTACTTGTAAAAATGCTCCTGGTTTGTCACAATCAACATTCCGCAATAATTTGATTCGTGAAAATTTGACTTCTTGCTGAAAAGACAAATACGGCAAAAATTTTGACCAGCAAATATTTCCCACACTATGCAGTATCTGCATATGCACGCATCAGAAGGTACATTATCTACCCAATAAGATTAGTATGATTGTGTTATTTAAAAGTTAAGCAAAACTGATCCTTAATATAAACTATTGCAGACTATATAGAAAGGAATATAATCTTATATCAGTACAATTTTTTACAAACATTTGTGTAACAACTACACAAAATAGTTATAAATGCTAACATCCAAATTGCAATAAAGATACTTTAGACTATAGCCACATTGTACACTTGGCTTCTTGCATTGCTAACTACTATTATAGCAGAGGTATCGATAAAATAAAATGTTGTACTTGCCATTCGTGTTGCTTCAACTTAACGATATCCAATTACGAACAATTGAATTTTAGTGTCACCACTATTTTCTTCTGGAATATCAAGAAAGATATTCCTATTCGATGTTACTGGAAGCCACATGTTCTCAGTTACAGTGTTACGTGCAATTTGATTGTATGGATATAGGTAAAGGTACTTTTCATAACTATCAGTCCCTTCTTGAGTGTAAATCTTGACAAGCACTGCTGAGAATACACGATTAGCATGATAAAATTCTATAGCAACTGCAAGCAAAAGAACCTCTTTTGAATCACTGGGAACATTGAGAGGAAGGGAATAGAAATATGTACCTGCTGAATGAAGGGTTGCAGACCCTACTAAAATAGGAGAAGTAGAAGTCCAAATTATTTCATTAGAAATACAGTTGCACCATGACGCAAAATCTGAAATGTTGATGGTTGGCACTTGTTCACCAGCAATGCTGTTTACAGAGTGAAAGGGGCTCTCAGTAATGGAATAAGATTGATCTGCGTTGAAATTTGCTATATTAGCTCTCACTCGATGTTTGATTTTATTACGTGCCTCCTCCAAGTTGTTAGTAGCTGCAAAACAGGATTCCTTACTGTCTGAATCAATGGGTTTTATTACCGTCACTGCTAGAGTCCAGTAAAATATTACAACACCAAATGATTTGCAGTGAGAAGACATGTTGATCACTGTTGTACGTTAAGCTTGTATCATGTACTGTACTGTCCAAGGATAAGCTATATACGCCTAAGAATGTTTTGTCAGCTTAATTTAGCATGAGAATTTACCATCCTTTTAACATAAAGAATGTCAATTATATCGTATCTATATTATCTACGTAGATAATAAAGCTTTCTAAGGTAAATTTATCCAACATACAAATAATTTTGTATGATACAGGTTTACAACATGTGCACAATTATAGCAATTATTGATTCTTTGATATAGAGGACAGCTAGACCATGTTTATTCATGGTATGCAATGTTACATGGGGTAAATTTAATTACTACAAGTAGTAAAAATTTCAAAAAAATAAGCAGTGTAGGAATGGGCAGTGCGGTAAAAAGTATTGGAACAAGGTATGGTCTCAATTTCGGCACATGACTACTTCATTTTTATTCTTGATCCCTTATATATATATGGATTTTCAGAGTTGTGTTGTGATGATCTGTACAATAGTATATGTACCGTAGCTAGCATATGATTATTGCATTAGTTAAAATTTCTCAGTACTATAGCTAATCATTTGGCTACTGAAACAATGGAGTAAACTATAACAGACAGGTATATAACTTAAAATGGACTGCCAGCCAAGAGTTGGACATAGAAATGAAGTAGTCATGTGCTGAAATTGAGACCATACCTTGTTCCAATACTTTTTACCGCACTGCCCATTCCTACACTGCTTATTTTTTGAAATTTTTACTACTTGTTCATTCACTTTTTTCAACACTACAGTGTGGAGACTGTCACAGACTGGTTAGTCCCTATAAAAAGCTTGAGTAGCAGCTTCATGCACATCTGGAAGCTAATGGGCATGCGCATAAAATGCCACGTGCATAGATAATGACCTTTGAACTCTACCCACAAAGATGGCTGCATTGTAGTACATGAATTAATATGCTAAGTTTCAAAGCTTTCTAGTTTTTGTTCAGGCCTATTTACGATGAAAACGAGTATAAAGGAACGTACTACCCGAGAAAAGAACTTACTTTGTGGCGTCAAAGTTGGCTCAACACCGTTTCTGGTTCTCTGGAAATTGTTTTCAAGTAAATCAGTTAGAAGTAAGTAAGTAAGTTAGGAGAACAAAATTGCACTAGTGTGGCTTCCTGCAAGCGCTCTCTCTACGAGTGATCAGAAAAGTTTTGGCAAAGTTTAAGCATTCCATGCAGTTGGTTTTCTGTCAAGGAGAGCCTCTGAGCAAGTTTGAAGCCTCTACTTAGTGTTGTTAGATTTTTATGGCGATAAATATTTTGTATTGTGTCTATGGGACAGTCGGCCCATTCCTACTATACGTACTACCGTACGTATGATATCCCATCTTGCACAAACAAAGGTAATCCTTTTCATTGCTTATTCAGTCAGACCAAAATTTTCAGAGGAGATGAAATTATTCAAGCAATTTTTTGAAAAAAAATTGTCCAGGGGACAAAAATCTTCAGGACCAAAATTCCAGTGGCAGACTTTATTCATCCAACTAACGTGCACCATGCTGAAGTGTACTTTTTTAGCGCTCCAGCTGCCTATGGATTTTTACAATCGGAGAAGATTTGCACAAGAATAGGATAGTTCTGAGACTGATTTGAGTCTACCTGTAACAGCTACCCAAGAAGAACCATGAAAATATTTCCAGGAAGCTGGCAATAAGTAGGAGCAGGGCTCACTATACTCCACACAGAAAAATTTGAAGGGCGTTAATCCCCTAAGCACTAGACATTTTTACTAGAAGCACTTATCAACTGCATGAATTCCATTAAAATATCTCAACAATGCTAACAAAATAATAATATTATACATAAATTATATACAACACAAGTTCAGTAAAAATACGGGCGCAAAGGTAAAGCATAAAGTGCACATAGTCAACAATAATATAGAATTAAAATAGACTTTAGTAAACAAACAAAACAGTATAGTGCACATGCATACTATAGTCTCTACATCTTATTCACAAATTTAATTTACTGTAATCAAATTTTGCACATCAGCTAAATTTTGACATTGGAAATGTGTAGTCTTCCTACTAACGATATCCAATTACAAACAGTTCAATAATAGTGTAACCAACATTTGCTATTGGAATATCAAGAAAGATATTTCTATTTGATGTTACTGGAAGCCACATGTTTTCGGTTACAGTGTTGTATGCACTTTGATGATATGGATATAGGTAAAGGTACTTTTCATAGCGACCATTCCCTTCTTGAGTGTAAATCTTGACAAGCACTGCTGAGAATTCACGATTAACATGATTTCCTCCTATAGCACCTGCAAGCAAAAGAACCTCTTTTGAATCCCTGGGAACATTGAGAGGAAGGGGATAGGAATATGTTTCTGCTGAATCAAAAGTTTCAGATCCAATGAAAATAGGAGAAATAGATGTCCAAGTTATTCTTTTAGGTGGACCACAATAGCACCATGTGTCCAAATCTGTAATGTTAATGAATGCTAATCGTCGCCATCCTTCTGCACTCTCAATCGTTTGCAATGGATGAGATTGCAGATTAGCTCTCACTAGATGTTTGATTTCATTTCGTGTCTGCTCAAAGTCTGCAGGACAGGAGTTCTGATTGGTTGTATCAATGGGTTTAATCAGTATTAACAGAGTAGAGTATAGTATTGTAAAGCTAAAACTCCACTTACTAGACATGTTAAACTGGCGTTGCATGTTCTCCTTCTCTGACAAGTTGGTATAAGTTGTTTTTATTATACCCTTAAGGGTGTGGTAACAGTTTGATTTAGCATGAGAATTAAATGTTCATCCTTCAGGAAGATTTGTTGAAAGCTTATAAATTAATTCTATCACACACGAGCAGCTCGGTGGATCAGCAGCTCTTGCAAGGTTTTGGCCTTTTTTTACATCCAAACAAATTAACCAGGTCAGTGAGCAACATTATTATTGCACAGAACCTACATTTTTGCTAATTGTAAAATAACAACCCAAAGAATAGTGTAAATGTAGTAGTTGTACTTGTTGAAATAATAACAAAAACCTAACAATAAACACTACAAGTATTGTAGTAAAATTTTCATTAATATTGGCGGTGTAGGAATAAGGGCTGTACTGTAAAAAGTAAACTAGGAAGCAAGCCATGTCACAATTTCGGCACATGACTACTTCAGTTTCATTTTTGATTCCTTACACATCCTGTCAAAAAAATCATGATATACATGTCACATGACCAAATTAACTGGACAAACACGTTGAGGCAAGTTTGGTGAACATTTATAGCTATGTGTTGCCATGCATGGTCAGAAAATTAATATCATGTGAAGGACATGGGGATAGATGCTAGGGTAGACATGCGGATCAACGTCTAAATTTTAGGACGAGGTAGTATCAACCGCGATTCACTATGATGTGGTATGTAGTAGAATTCGAACATAGCAAGCTGCAACGTTAACCATAGATAATTGTTTAGAAGTAATAGCAAAAATGTGCCATCATTTTGTTGGTCTTGAAGCTCAGAAGAACAAACAAAGAAGACTGCTGGAGGTGGTGGAAAAGACTGATTTGGTTTTGTAAGGCAATCTTGTTATCAAAAGTACCTAGAAAGCTAGCTTATTTAGTGATAGGACTGCTAAAACGGGAACTTGCAGGAGTATGGCGGACTGCCTGTTCAAGCTTTGAGATAGCTGACAATTTGCAAGACAAAGCATCAGCGTATCCAACAAAGAAGAATTCACGATAGGCGAGCAAATCTTTCACAAAAGAAGCGTAGAAAGGAGATAACATTGGCATTTTGGCTATTGCTGTATATTGTAAGTTCAACAGCAAGCCAAACATTTAGAATTAAGTTTGTACTTCCATTTTCTTAAGCAATTCCATGTGCATGGTTAATAAACACGTCGCTTGCCTGAACTATTAATTACATTCCAGCGATCCGTGGCAGAGCTACGTATATGTGCTTTCTTTTCTTTAATAATATGACTCTTATAATAATGAGAAGCTGAAGTCTTTCGTAGTGATGCCTAAATGAATTGAAGACAACTTCACTAAGTGGTGGAAAATAATTCCGGCTAATCATGAGATATCTGTTACATGACAAGCATGGTTTGCAAGGACATACATCTAACCATGCTAAACTTGAAGAGAAGAAGTCTTTCTTAGACTTTATTGACAGTAATTCACAACCTAGCGGACAACGTTCAGACTTTAGAAATCCCACACACTATTTGTTGCCAAACAATTTCAACCCCAAAGATTGAAAGAAAACCTCGCAGTTTCTTAGTTGGTAAATTCAACAGAATACATATGGACTCAAACAAACCAACCATATCAAGCTTCTGTACTTCTGCATGGCTGCGTGATAAAAGACCGAAACATGCCATTAAAGTCGACTACTGTGACTTTTGTGTGAAAATTAAGAGGGAGATACAGGCAGTTCAGGAGTTTTTTAATCGACTACTACAGTCAGGCAGTTCATCCTCAGAAGATGTTACGAAACTTGAGGGTGGAGAAGAATGACAAGCTTGAAGAGAAACACTTGGATCATGTAAAAAATCTCTCAATTATTACATGGAAATGAAGGAAGTTTTCTGCTCAATAGAGGAAGATAACTGATTTAGAACAATTGTCACCCCCTTCACCTACTCAACTTGAAGAGGTAAGACAACTTAAAACCACATTCACACTCGTTTTGAGCGCTAACTATCAGATGAATAAACTAATGCCATATTGGGGTCGAACCTTGATCAACATACTATTTGCAGAAACTTAGTTATGACAATCTTGAAATTGTTGATCACCGAAATGAGAAGGGACATGTGTACTTATTTATTGAACTTATAGGATCGAAAAATACTAATCACACTTTTTCATACATTTTACACTACCTCAAATGTACTGGCAAGGTACCAGAGTGGATCAAGCGACACTTGACAATGCAGGATCAAAAATCAGTACATGATGGCTTCAGTGTTTGAATATATCCAGCATAACATACTAAGCCACTTTAGAGTGTCATTAATGACAGCAGTAAGTCAGACTCTTTGCTCTTTGTACTAAATCTTTTTATGCTTCTGACATCTTCAGTGAAGCAAACTTTATATCATTTGCAGATGTCACATTTGATCACGACAAAATTGTCAGATGTTGAGGGAGCCTCTTACAGTCAATATTCTAATTTACCTGGAATCCGCTTATTCCTGGCCTGCTGTAATAAAGGTTCGCGCTCTTGTTTATACAGCCACATTTGTTAACATTCCAATGAATATTGCTACTGGTTTCACTCCAACAAGTTCTGTAATCCCCACCATCAATGTTAATGTCTTGTTAAAAAACTAGGTGCACTGGTGTATAGCTTGACTATATGAAGCAAGTTTACAATAACTTTATTCCACGTGAACTGTGGCATGAGCTTTTGTCAGATACATAACCATACCTACAGTTTCTTGTATGTATGCACAATGCCATTGTAAACATAAATCATTATTGGTAAAATGTGCTTTTGAGTCATAATAGATGACAACAAGTAAAAAAACCATTGGAAATGTAATGAGACACAGGAATTAATGGCTAAGAACGCAAACAAGATGGAATGGCTGTTAGAGTGTGTGCAGAATTCTTCCTGTATGGGCTGCATTTAACAATCTCTTTATTGAGTTTCTCATTATGCCCACAGGAAGAATTCCTTACACACTCTAACAGCCATTCCATCTTCTTTGCGTTCTTTTTACGAATTAGCCATTACTGTGTCTCATTACATTTCCAATGGTTTTTTTTACTTGTTTGTTCTCATTTTTCCATAATTCTACAAATTACATTTGAGTTGGTCTGAGTTGAATTACATTTGAGTTAGTCTGGCAAGCCAGACTCAGCCAGCGGTGGGCTGCTGAGCTGGTAAGTTGTGTAGATACTGAAGTGAAACACATATCTCAGTCATTTGGAGGCAGGTGCTGTATCATAAGAATGAATTGCCTTTCTATATGTTAATAATAAAGTCCTGATTCATCTCTTAAGAAGAGCAACCACGTATCACAATATAGTTCCAGGCAACTTCAGTGCATTTAATTCCAAATAACGCACACTTTTGTGTGTGGAAAGGGTCGTCAATTCGAATTTTCTAGAAGCTAATGAATTACGCATGAGTGTAGAAATTAATGGCGGCCATATGGAGGAGACGCTTTTTGCCTTGTATCTAGCTACTCAATGAGAGGTGCTAAAAACTGATGGCAAAAGCGACTGTTCTGGAAGAAAGCAAGTTCGTTCATTCAAGAATCAGCTTCTGAAAGTGAATAGTCTCTGAGAAAAGTTGGATGTTTGTGTTTGTTACTTTAGTGATGGTTTTAGGCCATGTTTTTGGGCTCATTAGAAAGAGAAAGAGCTAAATAGTAGCTTAAGAAGCCTTTTAGTGCTAAGAGCTCAGTTTTTGCAGAGTTATTCGCATGAATATTTGTATTGCGCTAATGGGCCATCCATGCCATTCCTGTGTACTACCATACTGGGAATTCAGTGCAGGCTCAATTTTGACCATTCTGGCATTTCATATGCAGGCACATAGCTACTGATCGTTTCCTCAGGCTTGTTACCCAGAAACCCTGTCCCAGCTATAAAAGGGAGTTTCAGTTCAAACGCAGGTATCAGAGCCTACTGCACTCCAGCAAACATCTTAGCGCTTGCATAGGCTTGTTTTTAGGCTTTCTGGAGGTTGTAAACAAAGCATGCACTAATCTAATAGGGGCATGGCACTCCCAAATTTTTCGGCGCTTTGCGCTGAAAACCCTTGCTAAAGATTTGGCTGATATATGCCACAAAAACACAACCAATAGCCTATAGCTGCATGCTATAATGGCTACTTCTACACAAACTTTTCTCGACTTGAAATCATTTAATAATACTGCCAACGAAACGAGTCAAGTCGCTCTACTGTTTCTAGAAAATGCACACTATATGGGGCGTGGCTTGAAGCTAAGTGCTCAGAGAAGCACAAAAGCCTCAAATCTCTGAAACCACAAGGTTTTACAATAGATAATCTAGTAAGAGATGGACAGACACACACTGTATAATTATAGTCCTCTGAATGTGCTACGCACACACAGAGGCTTCCCACCAGAACCTTATGGGTAAAAAAACAGTCCCCCTTACCACCACACTCGGGTTAACCACTTAAGGCAATTTAAAACCACTCTGCCATTACCACTCACTTAACGGTAGTCCTTGCCACCACACCCTTAAGGGTACTACTCTGCACTTAAGGGTAGTCCCTGCCACCCCACCCTTAATTTAGGGTATATGAAACCACTCTGCCACCATACACTTAAGGGTGGTCTTCTGGTTGATACTGGATACATATGGCCATCAAATTTGTGACCAGTTTAGCCACTTGACAGAAGCCGCCTCCCGACAATAGTAAGAATCATACATAACCTATTGGTCACCCTAAAATCAATTACATTGTACGTGTTGCATGGACCTCTGATAGGAGAGAAAATCTGGTGCATGCATGCTGTGTGGGTATTGCGAAAGCAGGATTGCTGCCAAGGTTGAGTAGCATTCTTCCCACAGGGTGATATCTGTAATTGGATCACGCTTTGATAGTCGGCAGTCATGACAGCACCAGGCCTAGGATGCCTCCTTTTTTGAAGTCACCAAACATCTGGGAACATTTCGGACATTTAATTTATTGATTAATTTTAGTGATTGTGATTCACATAATTATGTACATGTATAATTATATGGCATGCACTAGAGAAGTTCCTAAAAGCCTAAAGCTACCTTGCTGTTTTATAGTATGACTGTACTTAATGGAATACATTTTTGTGACAAAATCAGTATATATTAATGGTATTGCCAAAGTTATGATTATTGATCATCATAATTATTTGTATGCATCTTTTGAATGATGGTCAACATAATTACATGGTAATAAATGCAGGAATAATTCCATTGACCTTTGACCCATGCAGGTACTTTTCTGCATTTAGATGGCCAACAGAGCTGTGGCTAAATGCAGGAATGTTTCCATGACCTTTGACCCAGGAAGTGGCCACGCACAAATGTTTACATTGCATGCAATAATTATGATTGTTTTTTTGTCCAGGTTGTGAAAATAACTGCCTGCCCTGGCCCCAAGCAATTACTGAGCTACTGAGCTACACTGAATCACTAAATTACTTCAAGATTATGCGTACATTAATTATTATAGTAGCCAGATCTCCCATTTATTGCAGAGAGAGTGTGTGGCTATTTAAAGCAGACTAACTCATATCGAGCTTCTTATTAACATACAATACACAATACACCGCATCTATAAATTTATATAACCCTGCATAGTAACAAGAAATGAATAATAATTTCCTTTTTAAGTTCACTTCCAAACTGAGCTTTACTGTGCTCAGTGCTGAGTTGTTAAAACTAAAGATGCAGGTACTGTCATAATGACATGCATAGCTACTGGGGTATTGTTAACAAAAATTACCGTCAAATGGTCATCAAAATTACCACTGTGACAATACATGTACTATGGAGGGAGACTATATTTATCACTGAAACTGATGTTAAACAGTAACTGACAGTGGTGGCTACAACTTCAAGTTCAGCCTACTGCCGGACAATCTCTTTCTTTATCATGTTAACATTGTGGAAAGGATTGGTCATCTCCAACATCTGAAAGGTGATGTTTGGATGCTTGTTGACTTCATTTCTGTGCGATTTCAATTCTTTCACACTATGCAGCTAATCACTCAAGAGAGGAGCCATGCTTCCTAGTTCCACACCTCAAGTTACGTCCCAGGCCACTCTCCAGCGAAGGTCATGGGAAACATTCCTGCATTTAGTCGCTTTGACATAATTATACTAATGCTAAATCAACCTGCCACCACATCCTGTACATAGCTTGCAATTATTCTTGAGCTGTATGTAAAACAATATATGCTTCAAACCGTGAGTGAGCAACATGGCTTCTAACTGCGAATTGTTTAGTGTTGTGATTCTAGCAGTAATAGTGATACAACCCATTGTAACAGCCAATAGACAATCCTGTCCTGCAGCTGCTGACAACTTGGAAGAGGCACAAAATGAAAAAAAAGATCGAATGAGAGCTAATATAGCAAATTTCAATGCAGATCAATCCCATCCAATAAACAATATATGCTTCAAACCGTGAGTGAGCAACATGGCTTCTAACTGCAAATTGTTTAGTGTTGTGATTCTAGCAGTAATAGTGATACAACCCATTGTAACAGCCAATAGACAATCCTGTCCTGCAGCTGCTGACAACTTGGAAGAGGCACAAAATGAAAAAAAAGATCGAATGAGAGCTAATATAGCAAATTTCAATGCAGATCAATCCCATCCAATTACTGAGAGCCCTACAAAAACCACTCTTGAACAAGTGCCCTTCATCAATATTTCAGATCTTGACACATGGTGCAACTGTCCTGAAATAATAACTTGGACTTCTACTTCCCGTATTGCTATTGGATCTGCAACACTTGCATCAACTGACACATTTTCCTACTCCCTTCCTCTTGACGTTCCAAGTGATTCAAGAGAGGTTCTTTTGCTTGCGGTTGCTACAGGAGGACTTGCTACTCGTGCATTCTCAGGAGTGTTTGTCAAGATTTATACTCAAGAAGGAAATAATCGCTATGAAAAGTACCTTTACCTAGAACCATATAATCATCAAGCAGTCAACACTGTAACCGAGAATATGTGGCTTCCATTAACATCGAGTAGAAAAATCTTACTTGAAAATTCATTGGCAAACGATGGTAACACTGTAATTGAATTGTATGTGATTGGATACCGTTAAAGTAAAGCCACATACTAACTGAATTAGATTAATAATAACATTGTGCATTTTGTAATTTGCAGAAATGTATAGATGCAACTTTACCCATGATTTTGACTTAAATTTCATAATTTACATCGATTATTTTATGTTTGAATCAACAATTAAAACATGGAGTAAGCAAGTCCTATAAGCATGTTTTGAGAATAGCACTAGTTGTTAGGTATGTCTGTCTGTCTATTTGTTCTATGGAAAAATCCCAGCTATGTTCATATAAATCTTAATGATTTTGTGTCTGTGTTGCTGAGATTTTAGCCTTTTGTGCATTATTGAATACAGTCACAAGTTGGGGTACTAAGTTATCATATCATCTCTCTTTATTTGTACAAACATCCTTTGGTTTTGCAACTACATGAGGTTTGCCCATAACTAAAAATTGGGGTAAGCCTGAGCGAACCTCATGGGAACATTGAAACATTGAGCAACCGTCACGCCGTTGACCAAACCGGTAATAGCTAAGCTACTCAAATTGAATGAACAACTGCAAAAAATTAAAACACCCAGGGAGAACATGCGCATATGCGCCAAGACTTACGGTATTTCCATTTACACGTTAAGGGATTGAAATTTTGTGAAATGAATCAAGGCTAGCTGTAGCTGCTACGAATCGAGTCTGAGCTATGCACTAGGCCATATAATAAGCTCTGAACATACAAAAAACTACAGAGGGAGTTTTGCAAATCGGTTCCTGTTTTATAATATTGGTCAAACCTTAACTTGATCAGTGAAGCACACTAGCAGTGACTTGCCCCAGCCTGCACAAATTTGTCTCTCAGCCAGCTAGCAATGATCACAGTTTGCTCAGGCTCGCCTCATGATGTTTTCATATAACTAGTATTAATTGAACGGACCTTTATCAAGATATACTTCCATTACAGCAGTATTATAGTATAGAGATATCTCGGCCATCACCAAGGACATGTGCAGCTAGGAAGCTTAACTGTGTATTGCATGCTTTCTCTTGTTGTGACCCTTCTTTGACCTTTTGTAACTCTTCTGTGAAGACTCCTTTTTCTAGTTACTGCTCGTCTTTATATGGTAGTGCTCTTTGAAAATTGTCATCTCCTAAGCTAAAGGTTTCCATAACAATATTCTAAAAGAATTCGTGGTCCTTGCCTCGACACTGTCATACCACTATCTTTCATTCTGTGCCTATTTTGATGGGGTTGTGAATTAAGGCTTCTTTCTGTGTTAAAGCTACCCCCGGTGATTAGTTATATATATATTTACAGGTCAAGCTCAGAGGCTGTCTGTCTTCACTGATATATATTGACTACAATATTCTTCATGGAACAAGCATCTTATATTTTACTCTATGGGTGTGCTGACTTTAATGAAATTGTATACCTGAGTCTGTCTCAGAACACTTATTTGGACTTGGACATTACCGTATAGCTGGATATTTTCAAGGAGTATAAATTTCACTGTTTTTGTAGATAGTCGGTGATCCGCAAAAATTTTACCCGCGAAATTTTCAGGATCGCATTGCAGTATAAGAAGAGGAGGTGAAATAACCTTTTTCTAGACCTGCCGACATAGACATCCATCAAGTGGCCAAATTAATGGTTATCATTCCCTAGAGATTAAATTGATAGCCAGAATTGGCTTATGAATCCACCCCTACGTACTGGTACCAATATAATCAACTGTGGGAACTTGACAAAATCTCTTGAAATCCATTTTAACTCAAGAATGCAAAAATTAAATAGGCATTAATAAACAAAACAAAGTAATTACATTAACAGTCATGCACAATCCAATCTGTTTACAGTTGTATATACTAATAAAAATAATAAAAAACTTCCAAATTATATGATTTTATACTTTTAAATTTTAACATCAACGATATCCAATCACAAACAATTGAATTAGAGAGTTACCATTGTTTGCTTGTAAAATATTAAGATAGATTTTCCTATTTGATGTTATTGGAAGCCACATGTTCTCGGTTACAGTGTTAATTGCATTTTGATTGTAAGGATATAAGTAAAGGTACTTTTCATGGTGATCATTCCCTTCTTGTGTGTAAATCTTGATAAACACTCCTGAGCCATCATGAGTAGCATATCCTCCTGAACCAAGTGCAAGCAAAAGAACCTCTTCTGAATCACGGGGAACAAAGATAGGTAGGGGATAAGAAATTGGTTCCGTTGACTCAAGCCTTGTAGATCCCATAGGAAAACGAAAAGTAGAAGTCCAAGTTACTTTCTTGGGTGGAGTACAGTAGCACCATGTCTCTAAATCTGTAGTGTTAATGAATGCCACTCGTCGCCATCCCTGTGCACGTGAACCATTTACTAAGCTCTCAGTCATTGGCCATGGATGAGATTGTTCTAGATTATCTTTCACTTGGTGCTTGATATCATTGCGTTCCTGCTCAAAGTCTGCAGGACAGGAATCCTGATTGGCTGTATCGATGGATTTGATTAGTATCACTACGAGAGTAGAGCATAGTATTGTAAGACGCTTACTAAACATGCTTTGCATGTTCTCCTTCTCTGACTACAAGCTGTTTGATAATTTATATTTTATATACCCTTAAGGGTGTGGTAATACTTTGATTTAGCGTGAGTATTATTGCCTATCCCCCAGGAAGGTCTTTTGAAAGCTTTTACATTAAAGGCGCTCTCTCACGGAAGCGAAAGTAAATTCAAAATTACATTACATAATGAAGCCACAAACAGAACACAAGTTCGCGTAAATATTAACTATGCGTACAAGTTTGCGTGAACCACAGCAGTTTGGACAAAAATGCCCAGCTGCTGGCAGCTTGGAATCCTCACAGTAGCAGCAGATGGTAAGCACTTCACATTCATCTCAAGCATAAACAGTAAAGTTTGCATCACCATGAGAAGTTCTGAACCTGAGAACAAGACTAAGGTAGCACCAGCATGCACACTCTCAACTCCATTCGTTGGCTATGCAAGGCTCCTGGAACTCTAGTACATTTGCTTCTTGAGCTATCAAGCCTCTATTTGCGAGTCCTCTTCGCTTTTACTCCTTGGCTTTTGACCGTTTTATTTGCTGTAACCAGACATGTGGAGATTAGGAATGAACTGCGATGTTTGGAATTATGTGAAATAATTACAATCCGATGACGTATACATGACCAATCAGATTTGAAATTGATTTTGGGCACCATGAAATCAAACTAAACTCACTTCCATGAGAGTTAATCAAACATGAGGAACTCAGCAGCTCTGCATGGTCTGACTTTTTCTACAAACAAATTGACCAGCTGCCATTAATTTCTACAGCTAAGATAGATGAAGTAGATGGAGAAAATTGGAGAATTGGTAGTTTACTATGTGTGTTGAGCCAACTTCGATGACCTCTTTTTATAAGTACTTTCAAATAATTATTAATGAAAGAGTTGCTCTAAATCAGCTAGTATGTATTATTATAAATCCGAAATTGCAATGGGGTATTGTGTGAATTATGATTGTGTCAAGTCACTGTTGATAAAGTGTATATCATAAAGACATTTGTGACCAATCAGGCAATGAAATATCCCATTTATATTGGAGTTTAGGAAAGTCGAACAAGACACAGTCAGGCCACTTTGGTCCAAAAAAACTTAAGTGGATATCAAATTTGAAAGCTCTCATTGCACTGAACAGTAAAGGCCACAGTAGGGACACAATAATGAATCAGACAATACGTATGATAATATAATGCATATATATATATATATATATATATATAGGTCTTTTAAATCAAAATAACTCTACAACAGTGGATCGTCGAAAAATGCGAAGTTTCTTTTGTAGCACATACCTAGACTTCATCACTGTCGGCCCCCCAGATTCAGACCAATCCTCAAGGAATCTACAGAGGGTGATAACAACCATAATATAACTAGCACTATCAGTCCACCATAATCCCACCTACAGGCTCACAGTCCAAACCCCAATACCAATACCAAATCTCAAGGCTCTGGCAAACAAAGCCCAGGGAACAACACAGAACCAACCACACCTGCACTTCAGCTCAAAAAAATCTTCCCAGTGCAGCTGAGCACCCGGATATTGTATCTAAAGTATCTGTCAAGTGAAGTGACAAAAGACAGGATGTTAGGACCATTGCCAATCTGCTCCATCCTGGATGTTCAGATCTCTCGCATTGGGGTCATCCCCAAAAAGTCACCCCCAGGAAAATTTAGACTGATTATGGACCTGTCATTCCCCCCAATCCAGAGTGTAAACGATGGCATAGATCCAGAAACCTCCTCCCTCACCTATGTGAGAGTCAACGAGGTGGCCAACACAATAGCACAATCAGGTAACTGAGCATATCTAGTGAGGATGGACATATCCCAAGCATATCGAATCATGCCCATCCACCCAGATCTCCTGGGCATTAATTGGATGGGTCAAGTGTACATTGATGCTGCACTAGCTACCATTTAGCCTTCGAAGTGCCCCTCTTATATTCATAGCCCTAGCTGATGGGCTTCTTGGTTTTATACTTATATCCTTTGAAAGCACTTTTCATGATGTTTAGAGTATAGGTAAACTATTGACTTAGTGAAAAAAAGGCCTCAAATATCATGTATCTTGGAATTTAGGTGTATCTCTTGTTTTTTGACAATTTGTATATTTTATATCAACCCTTATCAACTCTTTTCATGCTGATTTAGAGGTTTCAGTCATTTAAAGATTCAAATGAGGATATAATAATTAGATCACATCATATTACTAAGCAGTCCTGGAGTTATGTGTTATGTATCCAGCGGCAGTTTCTTGAGAACTCCTTCCATTGATTCCTTGTAGCACCTTGTAGCACCTTACAGCTTGTTCCGCACTTGAGTATGTGGTATCCAAAACTCTCTGCCAATGACAGGAATATACTACCAAGTGAATTGAGAGCATCAACATAAAGTTAAACCACGTTGACAATTAAGTTCTGACAAAAGAATTGCAACATAATCACAAAAATATAACCAAATAAAATTGATGATAACTTACGAAATCCACTGACAATACTGTCACCTTTATCAATTGTCATAGATTCTCTCTATACCTAATCCAGCTTTTGAAGGAACTCTGGAATGATGTCTTTCTGATCACTATGTTATGCACTTGCCTTGAGATGGAAAATATTCAATTTGAGTGCTATGCACTTTATAAGGGCAAATTCACAAATATACACATACAATGAATTGCATTCTTACAAAATTGTATCAGTACGTTACTAAAAGCATGTTGGATAGACCTTGTTATCAGCTATTAAATACCCAGTTCCAAGTCAATCAATCAATCAATCATGTCATTCATATTACTCTGAGCAACCTTAGATTTTACTTTAAGTTTCTTGATAGGTTGCATGCGTAAGTGTTGAAGTTGATAGTGTAGACCAATGAAGCACTCACACCATAAATTTGGCACCTGGTATAAAAAGGAGTTTGGTACTTGACTATAAGTTTCAATTTCACAGGTTACAGGCCATACAGGCCATTGGCCTGCAGAGCTAGTAACTACGATCTCGTGTGGGGATAAAATGTTAGACCTGCCAATTCTCATGCATTTGTGTTCACAAGCAAGCAAGCAACTCACACATTCTGTTGTACTGTATTTACAGGTTTGCTGTTGGTATTACAATATTCTGCCAGGCATACAATTCAAGCCACAATGGTGTGGCCACCAATTTGGTTGAGCTGATATGTAGCTTTCTTGAAATGCCTAAAATGTAAACCTAAAATTAGGAGAAAAGCTATCGGCTAGTATCATAATGCATGCACAAAACATACCATGGATAGTATCGATCCTCTTTATATTTGTGAGGCTGGGAAAGAGGGCGATTTATTCCAGCATGCACAAGTTACGTATTAAAGTTAGGTATTAGGTAGTAGCTTTGGCTGATAAAACTGTCATCATACCTTGGCCATTGCATATCATGACACCTTTCCACAGGCTACATTTAATCGATGGTAGAGAAGCATTTTGAAATGGTTCATATAGCTGCAATGATTGAGCTCCTTCAGGAATCACTCAATTGCTGTGTCAGAACCCGAGTAATAACATCTCGGCAAACTTGATTGATTAAGCAAGACAGATTTAAGATTTCTCTGAAAATTTTCTGATATCTTCCTTCAGAGCCTCTCTAACTCTATTCTTTGTGCTGATCTAGAGGTGTGACCTTTATCTGGACATGTTTGACTTCACGTACCATCCAGGACACTAGTTACACAATATATACAATGTCAAAGTATGCTTATGCAGTGGGAGAGAGGGCAGTTTCAGTCACGAAATTTATGCTTCAGTATTTATAATGCGCTATTTTTTGTGTACTTACGGCTTTAGCAACACTGCTTAGTAGTTATCTTTGGCTGAATACAGAACAACTTTGAAAAGCTTTCTTTTTGTTGCTAGAGAGTGTTTGATCTAGCGATCGAGTGTGTGAATGTTAAGTGACTCTCTCTCTCTCTATCGTCAAAGTTGTTGTCCCTACATATTAGAATGCATATGAGATAAACACGTAAATGCATATGTTAAATAGTGCATTTTATAGTGCTAGAACTCTTGCATATGACGCCCATTATTTGATGACTTGTGAACTATTATATTGCTTACTTTATATATAGGGTATAGTAAAGAGTCTTGGAGGAAGTGGATTTTATTGTCTATACGTAGCAAGTGGGTTTAACATGGGAAAGCAGTAATTAACTATGTCGTATTAAAATGTTAAATTGATGGCGTTCCAGTTGGTAAACAACCTACTACTAGAGCTGTTATTAAGCCTCGGCGCATGCGTAGCACGTGCAGAGGGTTACAGTAGTCATTTTGTGTGTTTATGTGTCTGTCTATTACTAAATTATCTGAAGGACAGCACTGCATTGCCAGCAATGGGTGGACATGACCAAAAATATTTCCGTATACTTCTCCGTATACTCAAACAAGATTTTGTACTAGTACTATAGGGGAGAGTAGCGCTCTGAAAATCCAAGGTAAGCTCTGAATTTTGTTAGCCTCTAGATCTGTTCTACACTTAGTTTGGTTTATTTTCATACCAGGTTCGAGCTCTGAAACTTTGTTCTTGGCATGCCTTTTTGCTCACTTCCGACTCGCTCAAGTCGCCATTGTTTATCTATACAAAATTTACACTTTACACTTTTTGTAATTTTTATTTGCATTTAAACGGTCACTCGAAAAAAATCACAATTTTGTTAGCATTTTTTTTGTTAATATGACATGTATACAGTACGTATGGGATGAAAATTGACCTGCACAGCCAGTGAATTTTTTTCTTTTTGGCCGTTAAGTTTAGAAAACTGGCCTATGATTTTGAGTCTAAGTCCAATTTCGGAAGTAATTATGACGTCACGTAACCGTCTGGAAACGTCACAACTTGGTGGTTTGTTCAGTGTAAGACCCAGGCTATGGCGCCAAAGAGAGCTCAAGAAGTGTACAGCTTTTCTACTGTGTGTGCATACCTTAGCAGCATTCCCATATCACAAGCAGTTGGCGACAAGGTTGGCTGTGAGTCTAAATGCGTGTTAGCTGAGTTGCTGTATCTGCCCTGTGATTATTTTGTGGGCTGGCAGTAGGCCAGTCTAGGACCCCCTTTGTGATTAGCTGTGAGTCTTGAGAGCGTGTTGATCACTCAGGGATGGGTACTAGCTTGGAGCTTGTTGTACTGGGATCGTAGAGGTGTAGTGTAGGCGCCAAACTGGGCACTATGAACTACGGGTAAGTTTAGATAATTTTCATAATTTATCTGTCATTAAATTTTATATGAAATAAGTTTATACAAAAGCCTATGCTATAATATTAACAATGGCATTTATAATAAAGACAGCATGTAGTTCAATCGTATTTGTATACATAAGAACATAGAGATGCTATATACAAGTCATAGTAAAATTATATGATGTTGATAAGTCAGTCTTGATTGAGCTTGCCTGTGACAGTCTTTGGAGTTCATTGATTCTTGTTTGACGATCTCTGGAGTAAGTGGGGACCATGTTCTACAGTCTCTGTCCTGATTTGGCTACCTCTAGGCCTTAGCTGGGCTACTTTACAAGACTTTACTTCAGCTAGCAGGCTAGCTGCATCGCTGAGACCTAATTATGACGTCACGTTAGAATTGGGGGTGTGGCTAAGCGTAATATGAAATATCAGCATTTCGAAATAATTGAACAATCCAACGTAAATACGGCCACGCGCCGGATGTCCTCAGTTCAATGGGCATTGCTGGCAATGTCAGCTCTAGAGTCAAAATGGAAGGTACTTACATTTATGAATCGATATTATCTTGAAATTTGACGTGTAGAATCTTGCAAAACGCTGTAGTTTCTGAGATCTGAGGTTTCAGTGCTTCTCTGTACGCTTAGGCTTCGAAACCGCACCCATTGATCATAGTGTGCGTTATCTAGAAATACTGTAGAACTTGGAACATGGCCTCATGATAGATCAGTGGACTTGAGCTAAGTGTTTGGCTGGCTTGGCTGCTTGAACAGGTAAGTAACTCAATAATTACAAGTTGAATATTCACTGCCTGAGTCACAGCACTGAGCCTGAGCCTAGCACGGTTGACCTGCTGCAATCAAGCATGTGCTGACCTATTTCAACACAACTATTATCAGAGTCTCACTGCCTTGTTGTATACTGAAGTCTCAGTACAGATGGTCGATCTTTTCTCATGTATACTGCATATTTAGTTGTGCATGCTAGTTGAGTGTGCCGAGGCTTATGCACCGTTGGTGCTTTCATTGTTGTAAGTATTCTAGCATCTGGAATGCATGGAGAAGCTGTCTATGTCGCTTTGAAAACAGCTGAAAAAAGAATAGGGAGAGTGATCAATCGAGTGCTTAATTTCTAGCGTAAATTTAGTTCAAGAGGCATGATGGATTTGTATATGAAAGTGTATATCCCCACCCAGAAAGTCTCGAAGTTTTATTCCTTTAATAATACAGTCCGCACATATATATACTAACAACAATGAACCTAATTGATCATGGGAACACTATTCTTAAAATCATAAAATTAATGCTGCGAAAAAATGTGCACTTTATTGTCTCAGTTTTGTGTGCTCCATGGAAAAATTGGCATTATTGTCTAGCATTCATATTTGCAGACCAAAATAACACATGAGTTGAGTCAGTTGTGATTAGCTATATAATACAGTAGTACCTGGTACCTATATACACACAGGAATGGCACGGATCGAGGGCCCATTACAAAATTAATAAATATTCATGCAAACAATAATGGAGCTTAGTACCAACAATTTCCTGGAATAATAAGTGCTGTATGCAAAAGGGTTAAAAAGAAAAAGGAAAAAAGAAGAAAAAAATTCTAAAAAGAAAACAAACAAGATAGTAAAGAATTCTCCCTGTGGGACTCGACATAGAGCTAACAGTTCTGCGCTATTAAGGCCTGCAAAAAAAAAAAAAAATCATATTGACTAAATGTACTACCTTCTTAAATTTGCTAAATATAATTACATCTTCACAAAATAGAGTTAACCTTTCTACTATATGCTATATACCAATTTCTAATAATATTCATTGAAAATACTGAATAAAACCACTAATAATTCATTTTCCAGAACACTTTCCCTGTTGATATGGTAACCAAAACTTGAGAACAGGATTATATTATCATCTTAAGTTGCTCTATTATTCGGGGGGGTAAAGTTTCGTCATACTTATCAGGAGATACTATGTCCAATGAGGTTTTGGCTGGTGTGCATTTGCATGAAGACACCCCACGCCACATAATATTATGTTGAGCATCATGTATTTTGTGGATGAAGTTTGGTTGCCATAGCAACAGGGGTTGTCCACCTAATTAATGATTCATAAATTCCAAATTTATTATATGGCCTAATTTGCATATCAATTGTTCAACATTAGACAAGGCAATTGAATTTTCAGTTTCATTAATTTGTTACAAAGATATTGCTAATTTATCGACAATTCTTTATAGCTAACCAGTGGCGTAGCCAGGGGGGGTGCTTTGGGTGCTCGAGCACCCCCTTTGCCGCTGACTAGAAGCGCAAAAATATATAATAATTGGATTAATTAATAAGTAATCAAGCCTTTAGAATCACTTTTTCTTACTTGTTTAATTGTTGTTAGAAGCTATTTTCCAAGCTCATTTATGTCTAAGCTCTTGATAAACAAACTTCAGAACCGTTTAGAAAGTGCACAGCAGTTTGCTTTCAGCAATAGTTCTAAAGGTCACGGTATCAATCACGTGACCCCAAAGTGGGCGTTGCACCCCAAAATTTTACACGCGCTGTGCGCGCACAATTTTAACATCCTCTAACTCTATATCCTGGCTATGCCCCTGCTTCTCTGGCACCATATCGTCTGTATGTGTTGGCGCACACCCTTAGGGGAATAAAAGGCACTGCCACCTCACACATGTCATGATAGTATAAAGCCACTCTGCCACCTCACACTTAGCCACTCTGCTTTGTACCACACCCTGTAAGGGTAACTCTGTATCCTTGAGGGTAACCCTGCCACCATGAGCATAACTCTGCCATCAGACTCTTGAGGCCACCACACCCTTGAGAGTAACTCTGACACCACACCCTTGAGTGTACCCTTGAGGATAACTCTGCCACCACACCCTTGAGGGTAACTCTGCAACACCACACCATTGAGTATAACTCTGCCACCACACCCTTGAGGGTAACTCTGCAACACCACACCATTGAGTATAACTCTGCCACCACACCCTTGAGGGTAATTCTGCCACCCTTGAGGGTAACTCTGCAATACCACACCCTTGAGTATAACTCTGCCACCACACCCTTGAGGGTATAAGGCCACACACTTTAAGGGTAATGGAAAAACATTTGGCCACATACAGTGTACCCTGCCCTTACGTTAAAGGTAGTAAATCACTGTCACCAGTGTACCCTGTCTTGTCTGCACTTTGGGTGCATCCTGAAGTGATGACTTTGGGGTTCTGCAACTGGCCTCTCATTAGTTGTGTTCCTGTCGATGTTCTCAGTTGGATACTGCTGCTTTTGTAGTTGTAAGACAACATTGATGTCTTTCTCAAATAGTATCATGGGAAGTCATACTATTAACAGCGTTTTCCATGATTTATTCAAGTGAAAAGTACAAAAATATACATATCCTCTTAAGTCGTATGTATGGTTGTACTAATTGTACAATCATGTATTATAAATGCACCACAATAGCCATAATACACAAAAACAGTGAGAGCATACAATGAAGCAAAATAACAATGAGAGCACAGTGAGAGATAAAACCAGAACAATGAGGTGACATAGATACATACAGAATCTTAGCCACCTGACCTATTGTTCGATCCGTGTTTAAAGTAAGTGACTGATGTAGGATCATCACCAGGCATTTACTCTTACCTTCTGCCATCCACTCATGAAACTCAAAGCCCAAAAAGTATAGTGTTTTATGGATGAAATGTCGAGACATTTCTAATGAATTATGTTATTTTTTATCACAAACCCAACAGAAAAAATCTAGTGAAGTGATTGACCTTGTAGGTTTGGGAGAAGGCTCAATGCCCTCATCTTTGCCATTCAAACAGTCTCTTACAGGCACCTGGCTATTTCCAGTATTCTAGCTGAGCTGATGGAACGTTCTAGAATGTGCATTCAAATGAATTTCTAAATCTGATTCAACAGTGAAATCATGTCTCTATAGTAATGCTTAGATAATGCAATGTAGGTAACCAGGATACAAGCATTTTAGAACAGACCTATACCTGATGGGCATCATCTTGAAATACACTTGGTAATATTAAATAAACCCAAGGGCATTATTAGCAAATGCCTATTAGGGCATTACATGAGGTAATATTGAATACGCCCTTGGGTTTATTTATAAATAGTAGCTTAAGAAACCTTTTAATGCCAAGTGCTCAGTTTTTGCAGAGTTATTAAATTTTGTGTGAATATTTGTATTGTGCTAATTGGCCATCCGTGCCATTCCTGTATACCCAGTACTACCGAATATGTATTACAAATACTCACACAAATAACTGCAAAAACTTAGCGCTTGGCACTGAATGCTTACTATTTATCTCTTTCTCTTTCTAATGAGCCCAAAACATGGCCTAAAGCCATTGCTAAAATAACATGCAATTTTCTCCATCTTCTTCTATCTTGGTTTGGCTTTTCTCAGAGACTATTTACTTTCAGGTCTTGAATGCATGAACTTGGTTTTTTTTGGTCAGTTCCTTTTGCTATCGGTTTTTCATGCCTCTCATGAAGTAGCTAGATACAAGCACCTTCTCCTTATGGAGGCCATTAATTTCTACACTCATGCATAATTCATAAGCTACTGGGTAAGTAAAATTGATGACCCTTTCCACACACAAAAGTGTACGTTATCAAATGCATGTTGCTTGGAACTATTTGTGATACCTGGTTGCTCTTCTTAGTAGGTGAATACTTTCTTAGATTATCATAGCAAGGCAAGTAAATCTTACCATACAGCTCCTGCCTCTAATTGACTGAGATGTGTTTTTCATTTCAGTATCAATTATTAAGCAGACTATATACACAACTTGCACGTGCCATACACACACAAACTCAAACGTGATTTGTAGAATTATAAAAAAAATAGAAGAAGATAAGAAAAAGAAGATAGGTGATTGTAGACAATCAATTTACTTACACCTTAATTTTACTGATCATAATAATATGTATTCTGAACGATGACCTAATATCTTCTTCAGCCTCAGTTAATGACTGGCTGTGCCATGTACTCCAGCTCCAAACTCAACAGCTTCAATTATTAAGAGATTAGTTGTAGTGTCACGTGATGGTCACATGCAAATCATGTGCCTGATTGGACACACCCCTTAAGAAGATAATGTACCAATACTCTCATAGTTGAAATATACCCCTCCTGTATAAGTATTAACTATACACTCCTCTGAAAAAATTGCACCCGTCACAAAAAAATTCCCCTTCATAAAATTAATATAATTATATGCACCCTTCTTCCAAAAACACAGCATGAACATGGTTCATTTCCCAAGAGTTTCCAATTTGCATATAAAAACACTCTTGTCAGTCTTATGCACTATTTGCGCACCACCTGCATACATGTGAAGTGAGCTCAATTTCATAAACTCTGGGAAAACTGTTTGTTCATGTACATAACCCAATATAGTGTACAAATTGGAAACTAAGCCTTTTTGTGCTGTGAAAGCACTCCTCACTTTACAAAGGCATCGATATCCCCGAGTTTCAAAAAGACACCCCATCAGATTCAAAAAGACACCCCATCAGATTCAAAGAGGCACCCTCTCAGATTCAAAGAGGCATCCCTCAATTTCAAGAAGTACCCGTTATTGATACAGTCTTAGAGCTTGTGGAATGCGTTTATGTAGTACTCCCAGAATTTTTAATGTTTGTATTGCGACTGGACCGCTGGCCTAACGACTGCACCTCCCATAGATGAAAATATTTACGGCATGGAATGGCATTGCATGGCATATATATACCATATTGTTTCAATAGTTCTTATCTATGTAATATGTAATATGCATTGCGATTCAACCCACTAGAGTGGGCTCACTTCGTCTCGCCCAATTATAGCGCCATTTCATGCACTGAGACTCTTTGTAGCCACGTCCCGTCATCTTTAACAGTTATACTCTAATTATAGTTAGCTTAGTTTTTATAGCCCATCATAATTATAACAATTATGGTAGGGTGTAGTTTGCTTAGAGACTTGCAATTCTGGTTGCCTATATAGTGATTACACAAGCTTCACTAATGTCAACAATTAATGGTCTATTTTAATAATGCAATCATACATGGTAAGCAAAAACAGTAAATATTTTTAACTATCAAAACAAGTGTACCTAAAAAAAAGCCTAATATAATCTTGGTCAATCCTGTTCAATTTATATGCTTATTTAATTTTCTCAACTTGATCTTTTGAAAAGTCTACTTTAACATCGTAGGTCATCCCCTGCATAATCATGAATTTTATTCATAACCAAAAGTGATTGATCTGTACAATAATAATTATTATATTATATTAGTGACATGGCTATTGTACTCACAACAGTTGTAAGATCCAAACAAATATAGACCGTACGCATTGCTTGCAACACAAGGTTTTTCTGCATGTTAATATTACAATACCAAAATTAATAAAAAAAGTGTATCAATTAATATTATACCTTGCATTTCATAATACGTAATTTTTCAGATTGGTATTAATATTATTTTGTGCACTATTATTATATCTATATACAGTTTAATAGGGTATCATGCACTTACGGACACTGGAGTCATAACAAAGAGTAACTCCTTGGAATGTGCTACAGCCACCAGTGGGTCCATTGCAGCTATAGGCTATGTTGATATCACCAATACAGAATTCCCTTCTGTAATTGGCTACACGTGTATATAGAATTATGTGTTGTTATACATTGTTGACCATTAATTATCATTAGGCCAAGATTTGTTGATTATTAGTTTCTCATCAGTGATATATACTTGAAACTGGCATAAGGGCGAGATGCTCATTATCATTATTTATTATTCTCGCCACACCCTCAAAACATCAAGACTTCAATTCTCCATGGCAATGATGGCACAAGCATTTTACAAATACACTGTAAGTTATAAGCATCTTGATATCTTTAAGGAGCAAGTTAGGCTCCAGACTCTACTCACAAAATGCCTGCAAAAAGTACCCTTTCTTTGTGCATTCTGTCACGTGATCATTAAGATCTGCGCATGTGCAGTAGTAAATAATGAGATAATGAGAAAAATTCAAACTCCAAGAAAAATCATGTGGGCAGTTGATGAGAAACTAGTATTCAACAAATGTTGGCCTTATTACTTCACAATACTTACCATACTAAAATGCATTGGGGCATTGTACAGATTAAAAAAGTTACAAAAATTATACATAATGCCAAGTTTTTGTAGTCAATATGTCGTGATCATTGTAACATAGATTATAGCTCACGGGACTCATAATTAAGCTACAATATCTATGATTGTAACATTATTGCTTACAATAGACAGTGTAAACGGTCCAAGTGGAGCCAGTGGTTGCAGATGAAATAATTAGAGTTTTGTCGTCGCAATTTTCTTGTATTTTGAGATCATCATCATTATCATCAGTGTCTAAAAATTAATTAATGAACAAATGCAACACAGTCATGCTAATTTCTTATATAGTCATGTAAATAATAGTTTGTTTTTTGACATAAATAAAAGTTACTTTGCATTGAGTGTGCAATATAAACATATGTATACTGACTTTGAATGTGTTGTTGTTCACGAGCATTGAAGCGGACAGTTTTGGCTGAGGGTTTCTCAGCTCGCTCCCTGAAATGGGCAGCAGAGATTACAACCAACAAGCTGGCAATCAGCACAATTCCAAATATAGCCTTCATTGCTTTTCGTATCAGGATGACTTGAACGATCTTCGTTTCGTCGAGCTGCTTTTGGTGATACAGTGATTTTTTTTGTGACTGAGCTCAAAGATGCAAGGCTTTTATAGCCAAAGTCTTAAAGTGATTTGTGTGGAAGTAAAAATGGTAAACATCTTAATTGTGATCGTTTGAATTCATTTTGATACAAGCTTAGGCATTGTTTGGAAATAAGGCTATGTTGATATCACCAATACAGAATTCCCTTCTGTAATTGGCTACACGTGTATATAGAATTATGTGTTGTTATACATTGTTGACCATTAATTATCATTAGGCCAAGATTTGTTGATTATTAGTTTCTCATCAGTGATATATACTTGAAACTGGCATAAGGGCGAGATGCTCATTATCATTATTTATTATTCTCGCCACACCCTCAAAACATCAAGACTTCAATTCTCCATGGCAATGATGGCACAAGCATTTTACAAATACACTGTAAGTTATAAGCATCTTGATATCTTTAAGGAGCAAGTTAGGCTCCAGACTCTACTCACAAAATGCCTGCAAAAAGTACCCTTTCTTTGTGCATTCTGTCACGTGATCATTAAGATCTGCGCATGTGCAGTAGTAAATAATGAGATAATGAGAAAAATTCAAACTCCAAGAAAAATCATGTGGGCAGTTGATGAGAAACTAGTATTCAACAAATGTTGGCCTTATTACTTCACAATACTTACCATACTAAAATGCATTGGGGCATTGTACAGATTAAAAAAGTTACAAAAATTATACATAATGCCAAGTTTTTGTAGTCAATATGTCGTGATCATTGTAACATAGATTATAGCTCACGGGACTCATAATTAAGCTACAATATCTATGATTGTAACATTATTGCTTACAATAGACAGTGTAAACGGTCCAAGTGGAGCCAGTGGTTGCAGATGAAATAATTAGAGTTTTGTCGTCGCAATTTTCTTGTATTTTGAGATCATCATCATTATCATCAGTGTCTAAAAATTAATTAATGAACAAATGCAACACAGTCATGCTAATTTCTTATATAGTCATGTAAATAATAGTTTGTTTTTTGACATAAATAAAAGTTACTTTGCATTGAGTGTGCAATATAAACATATGTATACTGACTTTGAATGTGTTGTTGTTCACGAGCATTGAAGCGGACAGTTTTGGCTGAGGGTTTCTCAGCTCGCTCCCTGAAATGGGCAGCAGAGATTACAACCAACAAGCTGGCAATCAGCACAATTCCAAATATAGCCTTCATTGCTTTTCGTATCAGGATGACTTGAACGATCTTCGTTTCGTCGAGCTGCTTTTGGTGATACAGTGATTTTTTTTGTGACTGAGCTCAAAGATGCAAGGCTTTTATAGCCAAAGTCTTAAAGTGATTTGTGTGGAAGTAAAAATGGTAAACATCTTAATTGTGATCGTTTGAATTCATTTTGATACAAGCTTAGGCATTGTTTGGAAATAGTAAATTGAAACAGTAACATTGTGTTAACATGGGTGTAACTAAATTAATGTATACAATCTATATAGCTAGTAACGTACTGTTAAATTTGAAGACATTACAATGTATACCTTACAAATGTTTCTGTTTGATTATAATTATGTTGACAGTTATTTGTTTGTGTACATGTAACAACAGAGTGTGAACATAGTCTTTTGAAGTTAAAAAACCTAAATTAACTCTTGTTTTAAACCATTAGTGCATGTACATGGTACATGTCATAACAATAATTATTCATAATTTTTACTGATATATACATTGATTATACATTTAAGACATGCAATTACAATTGTAGTCTTGTGAAAGCTAGCTGTCAGAACATGATTGATTCTTTTTCAAAATTATAATTATATAGATGTTAAAGGTTAGTGCTACTCCAATAGTCCAGCTACCATTTTGTGTACAATAGCAAATGAGTGCTATTATGATTATCAATAACAATAATAATGTGTAGTCTTGTAAGAATTATTGTGGCACTGAGTATTAGAAGCAGGTAAATAATTATAAAAGAAACTGCATAGATGTTGCCACAAACAAAAAAAAAAAAAAAAAAAAAAAAAAAAAAAAAAATAAAAAAATTTTTACAAAAAAAAAAAAAAAAAAAAAAAAAAATGAAATTCACAATCCAGTTGACTTTACAAATCAGTGTTTAATAATATTATTATTATACGTACAATACAAACTAATGTACAAAAAATAATATCATTTATGCAGTAAATTTCTGTCATAATAAAGAGGTATAATATACACCTTGCAGATTTAAAATCATGTCATCTACATATGCACGTGGAATGTGAATTACTGAGCTCATACATGATTTATACTCTAGTTATGTCTTATAGATCATGGTTAGACTCTCAGTCTGGATCCGCAAACTGTACAGTACGTAGTGTATGTGCAGCTATTCACACAGCATTAAGTACTGTAATTGGGATGCAAGTGAAGTTAAACATAAAAAAAAAAAAAAGAACACACCAAAATATAAATCAGATTGTAAAAGAAATAACTTTGTTAGCCAATGCTATGAAATGGTAATTTTTTTGTAATTAATCTTGTGACTATTAATAATATTATGTTATCAGAATTACACATTTATTCACAACAACACACATAACTGAACACTTCTCACATACTATAGCCTCATCTCCAGGTCTCTCCCTTCCCCCCCGACTTCCGAAAGAAACCCCAGAGTCTAACTTTCCTAACTAGATGATACTACAATACTGTAAACACTGAAAAACAAATCAAATTACTCTTGCTTTTCCAACATCAGGGTTATACTATAGTACTATACGTACTGCACTACCGCTTTAGTTGACCTTTTTTCTATATTCATTGAACCACATGTTGGTAGCTTTCTCCATTGAGGCCTAGGACATGGGATATGTCTAACTATATTATGTGTTGTTACTGGAATGATACTAGCCTCAGCAAATGATGCTACAAAAACTAGCTAGCGACATGGGTATAAAACTTAAGCTTATCACTTTGTCACAAGTGAGTCATGGCTTGAAAATTTTGCTTACCAGTCAAATTTAAGCCTCAGTGTATACCATTCCAGGTCACCACTACTTTGTAGCCAGCCTGATATATAGAATCCTGATTGACAACGGTATCCAAGGAGGGCACTCAACCATCGTGACCTTGAACTGCCATTTCTCAGTATTGAGCCAATTGGACGGTTAAACCTGTAGAAGTGTGTAGAATGTAGTTGGATATTCTATCATGCACAGTATAACAAACCTTTGTTGTATCATTTGGTATCCAACAATGAACATGTGACTTCATTCAACACAGTTCTGAACTTCAGTTGTAAACATACTCTGATGGTCTAGTAGCCAGTTTTAAAATTCCCGCCAAACTTCTGCGAAACTCCCGCCAAACTCCCGCCCTTTGAAATGAAATAAAGGTCGTGTTGGTTTGCTTTCCTGTTTCTCTTTTACGCGCAAAACACCTCTCCTATCATGAGTTGCAACTACCTAGTGACGGCCTACAAGCCTACAGCAGTGTGTGAAGCACTCACAGGCAATTTTACAGGACCAAACGACCTGAACTTGATTGAGACTCGAGGCAGCAACCTTGTTGTGAACCTAGTGACTCCCGAAGGCCTAAAGCCAGTGGTGGACGTCAACATCTATGGACGAATAGCTCTAATGAAGCTGTTCCGTCCCAAGGTGAGGCACTGGAAGGTTTTTGGTCGATGTGCTTGGGGTTGGGGTTCTGGGGGTTGTTATTCTTAATAACGCACACCATTGTTATTGGTGTTTAGTAGTTGTTATCACTTGTTAACATGTTTGCAACCTTGAAAACATTATCAGCATGTTTTTTCACAATGCACAAAATTGATCTTAAATTGTAAAGATTTAGGACTGATATAATATAAAAAAGTATTAATGTTCAATGGGGTTTGTGCACAAGGCTTTTATCCGTTACTTGAGTATGTCGTATCTGTGCCTTAATTTGCCTGGCAAGTGATATAATTCATCAGTGTAACTGTGTTTTCCTAGCTAAGCTTAGTATAACTGCTAGAGTTCTACTGTCCATTGTAAATGTTTTACCAGTGTTTTTTCTTGACTTTAGAGTGAGAATCAGGATTTCCTAGTGTTCATGACGGCTCGCTATCATCTGGCTGTGGTGTCCTATGACTCTACCACTGGAGACTTGGTCACAAGAGCCTATGGGGATGTGAAGGTTGGTATATCTGTCTCATGGTTGATCTCTCTTTCTTTCAGGCTCTCTTTTTTATCTGGTAGTGTGTCTCATCTTGTCCTGTTTGTGTTATTGTGGCTATCGTGGTGCAATTAGTGCTATGAGTTCTGTTTGTAACTGGGAGAGAAATAGGAAATATATGCGGGAGGTTTTATGCTAGCTTAGCCACATGAGTAGGTTAAGGTTGGTTGTTTGGCATTCTATATTGAAGTTTATTAAGAATTAATCTATTTGTACTACTTACAGTGTATAAAATTAGTGTTCAATTGGGTGTGTGAACCTTATAGCTGGTCCAAGCTTTGTACTACAGTATTCTTAATAATTTTAACCACTCTAGATTTTAATTACACATGGCAGTTGGGTTTACCACAAGACATTATTGTTACCACTGTTATTTGTCGCTAAATGTCTGTATCAGAGGTTGTCTCAGTTAGTAATTGTTTCATATTTCATTTGTTAATCACTACCACAATATGAATGAGTTTACATACATGGTTATATTATATATAATATCAATGATAGGAGTAATCGAAAGCCTGTGTATTAAAAATAGCCTAAAGTATAGATTAACATGACTGTTACAAATCACACCAAAAGAAGTTGAGTTGACACACCTAGCTATTTTACCATCATACAGATAGATCATATAAACCAGAATTGTCAGCGACAGCATACCCAACAGACTTAAGCGCTGGGAGGATTATTTCGTTGGAACCTCTGATTCACCTCAACATCAACGCTCCTAGCTGTTGGCTTAGTCTTTGAAAAGGTATCGTTTCCGATACTCGTCGACCTCCAGCCTTCTTCCATGGGGGAATGTCTGCTCTGTATCCAAGTGGTGATTATTGTTGGTTGCTTCGTGGTGGGGTTATAGTGCCACTGCCCACACCACGACGTGGTGCTGTGTTTGTTGCTTTCGTCGTTCTTCCAACAAACGACAAAGCCCAGGGTGTCCCCGATAGGATCGAATCGACCACTCAGACGAAAGTTTTGTTTGTCTATGGTTGTGTATTGGCCTGTGAAGGTGTTGTCTCTGCTGTTGATGGTCGTGATGGAGAGCTGTTCCCCGATTTCATTGTACCAAGTGCCATTCGTGATGTTGGGTTTTGCTGTGTGTTTTGTAATATAGGTGTGTTAATATAAGGGGTGACTCATGTGAGTCATATTGAATTCCCTCAAGTTTCAATAGTTACAGAATTAACTGACTTTTAAATTGAAATTCTCTATGTACAATTCTATATCCTTAAAACAAGCTAGATGGCTCAATTAACCCTTTTTAGCCATCTTGCATGTTTGAGTTTGGAGCTTCATGTACATAATATTGTGCACAAGCCATGCAGTCTTAAATATGAAGCTTTGAGGCTGCCATTTGGTTTGCATTGTACTGTATGTACATACTTACTTGATGTAGACATCTTTGCCTTCGGTGAAACCAGTCTTAAGTTTATCTTTCTGGCCTAGGTTTTATCCACTGATACACTACTATATACAGTATGGCAATGTGTATACCCATATATAGCATGCAAAGATGTCGATCCATTCTGAATATGATAAAGATACATAAAGTTTGTATGGTACTGTAGTCATGTGATAATACATTATTGTATGGGATGATTGTGTCTTTAAGGACAAGTGGAGTATGTAACATGTTGACAATGTAACCACCTGTTGTAGAAACAACCATTGTGTCCTTCTATAGTACACATGTACTAGTGATGTTGAAGTTCAATTCAGCTTCTATCATTGCAGAGGCTCTGTTTGGCCAGGAGCTCATGAGTGTTGCAAAGTGTTCATAATCTCCTGGTTTTGCAGTATAGCACAGTCTGGCTCTTATCATTACTGTACGCACAATATTGTGAGAGAATGTACCAATTTTGTTTGAAAGCTACTTCTCTCATGTGTGTGTGTGTGTGTTGCATAATCATCTTCATAGAAACAAACATATAAGACTATGTAAATGAAAGGATGTGCCAGGCTGTTGTGTTGAAAACATGTTGAAACCCTATCCCAGTGTATATCCGCCTCTGGGATAGACATCAAGGAATATGTGTTAGATTGTTGGTGACTGTCACATTAGCATGTCTTTGTACCTATCAGCATCCATTACTTGCTATTACACACTATTTGCACTGTGACCCTCTGCTTTATAGTGTTTTTCGAAGACATTTTTTTTATAAAGATTGTTTTCATCTTGGTAGTATATACTTGTTCTCTCACAGACAAGTTTGTACAGCTAAAGACTACGACTGTATTATATAACAATTGAAAGTCAACATAGTGACTCATTGACACTGCTGTAAGGTTGCTAGTGGTATTGGTGCTGATTTGAGATATGGAAAGTGAAAACTCAGATTTCATGACTGATTATAGTTTGGACTTTCTTGATGTTGGCAATAATCAGTCCAATCTCAGTAACGTTTCATCTGTGGAGGATTGTGAGATGAGTCGCTACGAAGCAGAGATCCTTCCGATATCTTTTGTAGTTGCTGAAGTAGTGAGGCATTCTCAGTATATATTCTACATAGTGATGCTGGTTCTAAGTTTCTGTCTCAACACCATTGTGATTGTCATCGTAGCAAAATTCAAAAAGCTTCAGAACCTGACATATTTTCTAATGTTGCAAGTCATTGTCAGTGATCTACTCAATTCAATCATTACATACTCAGTAGCAACTGTGAGTGCTTTAGCCAATCGATGGTTGTTTGGTACTGGTCTCTGCTCAGTGATTGCATTCATTGGTGTACTCTTTTTTCAAGTACGAAATTATGTTCTTTTCGTTCTAACCATGGATCGTTTTCTCAATGTGTTCTACCCTCTTCGATACCCAAAGCATCGAGCAAAAATTGCCTCCATTCTTTCAATCTCCATGTGGTTGTGGTGCATTTTCCTCACCTCTTTTCCTCTGCCTGGTCTCCTAGACTGCATTGAGTTTGATAGTCGTCTACAGTTTTGCTCTCTTGGTCTAGGATGTAGGCACCAGGAGGCCTGTTCACGATATAATGTAGTAATTCTAGTTGTGACTGGACACCTTGTAGTTTTGATAGCGTTTGTGTTGTACATTATCATGTACATCAAAGCAAGGAAGATAAACACTAAACTGCTACCAATAACATCGTCAGTGGGTTATTCCAACCCAGAGGCTGATGCTCGTCGCAGAAGCAGCAAAAGAGCCACCATAACATTGCTGCTTCTCTTTCTCACTCTGTTTGGGATTGCTTTTGTCACGTTTGCTGTAGTTTCGGTTTTTCCGGCCATTTTTCCAGCTGCTCGATCTGCTGAGTGGTTCATTGTGGTGTCTATATACGTTAGAAAGTTTGTCTTTGTGACTTCTGTCATTGACCCAATTATTCTGATGAGAAATGGTGACGTTCGCGAGATCACACGAAGAATCATGAAACAACTAAAGGAGAAAATATTAATCAGAGAGTCTGACTCCCAAGATACTGAAAGATCAAGGACTTCTACTGATCAGGAACAAAGTACAAGTACTAGTAACGTTCTATCAGAAGAAACACGAAACTAAAACCAGGAGGCCTGTTCACGATATAATGTAGTAATTCTAGTTGTGACTGGACACCTTGTAGTTTTGATAGCGTTTGTGTTGTACATTATCATGTACATCAAAGCAAGGAAGATAAACACTAAACTGCTACCAATAACATCGTCAGTGGGTTATTCCAACCCAGAGGCTGATGCTCGTCGCAGAAGCAGCAAAAGAGCCACCATAACATTGCTGCTTCTCTTTCTCACTCTGTTTGGGATTGCTTTTGTCACGTTTGCTGTAGTTTCGGTTTTTCCGGCCATTTTTCCAGCTGCTCGATCTGCTGAGTGGTTCATTGTGGTGTCTATATACGTTAGAAAGTTTGTCTTTGTGACTTCTGTCATTGACCCAATTATTCTGATGAGAAATGGTGACGTTCGCGAGATCACACGAAGAATCATGAAACAACTAAAGGAGAAAATATTAATCAGAGAGTCTGACTCCCAAGATACTGAAAGATCAAGGACTTCTACTGATCAGGAACAAAGTACAAGTACTAGTAACGTTCTATCAGAAGAAACACGAAACTAAAAACTCTGAACTATACACACGCCTTCTTGTCACCGTATTTACACATATTGTACATCAATATATGTGTGGCATTACAAAGATACTATAATGAAGATACTGTATTGCATAATCTTGAGTGTGTGTGTGTGTGTGTGTGTGTGTGTGTGTGTGTGTGTGTGTGTGTATGTGTGTGTGTGTGTGTGTGTGTGTGTATGTGTATGTGTGTGTGTGTGTGCGTGTGCGTGCGCGTGTACTTAATAAATGTATTCATTAATAATAATAATAGTTTTTGAGTTTTTTAGCTAATGTCTTGCTATGATCAAGTTTTGCTGTTATTAAAATACTAATCTATTATAATTGTAATACAATGTACCTTATATGACATTGTGATAATGATTACCGAAGCCTTGTGGTATATACCTTCATTATGTAGATAGACCAAAAAAGCAAAGCTCAACAGTCCACTATCAAACTCAAAGCGGTTCAGTGTAGAGGAATTAACTTCGATCCTAATTGTGTCTCATTTGCCACTGCAAGAAGCCAGCAATATGGCAGCACCAACTTAAATTCCAGACAAGCTTGTGGGTGCTGATTTTAAATTAGTACATGTATTATTTACGAGGCTAAACTGCAGTAACCATTTTTGGACTAATAGCATTGCATTTGTCAACATTATCAGTATATGTAGTTTATTAAAGTTAGATCTTTTGTATGTTAGATCTTTAGGCATTGCTGGTGAACTCCGAGCTATGATTTGTTCTCATAGACAATATTAATTAGATGCACAAAACTTTGCTCATTACAATTATTATGTTTGTATACTTGTGCATTTGAGCACATGTACAATGTGGCTGATATGGTGCATAGGAAGAAATTAGTGTTGGTAGACTCTACATAGGCAGAGACTAGACTACAATATCTGGCAATTAGGTTGCTCCAGAGCCACTAGTATGTTTCATTGTTGTATCATGTAGTGGAACCATATGTATCGAACAAAAGTTGAACCAATTTGAAACCACATTGAGCCTACTTAGCTAGAAACTATTAAGTTACATTGATTATGCTGAATGCCTCTTAAGGTAAAGGTACAACTGGGTGTGTCACATTGAGTGCCCCCAAACCACAGTTCATAACAGCATTATGCCTGGTACATGCATTTTGATGCTTAGATGAGTCTGAGAACTAGAGAAGACATGTCTTCATACATGTCTGTTAGTTGCACCCTGGTCTGATTTCAAAGAAAATTAGCAATTTGAAAGTCATTTGATGCCATAGATTGTTATGGTGTCTGTATACTTATATATGAACACTTGTCCTAGCTAGAAACTTAATTAATTTTAAAGATCTCAGTCAACGTTTGTTCAAAAATAAAAAGTGGAAGCTCAGATTTTCTATGGTGACACTCTGACTGTGTAGCAAGGTTAATTGTTGGTTTTGATTTGGGATGGAAAGTGAAGACCCAGATTTCGTGGACTTTCTTGATATTGATAGCAATCTCAGTAACGTTTCATCTGTGGAGGATTGTGAGATAGGTCGCTACGAAGCAGAGATCCTTCCGATATCTTTTGTTGCTTCTGAAATAGTGAGGCATTCTAATTACATATTTTTTATTGTAATGTTGGTTCTAAGTTTCTGTCTCAACACCCTTGTGATTGTAATCGTAGCAAAATTCAAAAAGCTTCAGAATCTGACATATTTTTTGATGCTGCAAGTTATTGTCAGTGATCTGATCAACTCAGTTGTTACCTTTTCAGTTGCAACTGTAAGTTCTGTAGTGAATCGTTGGGTGTTTGGTGCTGGTCTTTGCTCAGTAACTGCATTCAATGGTCTTTTATTCTTTCAAGTACGCAACTACGTTCTTTTTGTTCTAACTATGGATCGCTTTCTCAATGTGTTCTACCCTCTCCGTTACCCAAAGCATCGGGAAAAAGTAGCATCCATTCTTTCCATCTCCATGTGGCTGTGGTGTATTGTCTTTTCTTCTATTCCTCTGCCTGGTCTCCTCGACTGTTTTGAGTATGACAGTTGATTGCAGTATTGTTCTCTTGGTCTAGGATGTAAAAACCAGGGTGCGTGTTCCACTTATAGTTCACTGCTTAGAGTTGTGACAGGAATTGTTGTAGTTTTGATAGCATTTGTGTTGTACATTATCATGTACATCAAAGCAAGAATGATAAACACTAAACTGCTACCGATAACATCGTCAGTGGGTTATTCCAATCCAGAGGCTGATGCTCGTCGCAGAAGCAGCAAACGAGCAACCATAACATTGCTGCTTTTCTTTCTCACTCTGTTTGGGATTGCTTTTGTCACATTTGCTTTGGTTTTTGCTTTTTCGGCTATTTTCCCAGCTGTTCGATCTGCTGAGTGGTTCGTTGTGGTGTCCATATACGTTAGAAAGTTTGTCTTTGTGACTTCTGTCATTGACCCTATTATTCTGATGAGAAATGGTGACGTTCGCGAGATCACGCGAAGAATCATGAAAAAACTAAAGGAGAAAATTAGGGAGTCTAACTCTCAAGTTCTTGAAGGATCAGTGACTTCTACTGATCATGAGCCAAGTATGAATAACATCTGATCAGAAGCAGCAAGGAACTAAAAACTCTAAATTATACACGCACGTTATTGTCACCATAATATTTGCATGTATTGTACATCAATGTGTGTAGCATTACAATGATGAAGGTACTGTTGTGAAAATAACCTTTGGTGTGTGCAAATGTGTTCTTAGGTGTATTCATCAATAGTCAGATTATATGCTAATTTTTACTTTCTTAGCAAATGTCTTGCTTTGATCAAATTTCAATGTTATCACAACAATAAATTATGATAATGTATTTTGCTCATTACTTGCATATACTTGTTGTACATGTGAGCACAAGTGCAACATGGCTGATGTGGTCAGATGCAGGAAGTAATTGAATGTGTTGCCTCGGAGGACCATACATAGGCAAATACTTTATCTGGCAATTTATTAGTTGCTCCAGTGTCACTAATATAATTATTTCAAGGTTGTATTCTAGTCTAATCACAAGCAAAACTCAAATCAAACCACTTAGCACACTTAATTATGCCATGCATACCTAAATTTACATAACAGTATGTCTGGTATAGGTACGTTCTGGTGTTTAAGATCCAATATGTCTTCATGTATGTTTGTTATTTGCATCCTAGTCTGATTTCAAAGAAAGTAAACAAAGTTTCCCTCATGCTTTAGATTATTGTGGTGTCTCTATGCTTACATATACATATCCTAGCTAGAAACTTCATTCATTATGTCAGTCAATGTTTGGAAAGTGGAAACTTAGATTTTCTTGGTGATTCATCGACAATAGAAACTGAAATGTAAATGTATAGGAGCCAATCTATTGGTTAAAATAAAGTTGAGGTTTAGTCCTTGACAAGGATAAAGGAGCCCAACAATCATCAGCCAGTGATGGATCGATTTGACCATTCGATGAAGTGTAGAGAAAATCCAATGCACCTTCGTAATTTGAAAAAGGAAGTCGGCTAACACTCGTCTCACGGTAGGTCACTCTGAAACCACTGGTTGTTGCTAGATCTTGTAGCTCTCCTACCGTTACCAGGTAGTGCATTTCTGTGATGGCTTTTTCTATGTCAGAGTTCATTGTTTGGAGCAACTCAAGGACAAGTGTAGGCACTGCTTGACAAAGTGTGAAAGCAAATTCCCCACCTTTGTGAAGATTAGCATGCACTCTTTTGAAGACAGCCTCTTTGTCTTCAATCCAGTGAAGTACGTAGTTGGAGAAGACTAAATCGTATCCATCCTCTGGAAATGTCTCTCCATCAGCTTGTGCAAAATCAGCATTAGGATTTCTGACATTCTCTTCTGCAACATTGATCCTCTCTCTGTCTGGATCTATCCCTACCACACGACCAGTTGGTCCAACCTTCTCAGCTAGAACTGCCGTTAGATTGCCAGTCCCACATCCAAGATCCAGCACTGTGCTTCCTTCAACTAGTGATGTCTTGTTGATCAGACAGATTCCATCTCTTGTTTGAAGATCAACAGATTTCTTGAAATACAATTCTGCTCAGTATTTTTGTGCTGCCAAATTTTTTTGTCATTACATATTTTTGTCCAGAGTGCCAAACTTACCCACTATGTATAGACAGTCTTTAGGTGTTCTAGTTGTTGATTAGTGTCAAATATGTTTGTAGCCCTATAGTTTATTCACTTTTCATTGACTTCAATAGTTGTGACTTGATTTTACTACATTTTTTAAATAGAATTATTGTTCACACCTTTGTTCTCGAAATAGAGATATCAACCTAAACTATTAGGACACTATGCAATTTTAACTATAATTCAACTAGTTTGTATACCAAACTAGTTCATGCCCTGAATATGGAGTTTGGAGACGAATCAAATTATCCTGGTGATTATGCCAACTATATGTTCAACTCTTCTGCTGTGAAGTATTGTGAAGTGCTTCGTTATGAAAGTGACTTTCTTTCAAATGGCAACAAAATGTGGACTCTCTTTCAGTCAGTGTTCTATATTGCTATGTTTCTTGTAAGTTTCTCTCTAAACACTACAGTCATTGTAGTGGTTACCAAGTTCAGGAAACAACTCACTCTCGATTATTATTTTATGCTTCACATTGTAGTCAGTGACCTGCTCAATGTTGTAGCCACGTTTTGTTTTGCTGCCGTCAACTCTATTGCAGATCGGTTGGTATTTGGTGCTTTGTTCTGTTCACTCTTTGGGTTTTTGTCTTGGCTGCTGATTCAAATTCGCTGCTACGTTCTCTTTGTCCTGACTCTTGATCGTTTTCTTGATGTATTCTACCCCTTCCGTTATCAAGTCTACAGAGTGAAAGTTGTCACTCTCCTCTTAATAGCAATATGGCTATTAGCCATCATAGTTTCACTACTTCCACTGCCCGGCCTACTTGATTGTTTTGACTATCTCAATGATATCCGATTCTGTTTTCTCGGTCAAGGCTGTAAACACCCGGAAGCGTGTTCCAACTACAGAGCTGTAACGATTTTTAGCTTGATTCTCGCTTTGTTGATTGCATTTGTAATGTATGTTGTCATGTTTGTGAAGGCTAAGAAGTTGAACACACGGGTTCTCCCAAGTACGGGAGGTGGGGATGATAATGAAGAGGAAGTCTCCCGTCGTAAACGCAGCAAACAAGCTTCGATTACATTGTTCCTGTTTTTCCTAGCGTTGTTGGGGATTCTGCTCCCATCACTGTTGATAACGGTCGTCATTCCAAATATCTATCGAGTGTTAGACACTGTTCCACCTGAAGCGTTTAAGTTTGCTGTGATCTTTGCTCGAAAGTTGCTCTTTATGTATGCAATCATCGATCCCATTGTGCTCATGAGGAATGGCAAAATTCGTGAGATAATGAGTGCACTTGTGAAGCAGTTGAAGGACAGTATGAAAAAAAGTTTAGCAATACACTAGCTTACAAGATAGTTACAATAAAATTATGGTATGATATTGTCTCTTCATAGTGCAAGGGGTGGTCTGATTTAACTTATAATAATTGTATTTATTTTTCAGCATTTGCAATAATTGTTTGTGTGTTGTGTCAATTAATGATTACTGTGATAAAGGAATACATTAAGAACTCTTTGTGAGAATCAATTGCTAATGAATTATGACATATTTTGTGTAGTTTTTATTTTGACCCATTGACAAATTTTCTAATGACTTCTTGCCTCTCATATTGGCACTGCAAGCCGCTAACGATACACTAGTTTCAATAATCTGATTATATTCCAGACATGCCTGTGCATAGTTGGTGCTGCTAATGATTAGTATTGTTTACAAGGTTGTTACTTGTACATGCGAGCACAAGTGATTAAAGTCTATTCGCGTTCACTTGCGCCCAGGAAGTAGTGTGGTTTTGCTTAAGTACTACTTTTCCGCATTTGAGGTTAATGGAATGTCTGTACTTTATGTATGGGACATACGAGTAACTTTTGAATGGTAAGGGGTAGCACATTTTAAAAAGCACCAAACAAATCTACGTGAAATTTGCAATCGAATGGTATCTAAAATAGCGCAATTCATAGATATACGGCCAAGTTATGAAGAGATTTTGAAGGCTCAAGTGAACGCGAATAGACTTTAGTCTTGGAACACCATACACAGGGAGAGACTAGACTACAATATCTGATCTGATAAATTACATGTAAGTTGCTCCAAAGCCACTACATGATTGTACTATTGTCTAACCACAAACCAAATTCAAACCAAACATCTGAGCTTGCTTAGCTAGAAACTAGTTCCATTATGCCAAATATTCCCACAGCATTATGCCTGGTACATGCATTATCATGCTTAGATCTAATAATATGTCTTCATGCATGTCTGTTATTTGCACCCTAGTCTGATTTCAAAGAACTATAGTTGTGGATGACTTACATTGTAACAGTTATGGTGTCTGTTTCCTTATATAAGGACATGTACTTGCCCTATGTGCATTCTTTAATATATTATTGTGAAGTTCTCAGTCAATTTTGTTCAAAATGGAATTTCAAAGTGGAAGCTCAGATTTTCTCTCTGGTGATGGACATGATCTCAATTCTTCTTTTCTGGAGACTTGCGAAATGCTCCGATATGAAGATGAGTTTCTTCCGATTTCTCCTCCCGTAGCTAAGGCTGTACGACACGTTCAAATTGTCTTCTATTTTGTAGGATTTCTCTTTGCAGTCTCTCTCAATGCTCTGGTAATCTTGCTGGTGGCCAAGTTCAAGAAACTTCGCAATCTTGACTTTTACATCATCCTGCAAGTTGTGATCACTGACCTCATCAATGCTGTCGTGACTTATTTTGTTGCTGCAATCAATTCTATTGCAGGTGGATGGGTGTTTGGTTCCATTCTTTGTCCCATCTTTGGTTCATTTAGCTATGTATTTTTACAAATTCGTAACTTCATCCTCTTTGTGTTGGCCCTGGATCGCTTTCTGAATGTGTTCTACCCGCTACGCTATCCGAAATATCGAGTGAAAGTTGTGATTATTTTGTTCAGTCTGATGTGGGCCATTTCCATTATGCTCTCTCTGATCCCTTTCCGAGGTTTGCTGGATTGCTTCGACTATCACAGTAGCATACACCTCTGCAATATTGGTGTAGGATGCAAGCACCAGGAGGCATGCTCTAGGTTTAGGCTATCGCTCGTCTTTTTCGGCAACATCATTGTTATTGTAGCATTCATTCTGTACATTGTCATGTACATCAAAGCGAGGAAGGTTGATTCTCGTGTTCTCCCCGCTGAACATGTTGGTGCAGAAGAGGAAGCTCTCCGTCGTAAACGCAGCAAGCGAGTTGTAATAACTTTGCTGCTCCTCTTTTTGGCTCTTTTTGGAGTTGTGTTTCCGGCCTTTGTACTAACACTAGTCGTTCCAAGTATTTTCCAAAGACTTGGGATTTTTCCTCCAGAGCCTTATATCGTGATCACTATATTCACGCGGAATTTGTTCTTCACCATTTCAATAATCGATCCGATAGTTCTCATGAGAAATGGTGATGTCCGTGAAGTCATTAGAGATATCATTAGTAAAACGAAGAGTGCAATAATTGGTTGTTTTTCCAAAGACTGATAGCTGCAATGGTGTAACAGTATTTAACTTTCATCAACTGAGTATTATTTTTAGCAAAATTAGTGTGTCTAATATGATTGTGTGTATGTCAACAATCTACTCCTCCACTTAGTTTTATTAGTTGTCTTTCTGTATCTGTACTACCTGTGATTAAAAAATTAACTGTGCATGCATAATGTTGGCTGCTGCAGCTAATCAAACTCTGTTTAGTTAATGTGTATGTAAAGTATAATATTGTTAACTGCAAACATTGTAGATTTTAAGTATGAAAGTTTTCTGCAATTGCTGTGTTAATGCATGTTACTGTCGTTGTACAAGTCTACTACCATGTTTCTATAGTAACAATTAATGTATACATGTGTATGCAGGTGCATAAAGCATAGTTATATATCTAAAATTTATTGGCTTACAGCATTCTTTCACTCATCACACATAGAGTAAGAAAACACTTATTAGTAAACCCGCATCTCTCTCTCTCTCTCTCTCTCTCTCTCTCTCTCTCTCTCTCTCTCACACACACACACACCCTACACCCTAAGGATCGTGTTGGTCGCCCCACTGAAGGTCATCAAGTTGGCATCGTTGATCCTGATTGTAAGGTCATTGCCCTCCACCTCTACGCTGGGCTTCTTAAGGTTGTTCCCCTGGAGTTGGATTCTGGACAGGAGCTGAAAGCATTCAACATTCGACTGGAGGATCTCTATATCATCGACGTGCAGTTTTTACACGGTTACACCACACCCACTGTTGTTTACCTAGCTGAGGTTAGTTATAATTGAAACTAGTTAATTCATGTTCACTTGAACCCTATAAAGCTGAAAGTCAAATATGCGAACTTTGATGGGGTCACTGTACTCAACATATGGCAAAAGTGTAGGTATTTTGATTGGTAAAATGTGTTTTGCAATTAGTAGAATCTAGGTGAAATTGACTATTAAATATATGGTTCTTATTGAAATATCGAAATATAGACGAATATAGACAAAATATGGACGAGTTATTATAGTGTGAGAATAGAGCCTCAAGTGAATGTGAAACGACTAGCCTAGACATATATAAATTATAGGTAATTATCGGTTTAGTATAATATTAATCTAATAAAGTCAGTGTATTGCATAATAGCACCATGCAGAGGCTCAAAGAACGAGGCTATGTGTATTTGTGTATGCAAAACAGTCATGATTGGGAAAATTTAACCAACATGATAAGATTTTTGTTAAATTCTCCCATTAACAGTAGTGGCTTTAAAGATTGTGTTGGTGTAGATGGTTAGGTTTTAGTTTTCATTTACAGCCACAAGTGTTATTGCTCAGCAATTTCCCAGTTTATGTGTTAGTAATTGATATCATAATATATCATGGCTTTTATTGTATTGGTGATGCCAGGTGTCACACTCCTTCAATGGTTTGTCTTGTGTGTGTGCTACATATCAAATTTTACACTTCATACAGCAAATCTATATTTGTATTTGGAGTGTATAGTACAATTTTATTGGTCATCATCTCTCTNATCAATTTCAGTCCATCTTTTACTTGGTAGTCTAAAGAAACTTGATTGTAGGTATCAGCTTGGCTTCTTTCAGTAGCCATCTCAGCTTGTTACAGACATGTGCTCAATTTGTAAGTTCAGTGATGAATACTTTTATATACAGGATGTGGTTCAATAATACAGGAAGCGAAATGGTGTATGAAAAATGTCATGAAAGGCATTCAAAAATCATATTATATCTGGCTCAGTAATACAGTAGCAGTTTTAATAATTGTTTTACTCTCAAGTTTTGCAATAAGCATTAAAATATTAGCAGATGTACACTTCTATAATATATTTTGTCTGAAATCTCTTAATTTTAGTGATTGAACCTTATGTAAGTACCAACAGGGCTGTGAATTATATATGTGTGCGTGACAAAATAATAGCATTAAACTCAGTTGATCATTGTGACCTTGCAAAATTTTGATAAAACTTGAGAAAACACTAAATTAGACCCTCGTTATGGCAATTGGCTTGCATATAAATCCCAAAATTACTATTACTGTGTAGCAATATGAATTAAATTTAGACGAAAAAGTTTAACTTAAATACAGAAAATTGTTAGTTATTCAGTACCAGTAGCTAACAGTCAATATTTGAATTCTTACAATAATTAGAACTCTGTGAAGCTGAATTGCTTTAAATTAAGACTTTGTGAGTACCATGTATACTATAGTATTAGAGACTTCAGGTATTTTGTTAGAGTACTTATCCTTAAATTGCTTCAAAATTTCTTTGTCAGCCTTATCTGGGTCTAGTACTCCTCCTGATGAACCATAAAGAAACTGGAGAAAGGTTTCCACGTCAGGAAAGCAAAAGTGATCTTTGCCTAGTTTCTTGTAAGTCTCTACAAAACCATTTCTTGCTGCTATTTCTTCCAATTTCTCTAGAGGTAAATGAACCAAAGTACTGTCTACCAGTTTGTATCGCTCAGCTTCACTTGCAATGAATATCGCTCAGCTTCACTTGCAATGAATATCCCAAATGCTTCGTGAATCAAAGGAGCATGATCCATATTAATTATAAAGGCAAATTTTCCACCAGGACAGAGATTTTCACTGACTCTGTTAAAGACTGGCTCTTTATCTTCAATCCAGTGAAGGACGTAGTTTGAGAACACAAAGTTGTAAGGCCCTTCTGGAAATGTTTCTCCATTTGCTTCAACATAAGTGATATTTGGTCTAGAATTTTTCTCTCTGGCTGTCTTGATCCTCTCTCTGTCAGGATCTATGCCTACAACATGACACTTTGGTCCTACCCTCTCAGCTAATGCCACTGTAAGTCTACCAGTTCCACATGTGCTCAATTTGTAAGTTCAACCTTAAAAGTTCACTAATGAATACCTTTACTTGCAGGATGTGGTTCAATAACACAGGAAGCAAAGTGTTCATTAGGGTGTGTGAAATATGTCATGAAAGGCATTAAAAATCATAATTGTAGCTGTGTCAGTGATTGTATACAGTAACTGTTTGAATTGTTTTGCTCTCAAGTTTTGCAATAAGCATAAAAGTGTTGGAAGACACTTCTATTTTAAAGTTTTTGCTGATATCTCTTAATTGTTTCCTACTGATTGAACCTAATATGCAAAACAAATGGGGCTGTGAAATGTATATGTGTACATAACAAAATTATGATATTGTACTCAGTTAGTTATCTTGTAGAATTTTAATAGAAAGAACACTAAATTAGTCACTCATTGTGGCAATCGGCATAATCACAAAATTATTGTATTATGTCACAACATAAATTAAATGCAGACAAAAAAGTTCATTACCTATAATCAGTGCCAGTTACAGTAAATATTTGCATATTTACAACTCTGAATCTGTATGCTACTTGCCACCTTTAAATTAAAACTTCGTGAGTACCATTTTTGCTATAGTTTTGGAGATTTCAGGTGTTTCGTTTGAGTACTTGTCCTTAAATTGTTTAAAAATTTCTTCGTCAGCCTTATCTGGGTCTAGTACTCCTCCTGACTATGATGCACCATATAGAAACGTGATAAAGGCTTCTAGATCAGGAAAACAAAAGTGATCCTTGCCTATTTGCTTGTAAGTCTCTACGAAGCCATTTCTTGCCATTATATCTTCCAATTTCTCTAGAGGTAAGGGAAACAGAGTACTGTCTAGCAGTTTGTATCCCTCAGCTTCACTTGCACTGAATATCCTAAATGCTTCTTGAACCAAAGGAGCGTGATCTATATTAATTATGAAGGCAAATTTTCCACCCAAACAAAGATTTTCACTGACTCTGTTAAAAACTGGTTCTTTATCTTCAATCCAGTGAAGGACGTAGTTAGAGAACACAAGATTGTAACGCCCTTCTGGAAATGTTTCTCCATTTGCTTCAACATAAGTGATATTTGGTCTAGAATTTTTCTCTCTGGCTGTCTTGATCCTCTCTCTGTCTGGATCTATACCTACAACATGACCCTTTGGTCCTACCCTCTCAGCTAATGCCACTGTAAGTCTACCAGTTCCACAACCAAGATCAAGAACTTTACTTCCTTCTTCAACACCAGCTAACTCCATCAATTTTAAGCCTTCTTGTACCTGGTAGTCAACGGAAATATCATTGTAGGTATCAGCTTGGCTTTTTAAACTGTCTTCTTTGTCTGCTGTAGCCATTTTTCTACACTTTTGATCACATGTTCATTCATGCAAAGGTCACCTTACACATAAATTTCCAAATTCCCCTTGCAATATATAGTAATTACACATTCCATTTAATATTATTGTAGCAAATGGCTGCATTGTATGGGTGAGTGTTGAGTATCACTGAGCTGTTTTATTTTATAGTTTGCTTATGTTGATCAAGTGGTTGCAGTCTTAGAGCTGTGCCTTGCTTGAGTATAGTACATATGTAGAGTCTAATAGTCATGATTGCTGTCTGTTGTTGTGGTGTTTGTTAAGTTTTTCCTGCCTTTTTTTGTTTCAAGTTTGTCTTGCTTAGCCTATTTTATTTTCAGTTTTGCCTCTATATTTATTCTAGTGTTACTGTTTAGATTTTTGTAACGGATACTATATTGCACTGTGCTGTCTCAGCTCCAGTAGTTCAAATTTATAAAATTTTAACACTGGTTATAAATCATATGCTACTTCTGAATTGAGACTTTGTGAGTACAAAGTATGCTATAGTAGAGGAGACTTTGACTGTTCTATTTGTGTACTTGTCCTAAAATTGTTTCAAGATTTCTTCGTCAGACTTATCTTGGTCTAGTACTCCTCCTGATAAACTATAAAGAAACTGGAGAAAGGTTTCCACGTCAGCAAAGCAAAGTTAATCCTTGCCTAGTTGCTTGTAAGTCTCTATATACAAAGCCATGCCTTGCTGACATTTCTTCCAGTTTCACTAGAAGTAAATGAAACAAAGTATTGTCTAGCAGTTTGTATCGATCATCTTCATTTGGAATGAATATCTCCAATGCTTCTAGAATCAAAGGAGCGTGGTCCATATCAATTATGAAGGTAAACTTTCCATCCGGACAGAGATTTTCACTGACTCTTGTAAAAGCTGTTTTTTATCTTCAATCCAGTGAAGAACGTAGTTAGAGAATACAAGGTTGTAAGGTCCTTCTGGAAATGTTTCTCCATTTGCTTCAACATAAGTCCAGAGTTTTTCTCTCTGACTGTCTTGACCCCCTCTCTGGCTAATCTACAATATGACCCTATAGCTTTAATCATACCCTCTCTCTTAAAATGTAGCTGTTGGTTTCCAGTTTCACAAACAAGATCAAGAATACTGCATCAAGTTTAAGCCTTCTTGCAATGCCACCTGGTAGTCAATACAATTGTATAGATATATGTCTGATTGGCGTTTTCTACATTTATGGTGTTCTTTGAATCATAGTGGCCTTAAACGTAGTTATCATGAGTTTATTTCCAATCCGTTAATTGTGGTGTTTATCTCGCTTTGCATAGTACATAATATTATTATATCCTTTCAAGTTGTCCATGACAATACTTAACGTATGAGAATATAAAATTTAATGTCGTTCCTTTACATCATGGTCGAGTACTTTGCTTGGTGAAGATATTAAAGAAAGGTTCCATGTCAGGAAAAGACTTGCATACCTATGCATATTGTTTAATTTGTACAAATCTGTTTTTGCTGCCATGCATTTCTTCCAGTTTCTGTAATGGCAAATTAACAAGATATACTGTCTAAATGTTTGTATCACTCATGCAGCCTCACTTGCAATGAATACCCTATGTATATGGAAATGCTTCTTGGATTGAAGAAACATCCCACAATTTTTCCCAATAAAAAAACAGATGTATATGTTCCAGAGCATTGGCAGGAAGTTTGTGGTTTTGCTTTACAATTTTTCTCAAGTACCTTGCATGTCAAACTACAATGAGCATTATACAGGAAGCACAGTGCAATGATACTGTTCAAATAGCAATTTCTGAACAAGCTTATGAAGAGAGCATTCAGCTAACATGACTGAATGGGAATTTAAAGCAGAGGCTGAAGAATATGACAAACTTTGCTCAGAAATAGTGAAAGACCCCAAGGGTGACTACCTGAAGATTTTGGACCATGTAACCTTCCTGGAAGGCTGTAGTGTCCTTGACTTAGGCTGTGGGACTGGCAATATCACACTCAAGTTGGCAGAAAGAGTTGGTCCGAAAGGCAAGGTTGTTGGAATCGATCCTGATAAGGCTCGTGTACAAGTAGCACAAGAAAATAATACAGAATCTATATATATAATGTCACATTTCTAGTCACATCACTTTTAATATTGTGGACCATGACTGTTTTTATGCTGTAGTTATTTTTTATAGTACACTCTTGTTGTAAGTAATCTTTGTGTAGTAGGTAGTGTCACATATTAGCTTTCAGCTGTCTAACTGTCTACCGTTGTAAATGTTCACTTGTATTAAAAAAAAAAAAATTTAGATATAGTATTATCTATGCACTTGTACAAGATGCAGGCAGTTTGAAGCTGAGGTAAGACCACTTAAAGTTATAAGGTTTCTGGTCATGTTTGATACTTAGCAACTTCAGAAGTTGTCTTTCGTGTATGACATCACATGATTGTAAAAGTAGGGATTCACAAACTAAATCATGAATCAAGCGGAATTATTCGGAGTCACGAAGATTTTGTTGCTACTCGCAACTGTTTGACAAGAGATGATCACAAACTACTAAGACAGATTACAATCTCTGAAGAAACAAGCAGCTTAAAAGTTCTTGACCTGGGATGTGGAACAGGGAACTTAACCTTTGTTTTAGCAAAAATGGTTGGCTCAAAGAGCCAAGTGATTGGCGTGGACCCAGACAAAGAAAGAATTGAATTAGCAAGACGAAACTACAAGTTCCCTAATCTCACTTTTGCTGAGGGAGACTCAACTTCGTTTCCTGAAGACCAGTATGATCTTATCTTTTGCCATTATGTCACACACATGGTTAAAGACAAGGAAACATTGTTTAAACAAGCCCAAACCAATCTAAAACCTGGAGGACAATTTGCAATTGTTGCTATACTACAAAAAACTTCTCTTGCACAAGAATTGATAGAGCTTGTGAAACCACACGAGAAGAAGAAAATCAATGAGCTGTTTTCTTTTTGTACCATTGAGAAATACAATCAGCTTGCCGTAGATAATGGCTTTACAACTAATTTGAAAGAAGTGGATGTTGATGTTCGTGAATATCCTGATTCTGAGACAGTCATTCAGTCATTGGAAGGTATTACTACTGGACTATTTGATCCAGAAAGAGTGGACAAGGAAGGATTGGAGAAGTTTAGGCAAAAGTACAAGGGAAAGAAATCGGAGTGGAAGATACCAGTGGTACGATACATTCTAACGAAGATCTAATAATGCTACTTTGCATGCTTGAAATTTCTTAGAATTATTAACAAATCAGTAGTTCACTATTATAATTCATTCAGTTGTGGTTAACTTTAAGCCTGCAAGTGTTTGTGTGTCACCTAGTAGATGTACATCAGAAATAATTTTTTTTTATATTATAATAGTTAATAATATGTGACAGTTTTACATGTTTACAAGATATGATCAATTGATAATGGGAACTTTTTTCTGTACATGCCTTATCAAGTATTGCACATTTATATATACATGCATGCATGGTTAGTGGTTGTACTGCGATAATGGAAACATGTATGAAATTATAGTAAGATTGTGGTCCTTCATGCATGTTGAGGTATCCATACTATAGCACCCTATACTAACTTGAATTAAATTAAATTATAACAAATATTGCTGGTGCATGGAAGTTACCAGTGGTACGATACATTCTAGCAAAGATCTAATAATGCTGCTTGAAATTTTTTAAAATTATTAACAAATCACCAGTAGAATTCAATGGTGGTTAAGTTTAAGCCTGCAAGACAAGATATGATCAATTGATAATGGGAATCATTGTACTCGCTCCATGCATGTACATGTCATGTCAAGTATTTCTCACATTTATACATACGTGCATTGTCAGTTGTTGCACTGGGATTATGCAAAGAACTGTCTAAAGTTTGTAATACTCATGCAGTTTCACTTGCAATGAATGCCCTATGTAAGTAAATGCTTCTAGAATCAAAGGATCGTAGTCCATACTAGTAATGAAGGTAAATTTTCCACCCTGGCAGAGATTTTCACTGACTCTGTTAAAAACTGATATCCGGATTGTAGGTATCAGCTTGGCTCTTTGGGGTGTGTTCTTTGACTGCTGTAGTCATTTTTGTTTGGACAGGAAGTAATAAAGTCCATGAAGTTCATGTGCAAACTCTAATAAATGAACATCCAAACAACATAGATGAGTGAGTGGGAATCTAAAGCAGAGGCTGAAGAATATAACAAACTTTGCTCAGAAATAGTGAAAGACCCCGATGGTGACTACCTGAAGATACTTGACCATGTAACCTTCTTGGAAGGCTGTAGTGTCCTTGACTTAGGCTGTGGGACTGGCAATATTACACTCAAGTTGGCAGAAAGAGTTGGTCCCAAAGGCAAGGTCATTGGAATTGATCCTGATAAGGCTCGTGTACAAGTAGCACAAGAAAATAATACAGAATCTAATGTCACATTTCTTGTCAGTGATGCTGAAAACTTACCTCAAAAAAACTTTGATATTGTCTTCTGCAACTATGTAATGGGGTCGATTGAGAACAAGAGTTTTGTTTTTGATAGCGTTGCAAAAGTTCTTCCAAGTGGAGGAAGGTTTATCATTGTTGCTATTCTTGGTCACCCTGAAGTTGCTTTTGAGCTTGCTCAGCTGATGAGTCCCTCAAAAGAAGAATTAGTGAACAGTATGTGGTTTCATACCCCTGATTCTGTGTACGATGATCTAGCCCTAGCTACAGGATTTGACATCACCTTTAAGCAAATTGAGAATGCTTGTTACTACTATACCACTGATAGCTTGTTTAGTAGCTGGTTTGCCATTACTCATGGAAGGTTTGATCTTGCATTTGCTGATAAAGTGGCCTTGGAAGAGTGTAAGAGCAAGTATGCAGATCAGTTGATTGAATGGAAGCTTCCTATTGTTCAGTACATTCTGACTAAGAAATAATTCAATAATACTTTATGTAGACAAAGTATGCTCTTTTTTTGTTGTTGTTGCTTATATTTTTATTCCACAATAATGGCCGTATACGTTTAATTTCATGATAAATTTTAAGTGTTATTTGCTGAAATTGTAGTCCTTAATTTACAGTGTTTTCCTGTTAGCTATTTTATTAGACATTAAATTTATTATATGTTCATCCAAAGACTGATCACCATTGAATAGGAAGTTGGTGGTTATTCATTCCATCTTATCAAATTTCCTCTTAATTGACATCATTGTGTGGGTGATTGTTGAGTGAGCTTGAATTTTTTTTTGTATTATGATATGATAGATTGCTTGTGTTGATCAAGTCACACTGTGTTGCAATCCCAAACTCCTTTCATGCTCTGGCATGGATATACATCCCTAGAGTCTAGTGTTCCCTGCCATCTATGTTGTATTTCTGCCTTGCTTAGCCTCCCCCCTCCCTCCACCTAGAGCTCCTTTTAGGAGTTATTTAAGTATAGCATGTACTGTGTTGTATCAGTTTAACATGGATATATTAATAAAAATAATCATGATGCAGATGCTGGGGTAACTTGTCCATCAATTGCAATTTGTCTAGGTATGTATGGCTATAGTAATGAGACATGGTTGTACATTTCAGGTTACTACCATATCTAATCATAGAATTAAACGGCTTGCATTATATTTGGGAGTGCATCATTAAGCCAGTCAGCAGATGAATCGCAAAACTAAATCAATATTTTGACACATACAATTACACATTCATGCATGCCTATAAATATAATAACTTATACAGTAAAAATGGGAAAACCACCAATATTAATATATGATGTAAGCTCATGAGTGCCCCTCATATTTTTGGTATTGTAGGACGTGAAGCAGTTTTACTGGTGGGCCACTATACAATGATCATGGCCTGTAACTGCATATGGTCATTATTCATATACTACTTTTGAATTCAGACTTTGTGAGTACAAAGTATGCTATAGTAGAGGAGACTTCGACTGTTTTATTTGTGTACTTGTCCTTAAATTGTTTCAAAATTTCTTCGTCAGCCTTATCTGGGTCTAGTACTCCTCCTGATGAACCATAAAGAAACTGGAGAAAGGTTTCCACGTCAGGAAAGCAAAAGTGATCCTTGCCTAGTTGCTTGTAAGTCTCTACAAAGCCATGCCTTGCTGACATTTCTTCCACTTTCTCTAGAGGTAAATGAAACAAAGTACTGTCTAGCAGTTTGTATCGATCATCTTCATTTGGAATGAATATCCCCAATGCTTCTAGAATCAAAGGAGCGTGGTCCATATCAATTATGAAGGTAAATTTTCCACCCGGACAGAGATTTTCACTGACTCTGTTAAAAACTGGTTCTTTATCTTCAATCCAGTGAAGAACGTAGTTTGAGAACACAAGATTGTAAGGCCCTTCTGGAAATGTTTCTCCATTTGCTTCAACATAAGTGGTATTTGGTCTAGAGTTCTTCTCTCTGGCTGTCTTGAGTCTATCTTTGTCAGGGTCTATACCTACAACATGACCCTTTGGTCCTACCCTCTCAGCTAATGCCACTGTAAGTCTACCAGTTCCACAACCAAGATCAAGAACTTTACTTCCTTCTTCAACACCAGCTAACTCCATCAATTTTAAGCCTTCTTGTACCTGGTAGTCAACTGAAACATCATTGTAGGTATCAGCTTGGCTCTTTGGGCTGTGTTCTTTGTCTGCTTTAGCCATTTTAGTTTAGACTGGAAGTAATTAAGTCAGTGGTTTCCACATTCCATGCATTTTATCACCAACTCAAAACCCACATTTATATCCACAAAGTACAATGTCATGTGCTAGCTATTTCTAATAAATGAACATCCAAAGAGCATGACATGAGTGATTGGGAATCTAAAGCAGAGGCTGAAGAATATAACAAACTTTGTTCAGAAATAGTGAAAGCCCCCAAGGGTGACTACCTGAAGATACTTGACCATGTGACCTTCTTGGAAGGCTGTAGTGTCCTTGACTTAGGCTGTGGGACTGGAAATATCACACTCAAGTTGGCAGAGAGAGTTGGCCCCTAAGGCAAGGTCCTTGGAATTGATCCTGATAAGGCTCGTGTACGAGTAGCACAAGAAAATAATACAGAATCTAATGTCACATTTCTTGTCAGCGATGCTGAAAACTTACCTCAAAAAGACTTTGATATTGTCTTCTGTAACTATGTAATGGGGTCGATTGAGAACAAGAGTATTGTTTTCAATAGCGTTGCACAAGTTCTTCCAAGTGGAGGAAAGTTTATCATTGTTGCTATTCTCGGTCTTCCTCCAGTAGCTTCTGAACTTGCTCAGCTGATGAGCCCCTCAAAAGAAGAATTAGTGAACAGTATGTGGTTTCACACCCCTGATTCTGTGTATGATGATCTAGCTCCAGCTACAGGATTTGATGTCACTTTCAAACAAATTGACAATGCTTGTTACTACTATACCATCGAGAGCTTGTTTAGTAGCTGGTTTGCCATTACTCACGGAAGGTTTGATCCTACATTTGCTAATAAAGTGGCTTTAAAGGAATTTGAAAAGAAGTATGCCGATCATTTAATTGAATGGAAGCTTCCTATTGCTCAGTACATTCTGACTAAGAAATGATTTCATGAATTATTATGTATGTCCTGATATGACATGCTTGTACTAGTATTACATACAGCCAATGCAATTCATCAGTTTATATGGAATATGAACACTAATAATAGCTAAACTCCTATAATACTTAATTGTTATTAAAGAAAGGCAACTGAATTAGAGTGAACTAAAACTGTTTGAGTATATTTGATGCAACCATGCACTGACTATGCAGCTATACTGATACATGGTCTATAGTTCAGAGTATGCTATAGGGTAACAAGTTAATTTGTTAAAAATTGTGATCAATGATCAAATTTAGCTATGCCTTCATCAAAACAAAGCTTGAATACTCCTCTGCAAACTCAACTGTTTCATTATGATATTTCTGCCTCAACAGATGTAGCTTTGTCTTGTTTGCTGACGATGGATCAACATGGCCAGTTGCTGAAGCGTAGAGAAACTCCAGTGCTGCATCAAAACTTTGAAATTGAAGTTTACTCACTCCTGTTTCTTGATATAATATGGAGAAACCACATTTATTAGCCAACTTTTTTATTTCACCCAAAGAAACGAAGAAGAGCCTGTTTGTGAACATTTCTACTCTGTCTTGATTGAGTGTTTGTAGAAGTTCAGCATACAGAGGTGGCATTGATTGACATAGAGTAAAGGCAAACTTTCCCTCCAGACAAAGGTTTTCATATACACGTTTAAAGACAGCTTCTTTATCTTCAATCCAGTGAAGGACATAGTTGGAGAAGACTAGATCGTACTGATCCTCTGGAAATGTCTCTCCATCAGCTTTCATAAACTTGATTGTATTGCTTGTGATATTGTCTTTGGCTACATTGATTCTCTCTCTATCGGGATCTATCCCGAGCACATGACCAGTTGGTCCAATCTTCTCAGCTAGAACTGCTGTTAGATTGCCAGTCCCACATCCAAGATCCAGCACTCTGCTTCCTTCAACTAGTGATGTCTTGTTGATCAGACAGATTCCATCTCTTGTTTGAAGATCAATAGAATTCTTAAAGTACAATTCTGCTTGGTTTTGTGCCACAGCTACAGTTGAAGCCATTTTAGTCAATGTTTCAAAGATATAACTATGGTCAGTGATAGAAGTTACTTTGTGTGAAGATGTGTATAGTGCATTAAGTGCTCTATTTATACTTGATAAGCGCCATGCATATATACCATATTTGTGCCACAGCTGTATAGTTTGATGTCATTTGTAGTTAGCGTTTCGGGGATATATATGGTCAGTGAGAGAAGTGACGATTTGTGTGAAGGATGTAGTGCTCTATTTGTACTTGATAAGCACCATAGCTCATCCACTGACATACAATCATACGTGTGCATACTTCAATGATCTAACTTGAACTGACTTCAGTTAACACATTAGGGTGTATATACATGTAAGGATCAACTTGACTATATGCTGTCTTTTCATGAATCATGATTCAAGCTAGGACTTGTCTACACTTCACTATAGGCTATTGTGTATGTAGTATGTCTCAATTAGGTTTTGTAGAAAGCTTGCATGCATGTTATGGGATACGTAGGTTGGAAGTAACATGATGTGGAATTCTTTATGATTTTTCAAGTTTTGCAGTATTAGAATGAGACTAAGTGAAGAACCATTATGCGTACTAAAATTGAGTGTTAGCTGACATGGGTTGCTGCTTGTGGGTTCTTATAATAACGGTTTAATAACTAGTCATTATATATTTGCATTCAAGGATGCAAAAATTGTAGCCAGTGCTTCCACTAATTGCACCGTGATCTGTAAATTTTATATATGCCCAATGGTTTAAGTAGAATAAAATTTATGGTTACGAATAGTTTCTCAGAAAAAAAAAATAATAGTATTACTAAGTTTTAAATATTTAATACTATTTGCAAAAAAAAAAAAGAAGATTATAGTTGTGAGCTAGCTCTCAACCATACAATGTGTATAGCCATTTAGACATCGACTGGCTAGTCATCTTTGGTTAGAATGAAATCTGCAAATTCTTCAGAAAACTCGACTGTCTTGTTGGCATATTTTTCTTTATACTTTTTAAAACTCTCACTGTTGAAATTATCTTGATTTATGTCTCCATTTGACGATGCAAAAATTAAATTGATAGCACAATGGATGTTCGGAAGAGATAGACGACTAATACCTGTATCTTTGTGAGTCACTCTGAAGCCTGTAGCGACTGCTAGCTCTTCAAGATCACTCAATGTAATAAAGAAACATTTTCGTAGATGTGCTTGTGCCTCTTCGGTGTTCATTAGATCAAGCAATTCGCCACACAAGGGTGGCAATGCCTGACAAATTTTTATTGCAAACTCTCCTCCCATACGAAGGTTAGCATGAACCTGTTTAAAAACAGCCTCTTTATTTTCAATCCAGTGAAGAACATAGTTGGAGAAAACTAGATCATATTGATCCTCTGGAAATGTCTCTCCATCAGCTTCCACAAATGTAATATTGCTACTTTTGATGTTTTCTTTAGCAACATTGATTCTCTCTTGGTCTGGATCTATCCCAAGTACACGACCAGTTTGTCCAACCTTCTCAGCTAGAACTGCTGTTAGATTGCCAGTACCACATCCAAGATCCAGCACTGTGCTTCCTTCAACTAGTGATGTCTTGTTGATCAGACAGATTCCATCTCTTGTTTGAAGATCAACAGACTTCTTGAAGTAAATCTCAGCTTGGTTTTGTGTCACAGCTACAGTTGAAGCCATTTTAGTCAATGTTTCAAGGATATAGTTCTGGTCAGTGATAGAAGTTACTATTTGTGTGAAGATGTGTATAGTTCATTTAATGCTCTATTTATAGTTGATTACCATCATGCATATATACCATATTTGTGCCACACCTGTAGTTTGATGTCATTTGTAGTTAGCGTTTCGGGGATATATATGGTCAGTGAGAGAAGTGACGATTTGTGTGAAGGATGCAGTATATTTAGTACTCTATTTGTACTTGATAAGCACCATAGCTCATCCACTGACATACAATCATACATGTGCATACTTCAGTGATCGAATATGAACTGACTTCAGTTAGCACATTAGGGTGTATACATGTAAGGATCAAACTATATGCTGTCTCTTCATGATTCAAGCTAGGACTTGTCTACACTTCTCTATAGGCTCTTGTGTGTGTAGGATGTCTCAATTAGGTTTCGTAGAAAGCTTACATGCATGTTATGGGATACGTAGGTTGGAAGTAGTATATAAAATATGATCTCTCAAATTTGCAGTATTAGATTATATGACATAGGTCTTGGCTTATGGGTTTGTATCATAATGGTTTAATAACTAGTCTTTATGTATTTGTATTTAAGTATGCAAAATATGTAACAACTACCTGTACAGTGATCTGTAAATTTTATGTATACTCAATTGTTTAAGTAGAATAAAATTATAGTTACGAATAGCTTCTCATAAAAAATGTTTTATAATAATATTACTAAGTTTTAATTATTTGTGAAAAAGAAGATTATAATATTAATATTATTGTGAAATAGCTCTCAACTACACAAAAAAATATAGCCACTTATACATTGACTGGCTAGACATCTTTGGCTAGTATAAAATCTGCGAATTCTTCAGAAAACTCGACCGTCTTGTTGGCGTACTTTTCTTTGTACTTTTCTAAACTCTCTTTGTTGAAATGCTCTGGGTTTATGTCTCCTTTTGATGAAGCAAAAACAAATTCTATAGCACTGTCGATGTTTGGAAGAGGTAGACGACTAATACCTGTTTCTTTGTGAGTCACTCTAAAGCCTGTAGCAACTGCTAGCTCTTCAAGATCACTAATGCTAATAATGAATGTTTTCTGTAGATGTGCTTGCACCTCTTTTGGGTTCATTAGGTCAAGCAATTCGGCACAAATAGGAGGCACTGCTTGGCAAATTTTTATTGCAAACTCTCCCCCTGTACGAAGGTTAGCATGAACCCGTTTAAAAACAGCCTCTTTATCTTCAATCCAGTGAAGGACATAGTTGGAAAAGACTAGATCATATTGATCCTCTGGAAATGTCTCTCCATCAGCTTCCAAAAATGTGATGTTAGTACGTTTGATATTTTCTTTAGCAACATTGATCCTCTCTCTGTCTGGATCTATCCCTAGCACACGACCAGTTGGTCCAACCTTCTCAGCTAGAACTGCCGTTAGATTGCCAGTACCACATCCAAGATCCAGCACTGTGTTTCCTTCAACTAGTGATGTCTTGTTGATGAGACGGATTCCGTCTCTTGTTTGAAGATCGACAGATTTCTTAAAGTAAACCTCTGCTTGGTTTAGAGTAGATCCTGCAGTTGAGTCCATTTTATTATGATCTTTGATTATTAAGTTTTGTGCATATGGGAATAAGCGTATTGTGACTGTGCTTTTGGACTATTTATAGTCACTATTAATAGTTATAGACTTTTAGCAATACATTCAAGTCAGTACTCTTTGCAGACTTGAAGTCTGTGGTGACTGTAGAGTTGCCATGCATGATCTGCTTGAGTGCGATATTGTGTTCCTCCATAATTTACTTGTGCATGTTCATTGCATGTGTACAGTTTGGATGAATTACGGAACTTAAAAATTTCCTTTATCAGTAACATTGCTCTGAATATTAGATGGTATGCTACGTGAATAATGAAGTTCATACATCACCATGTCAGCATGGCTGCACAGAAGATGTAATTCACTATAATTCTCAAAAATAACGGCATGTATTCTTACCATACACAGACAAGAATGATGGCTCAGCCCATAATATTATATGTATGTAATATAGTTGTCTTAACTGTTGTGGTCAGAATCGTCGGTCTTATAGGTGTATGTTGTCTCCAGGTTGATTGAATTAGGAAGGTTATGCTTCTAATAATTTGGTCTCCATGTCAAACTGTTCCAACTGTACTTACCCAAAAAGAGTTAAGTTTAATTCCCCAAGCAATTGCACTAACTTCCTGCCTTGACCACCATTGTGTAGTATACTATTTCTGTACAATCTAACTACATAATTCTGTCGTGGTATATAATTGAATAAAAGGAACTGAGTATAAAGTACTACATGCATGATGTGTCCATAAGTATCTTCACACTGAGCAACTAATAATAATACGCAATAAACGACATACAATAATACAAAACAAGATAAGGTTATGCTGCTGATATTCACAATGTAGTATAATGATGTATAGGAGCCAATCTATTGGTTAAAGTAAAGTTAAGGTTCACTCCTTGACAAGGATAAAGGCTGCGTATTCCTCAGTGAATGCATGCCATGTTTTAGTGGCTGTTGTGTCTACGTTCTTGCCGTGAAGTACACCTCAGAGCCGGCACTTGACGGGTCCACAGTCTTAGAGAACCCTTAGTACAAGATGGGACACACTCGAACAGGCATCCATACTTTGAGTTGTTGTACACTTTGATATGATATGAATACTCAAAATTTTCGCGGCCTCTGACGTCACGGTTAGTTTACATAATTTAGTTAGTTTGGAATGTGAGGAATTTTCATCAATCCCGGGTCCATCCCCGGGGCACCATGAATATGACTCAGCACCAAAACATCACCTTGCCTGCTATGTTTGCTGACTAAGCTTTACACGTAGGCTCTATTTCAAGCCAAGGTTCTGGTGTGTTTCATCAGCAAGTTGAGCTTCTTCCACGTCAGCTGTTCGTATCTGAAGGCAGACATTTCATTGCTGTCTAAATTCAGCACAGTAGCTATAAAGCTTTGCTGAGAAAAAGTTCAGGCATCATTTTGAAGTTGAAGAAAAGTGGGTGACATTATTTTTGAATCACAGTCAACATGAAGGGAGTGTTTCTACTTGGATGTGTTTTGGCACTGTTACCATTTATCAGTGCATGTAAGTTTAGATGTGAAATACATAGTGACATTTTCTACTTGTATATATTTATCAAATTATGCTAACCTTCATGTGTGTTATTGGTACAGGGGGAAGAAACCACACATTTGTTGCTATACTTCTGCTTGAGTTCTATCAGTCCAACATCATCAGCCAGTGAAGGATTCCATCTCTTGTTTGAAGATCAACAGATTTCTTGAAATACAATTGTGCTTGGTTTTTTGGTGCTGCAAATTTTTTGTCCTTGCTCTCCATTTTACTATCCATCTTTAAGTTTGAAATACTAAAACAACCTGCTTAATGAGTTTTGATGTTTGAATTGCTGCTGCATACATGATTCAAGAATTAAGCCTTGCTCTATTTATATCCTTAGAGGCCATGTTATGGAAGTTATGGAAGTATATCTATACCTTGTACCAGAAAGCCTTATAGTTCAAAGGCATCACACACTGAATAAATCCTGTATTGCATGCTGACCTCACTAAACTTGTCACCTATGCATTAAGTAGTCACTTATTGCAGGAGGAAAACAGTTTTCCTGTCCAATAAGTATAGTTCTCATATCTGCTACTTTACACTCTTGGCAGTACTGTGCCAACAGTGCTACACTTTGAACACTTCCGTGGTACAAACCTGATTGAACACCCACTCGTAGTACTATAACCTATATAATTATATCATGTTACTTGCTTTTTCAGCTATGTTATCATTATATTATGCACAATTTTTGTGTTTGCCATGTACAAGCTTGTGTGTCAGTAGGAATGGACCAAATGTCCTATAGACACAGTACAAGTTTAAATCTTATTACTGTACCTGCTCAGGGCCTCTCTCTGACAAATTACTATCAGCATGCAAAGCCTAAAGCTCAGGAAACTCTCGTGCTGTCGTGCATGAGTATACTGACTGGTATAGAGGGCTTTGTAAGCAACCACAACTCTACTTGAATTTGGTTTGGTTATAAGATTTTTGCTACATTTCTGTATAGGCTCTATATTATGACATTGACAAGTGAGTAAAAATTAGTGACAAATGAATCACAAATAATTATTATAAGCCAGCATCACCACATGCACGTAATTGACATTATATGTAGTACCACATTTGACATCAATTGACATCATAACCTACCATTCTTATCTGATCATGAGTATCTGTCGGTATGTCAGACTGTGTATCAAGATTTTTTGGATACTATGAATGTATAGCATAATGCTGTGACACACTCACTAATTGGCATTATTGTCATCTAATTGAGTATATCTTGATCTTGTTTTCTGTGAAATTGTTTGCAATAATAATTAAGTTATAACAAATTCTTGTTCAACTTTATAACCAACAAAATCACCCATTTGTTTTTTTTCTTGAGATCTCAACTATACTATATGAAGTGTTTTGTTATACCGTATGCCAGTTACTAGAACTGCACAGGCAGTGAATAAGTTCCATGGAGTGTATGTGTAAAATTACTCTCTAAGTACATATTACGTGAGTATTGTAATTACTGTACTTTTTTGTCAAGCAATTTTTACTGATAATATTTAATCCACAAAAGAATGCAAATGTTAGCTGTACACAGACTGTACTATCCACTTTTGACATCAAATAATCCAATAATCAAATAATCTAACTGTTGTGGTCAGAATTGTGGGTGGTTATAGGAAGGTTATGTTTCTAATAATTTGGTCTCCATATCAAACTGTTCCAACTGTACTTACCCAAGAAGAGTTAAGTTTAATTCCCCAAGCAATTACACTAACTTCCTGCCTTGACCACCATTGTGTAGTATATACTATTTCTGTACAATCTAACTACATATTTTTGTTGTGGTTGCTGTGGGTACATGTATGTATGTTTAGTGGAAGAACTATATCCCATAAAAAATGTATGACCGTGAAGGTTTCACTGTGAATGTCGGCTACTTGTCTAATTTATTTTATTATTAATCAAATTATCGTGCATGCATGCAATTATTATAAATGACTAATAAATTGGTATTCATATTTATGACATAATAATGTAAACCACACGCAGTCACTACAGTGGTGTTTGTAATGCTGCTTGTCTGTGTGGCTGATGCTGCATGGTTGATGTTTAGAGAAGTGGTCATGATAATAAATCTGTGCATGTAGTCTATTGGCTTCATTGTTAATATTGTAGGAGCTAGTATAGCAATGTTGTCTTACCAATAGACTCATGATCATATAGGTATGTAATTTATGTCATTATACAACATTAACATTACCATGGCATGCTGTATCCTATACTGTAATAGAATTGGGACCTTCTCAGTCCGTTAAGAACCTATAAGATATGTTAAGCAATGATAATTATCATTAATTATTTTCTTACTATGCAGCCATCAAAATTTCTTTCAGATTGTATAAACTGAGTGTTTATATAGATTCTAAACATTTATCATCAGAATCCATACTAAGGAATTTCTCTAATTTTGTTCTGATTGCATGCATGACCCTTTGCTGTGGCTTGCTTCTACATGTAACTTTGAATTTCCTTTGAATTAATGTATTAATGAGATACATGTGTTGTGCGCAACTAATGATTCTGAACTGATGCAGTGTATTTTCATTGTGTATGTGCATGCATAAACTGTTGATCCATGATAGTATTAATTTGTAAGATGTGGGAATTCATATAGCACAAGTAAAAACTATAATGTATGAACTATATAAATTAACAATTACTGCATCTAGATCCACGGGAGAGTCATATTCTAAGAAGATTATTACAAGTAGCCAGTGTAAACAAATTGTTAGCGAATGTATTGAATTGCTATCACTAGTATATGATATTAATGGTTTTATAATAATAATTATTATACTATAGACAATAATTACTATAATGTCTGCACATAGCGTTCACTGTACACGCATACACAATATATAGTTCCAATCATGGTCTGAATTGAATCAGCTAGATTCAGAGTAACATTTGGAAGCTTCAAACAGTCAATGGAATTGTTATATTCTTTGTGTCACTATTTTCGAACAAAAGGAACTGAGTATAAAGCACTATATGCATGATATGTCCATAAGTATCTTCACACTGAGAAACTAATAGTAACATGCAATACATGACATACAATGATACAAAACAAGAAAAGCTTTTGCATGCTGATGTACACAATGTAGTATAATGATGCATAGGAGCCAATCTATTGGTTACGTAAAGTTCAGGTTTACTCCTTGACAAGGATAAAGGTTGCATATTCCTCAGTAAATTCAACACTTTTGTTGTTGTACTTCTGCTTGAGTTGCATCAGCCCAACACCATCAGCCAGTGAAGGATCTATTTGCCCATTCGTTGAAGCGTAGAGGAAATCCAGTGCACCTTCATAATTTGAAAAAGGAAGTCGGCTAACACCCGTCTCATGGTAGGCCACTCTGAACCCATTGGTTGTTGCTAGATCTTGTAGCTCTCCTACCGTTACCAGGTAATGCATTTCTGTGATGGCTTTTTCTGTGTCAGAGTTCATTGTTTGGAGCAACTCAATGACAAGTGTAGGCACTGCTTGACAAAGTGTAAAAGCGAATTCCCCACCTTTGTGAAGATTAGCATGCACTCTTTTGAAGACGGCTTCTTTGTCTTCAATCCAGTGAAGTACGTAGTTAGAGAAGACTAGATTGTATCCATCCTCTGGAAATGTCTCTCCATCAGCTTGTGTAAAATTGGCATTAGGATTTCTGACTTTCTCTTTGGCTACATTGATCCTCTCTCTGTCTGGATCTATCCCTAGCACACGACCAGTTGGCCCAACCTTCTCAGCTAGAACTGCTGTTAGATTGCCAGTACCACATCCAAGATCCAACACTGTGCTTCCTTCAATTAGTGATATCTTGTTGATCAGACAGATTCCATCTCTTGTTTGAAGATCAACAGATTTCTTGAAATACAATTGTGCTTGGTTTTTTGGTACTGCAAATTTTTTGTCCTTGCTCTCGGTTTTAGTGTCCATCTTTGTGTTTGAAATGCCAAAATGACCCGTTTGACGAGTGTTGCTGTTTGAATTGCCGCAGCATGATTTAAGAATTATGCCTTGCTCTATTTATATCCTTTCATTCCGAGCTTGATTTGACTTATCCATCCCATTGTTATCGATCCATCTCAGCAGTCATCATGTACGTGACGGCCCTCACCACAAGTATGCTTGTGGGTCTTCGTTATCAAGAATTTTGTTTGAAGTAATTTCTCAGAATTATGATCTGTCGGTATCACAGTAAACCCCTACGACTGCATGTCTCCATGGTTACTCAAATCCAGTATTATACTGCTACTGTGTTGGAGTAGCATTCCTCGAGATACATATAATTATGCTTGTCCATTGCTTGTGATATCATTGTGGTATGTGTCCACACATGCATAATTTGTATTGTTTGATTAATCCCTTCTTCTTGGTTTCCAGGAAGTAAGTGGAGGTATGTTCTTGTGTTCGTATACAAAACCTCATGAGTGTGTCTGGTTTGTGTTGTGAATTAATCATTTTAGTTGCTTAGGAACAAATTTAATTTATATATGATTGTGGGTTGTAATGATAGCATGGCATTATGGAGGAGTTTAAAGCCATGCAGTTTATGGGCATTAATTATTTTAGTGGGATTACCTGGAAATATTAAGGAATAGGTAAACTATAGCAATACAAAGGTGAACAGTATTCATGATACTCATGCTGTTGTGCATCTAGCAGTTATGCTCATGCCAGCTTATTTCCAGGTTCCTTCCTAGTGAATATTATCTTGAATACAACACAGTGTCACTTATATAGGTGCAGCACAGTAACTATATAATGTTGCACATATATGTTCACAATAGGCTCAATCTTAGTAAAATTAATTATTAACTCAATTGGACACAATCATAATCACAACATCCGACTTCATATCATTGTATTGACTGTAGTACAATGTTGTTTGACCCATTATAAACAATTTTAACCTTTGCATCATGTTCCTTTAGCAATATGGGTAAATTGCAGTTTGTGACTCTATTGTTATGTGACCTCAACAAAATAAAATGGACCATATCTCAAAGGACCACAAATATTAATTCAACCTACCATACAATTCCATAATTATACCACAGTGACTGATTGTGACATCATTATCATAACACTTTTGTTTGGTCAGGAGTATTACTTCAATAACCTTGTTTTTTCTTGGAAATAGTTTACTGTATATAATTGTTCAACTCTATGGCATATATAGTCAATAAAAAGGGCCCATATTGTTTTGTTAAGATCATTAAAATAGGAAGCTACTGATATGCCAAGGTCCACTCCTACTGACATGCATGGTTGTACATGGCAAACGGAAAATCATGCATAATATAATAGCATGGATAAGAAAGCAAGTAATGTGGTACACATATACTTCCTTCACTTCCATAAGTGGTCTCTAAGAACTATCCACAACAAATTAGCTTAAGTAATGGGTGTCATGAACCAACTGTCCTATAGACACAGAACAAGTTTAAATCTTTTATTACCGTACTTGCAAAGTGCTCTCTCTGACAAATTACTAACAGCATGCAAAGCCTAAAGCTCAAGAAACTCTCCTGAGTACTAACTGGTAAAGAAGGGTTTGTGAGAAATCACAACTCTATTTGAATTAGGTCTGTTTATAAGGTTTTTGGTACATTACTGTATAATGACATTGACAATTGAGTAAAAATTAATGACAAATGAATCACAAATAATTATTATAAGCCAACATATGAACATGCACATAATTGACATTATATGTAACGCCACACTTGACTTCAATCAAAATCATAACCTATCTGATCATGAGTATGTGTCAGTATGTCAGACTGTGTATCAAGACTTTTTGGATACTATGAATATAGCATAATACTTACATGTATAGTGACACGCTCACTAATTGGCATCATTGTCATCTAATTGAGTATATCTTGATCTTGTTTTTCTGTGAAATCATTTGCAGTAATAAGTTAAAACAAATTCTTATTCAACTCCATAACCAATAAAATCACCCATGTGTTTTTTTCTCGAGATCTCAAGTACTATAATATAATATCTGAAGTATTATGTTATACCATATGCCAGTTACTAGAATTGCAGATTTTTGGCAGTGAATAAGTTCTATGGATTGTATGCATATACAATTGCTCTATATGTAAATATTATGTAAGTATTATAATTACTGTACTTTTTTGTTGTTAAGCAGTTTTACTGATAATGTTCAATCCACAAGAGAACGCAAAGTTAGCTGTACACAGACTGTGTTGTCCACTTTTGACATCAAAATTAATAATCCATGAGAATGTTTCAAAGCATTATTGTAGTATTTTTGCAGTGCACTTTTTATGATTTTACATGTCCCAGTGAATACTTGTGTCTTGTACATGTTTTGCTTCCAAGAGTGTATATACACTCAACTATGTGTTGGGGTAAATTTAAACATTTCAAGTAACTGTTGGTGTTAATGATGTCATTTGTACAATAAACTTAAGTCTAATTTCTTACTATTAAAAGGTGCGTTTGATTGCTACGTACTAGTAAGTATTTTGCTCGCATTAAGATGTAATACTAGCCAATGTTAATATTTACAACCTGGTGTGTAATTCAAGCTTGTTTAAGTTCTTAATACGTAGGGGATAATAATTATTAGAATTTCCTTTCGTGCCAGACCTCTTTGTTATCTTCTCCATCATCCCTCCCACCCGTCATTAATTGCAATGTGTGCATATAATAATTATAGTGTTTGTACCGGGTTATAGCCTTTTGAGATGAGTAGCACTCCACTGCCACCTGATACCACTTTAACCTCTTTTATGGTATACCTATTAGGATAGTGTGTGCATTACATATTATTCTTTATAATAATGTAGTCTCCAAGCCAACTGGGTTGAGTTTCTAAGCAACTGTCATGGACTGTCTGCCATTCGACTGGATAATACCCTTCATGAGACTTTTGTATGCCAAGACAAGACATACTTTGCCTCCAATTACAGCACTTCCTGGAGCCACATATAGTTTAAACAGGATGTCAAGATCAACATTATTACATGCAGTACCCTTAAGAGCTAACCATACAATATTATAACACAACTTGTTTTCTTGTTTAACTATATATTATGTCACTTGTATTGGGGTGCGTATTTCTCATTAGCATTTGTGCTATTTTTGCATCCTTGCCTGTGTGCAAAAAAAAAAAAAAAAAAGATCTCCCCCAACAATTAGCACAACAATTAATTAATGAGTATCATGACAATCTATTCTTGAAGTGGTTTCTATACCATCTTTGCTGTTTTTTCAGCTGACAGTTTTGTGCATTGTTTAGTTGGTATAACCTCCTTCTTACATATAATATTATGTGCAGAGAATGTATATTATTAAGTCAAAATATACATCAGTATATGGTCAATTGAACATTTAATTTATATGTGCCAAAATTGGTCGTACTATCCAGTCCAACTTGTGGTTTATAGACTAATTTCTTGCCATAAAAAATCAAATTATTAATTGTATGCAGTAGAACAAGAGGCTAATGAGGCATACAGTTAGTTGTTACTTATTTCAAATGAATATCATAATGATAATTACGTAACTGTACGAGAAATAACAGCTCACAATAGGCCCTCATGAAGCTTTTGTATGTCAACACAAAAGATATATACCTCCAATTGCTTCCTGCAGCCACATAGTTCATACACTGGTCAAGATTAACATTATTCATGACATGCCACTGATTACTTGATATGCTAGTTGGTTGTAGAGTATAATAATGCATGTGGGTAGCTTTTAGGCGGCATGCACTATATGTTCAGGAAGTTAAGGAAGCATGTGTGGCTACCCAGAGTGCTTCTTTTTCAGCTATAGGTTTGTGCATGGAACCTCCTACTTGTATCAGCTACATTCACTGAGCATTTATTTTTTGAGGATAAAATGTGCTTGAGTATAAATTATAAGCATTATGTTATGTGCCAAGATTGGTTCTATTGTGAACTAGCTGTACATTACATGTACTGCACTCTAAATGAAACTTTTGCATTGAACATCTGCATACATATAATGTATTAGTATGCTATAAACTATAAAATTATGTTAGGTCTAGAGCTAATTTGAAGCTAGATGGAAAAGTTCCAACCTGTCTCAGAGTGCTAGTTGTGGTACATATAAACTAGAGCTTGTAGGACTACATCTGTACTTACATGTTATGATGTGGTATATCCCATGACAGTGATGTCATTGACAAATGATGTCACTGTGGTACTATGTAAATTGTATGTTGTGTGTTGACTTAATAATAATGTGTTCCTTTGTTCCTTAGTTGTTTTGTTCGCAGCATATAAGCTCAAATTTATTATTATGTGTATAGATTGGGTACTTTATATAGTCCTAGTATTACTCTAGTACACCATTATAAAAGAAAATAATCTATTACCATGATTATTTGACAAGAGAGCCCTTGGGATGAGGTGTAATATATGCCAAATTGCACTATTTAATGCTCACAAATGTTTAACTTTCTAGTGATAATTTTGAATTTTTGAGTAAATGTAACTGCACACACTCAAGAAATTAAGCTTAATATACACCTTAGCTGTTTGGTCTCTATGTATACTCTGTAACGCTAAACTCTTGTTACCAAGATTACTCACAGTGTCATAATGATGTCAAATGATGTCACTGTGGTATTATCTCATTGTATGTGGTATGCTGATTTGTGGACGTCTGTTATCTAGTTCTTTGTAAGCCAAGGTAGTAAATACACTCATGACATTAATTTTTTATCGATGTTAATCCACTAAGTATCTTTACACATATGAATTTGTCTGTCATAATTATTCTAATAATAATACGTGTACGTATAAGAAATGTTTAAAGATTACTTCCCTCTTAATGGAGTACGCGTAGAAATTTAATGTATCTGTATATGTCTGTTATTAGTAAATTACTAGCTATAGAAAAACTTGGCAAATTCTTTAACGAAGTTGACTCTTGTTGGCATATATGTACTTTTTCCAACCTCTCTCTGTTGATGTGCTCATCTCTGTTTGATAAAGCAAAACATCTATCATGATAGCACTGTTGTTTGGAAGAGGTAAATAACCAAAACCTTTTTCTTTGTCTATAACTCCTGCAAGTTCTGAAGTTCAAGATTTTTCTTGCTAATAAAAAACATTTCAGAAGATGTGCTTGTGTTTCTTTGGGGTTCACTAGGTCAAACAATTTTGCACACAAGGGTGGCAATGCCTTGCAGATTTTTGGTGCAAACTCTCTTTCTGTACAAAGGTTAGCATGAACTCTTTTAAAGATTGAAAGAGATTCAGCAAAGGACTTAGACTAAAGCATATTTATTTTCTGGAATATCTCTCCATCATCTTACACAAATGTGATATTGATGTTTTCTTTAGCAACATCGATCCTCTTTCAATCGTTTCACACCCGTAATTCTGTGTACGGTGATCTAGCCCCAGCTACAGGATTTATGTCACCTTAAATAAGTTGACAGTGCTTTGAACTACTATACCACCAATGGCTTGTTTATTTGATGGTTTGCCCATTACTCGTGAATGAAAGGTTTGATTGTGTATTTGCTGATATGGTGGCTTTGGAAGAATTTAAGAAGATTTAGTTGCATAGTTAATTGAAAGCTTCCTATTGCTCAGTACATTCTAACTATAAGAAATCATTCATATGCCATCATGTCCTAATCAACTTCGTGCTTGTACTTAATTATTAGATACAACGATTGCAATTCAGTAGCCTATGGATAATGAGCACTAATTAATTTCGTTATGAATTTCAAGTATTAGTTATTGAACGCTGAACTATAGACCGGAGTTGCATGTGAATGTGTATCATCCATGATTTTCACTAAGTACTTTTATCATTGGTTTTTCTTCATTATTATTTTCTCATCTCTAAATTTCAGACAAAATTTATACCCAGCATGCTGTTATAAATTAGTTACTAATTATTGTCAGTGATCATATTTAGCTATGCCTTCATCAAAATAAAGCTTGCGTACTCCTCTGCAAACTCAACTGTTTCATTACAATATTTCTGCCTCAACTGATGTAGCTTTGTCTTGTTTGCTGACGATGGATCAACATGGCCAGTTGCTGAAGCGTAGAGAAACTCCAGTGCTGCATCAAAACTTTGAAATTGAAGTTTACTCACTCCTGTTTCTTGATATAATATGGAGAAACCACATTTTTTAGCCAACTCTTTTATTTCACCCAAAGAAATGAAGAAGAGCTTGTTTATGAACATTTCTACTCTGTCTTGATTGAGTGTTTGTAGAAGTTCAGCATACAGAGGTGGCAATGATTGACATAGAGTAAAAGCAAACTTTCCTTCAAGACAAAGGTTTTCATGAACACGTTTGAAGACAGCCTCTTTATCTTCAATCCAGTGAAGGACGTAGTTGGAGAAGACTAGATCATATTGATCCTCTGGAAATGTCTCCCCATCGGCTTTCGTAAATTTGATTGTACTGCTTGTGACATTGTCTTTGGCAATGCTGATTCTGTCTCCATTAGGATCTATCCCTAGCACGTGACCAGTTGGTCCAACCTTCTCAGCTAGAACTGCTGTTAGATTGCCAGTCCCACATCCAAGATCCAGCACTGTGTTTCCTTCAACTAGTGATGTCTTGTTGATCAGACAGATTCCATCTCTTGTTTGAAGATCGACAGATTTCTTGAAGTATAACTCTGCTTGGTTTTGTGTCACAGCTGCAGTTGAAGCCATTTTTGTGGTGTTTTGAAGATATATGGTCAGTGATAAAGTGACAATTTGTGTGAAGGATGTAGTGCATTTAGTGCTCTATTTATAAGCAAGTCAGTTTATGCAGTTAACACGCTTAATTGAGTCTATTTACCTGGAAGGAACTATGCGCTGTCACTTCATTATTTAAGGGCTTATGTACACTACACTTTATGGGCTGGTGAGTGTGGAATATGTCAAAAAGGCTTATGTGCATGTTGTTTGATAGGTTGGAAGTTACGTGTGGAATTCTTTATGATGTCTCAAATCTTGCAGTCCAATTATTTGCATGATTAAATATAAAAGTAATAGAAAATTTCTAAGAAATGGAAAATTATTCATACTTAATATGCTGATATGCATTGCTGCTTGTGGGTTTCTTTATAATTATATCAAGTGTGCAAAATGTTTAGTAATTACCTGTACAGTGATCTGTAACTGTAATAAGTACCCAATTGTTAAGTAGAATAAGATATATTGTTACAAATAACTTCTCAGAACAAATATTTTGTAGATTAAATGTATTACTAAGTGTTACTGATTTGATATAATATAATTAATTATGAGATGGTTCTCAGCCACACACTGAAATGCATAGCCATTTATGTCTGTATATTGCTTTAATTTACGTGTGCAACATGGTTATCTTTGGCTAGAATGAAATCTACGAATTCAGAAAGCTCGACTGTCTAGTTGGCGTATTTTCTTTATACTTTTTCAAACGCTCATTGTTGAAATGTTCTAGGTTTATTATGTCTCCACTTGACAATGCAAAAATTAAGTCAACAGCACTATCGATGTTTAGAAGAGGTGAATCATTCTGAAGCCTGTAGCGGCTGCTAGCTCTTCAAGAACATTCATACCAATAATGAACATTCTCTGTGGATGTACTTGCACCTCTTTTGGGTTCATTAGGTCAAAACCTCAGCACAGAGAAGATTCGAGGCACTGCCTGGCAAATTTTTATTGCAAACTCTTCCCCCATACGAAGGTTTGCATGAACCCATTAAAAATGGCCTCTTTGTCTTCATTCCAGTGAAGGACATAGTTGGAGAAAACTAGATCATATTGATCCTCTGGAAATGTCTCTCCATCAGCTTCCACGTGCACAAATGTGATGTTAGAACGTTCGATGTTTTCTTTCGCAACATTGATTCTCTCTCTGTTTGGATCTATCCCTAGCACACGACCAGTTGGTCCAATCTTCTCAGCTAGAACTGCCGTTAGATTGCCAGTACCACATCCAAGATCCAGCACTGTGTTTCCTTCAAATAGTGATGCCTTGTTTATAAAACCGATTCCATCTCTTGTTTGAAGAATAGAATTTTTATAGGATTACATCTGTACTTACATGTCATGATGTGTAGTGAGTTTTCATTGGTATATCCCATGACAGTGATGTCAAATGATGTCAGTGTGGTACTATGTAAATTTTGTGTTGTGTGTTGACTTAATAATGTGTTCCTTTGTTCCTTAGTTGTTCTGTTTGCAGCATATAAGCTTAAATTTATTATTATGTATGTAGATTGGGTAGTGCTCTAGTACACCGAACATTTGCCAAAGTGTTGATTTCCATTATAAGAGAAAATAATCTATTACGATAATTATTTGACGAGAGAGCCCTTGGGGTGAGGTGCAATATATGCCAAATTGCATTATTTAATGCTCGCAAAATTTAATATTAAATTTCCTAGTGGTAATTTTGAATTTTTGAGTAAATAGAACTGCACAAACTTTATGCTGCTCACATGCTAATAAAACCACGAGATTGCCATATTATAATATTATATTTCGTTACTATGAACCTTAAAAGTTATGTTAGGTCAATAGCTAATTTGAAGATTTGGAAATTTCAAGCCTGTCCTCAATACCTACTCTGCATGTTTTTAGCTTGGGATCGACCTTCACTGGTTATGGTTTTGGTAGTAGCACTACATTTTGTACAGATACAGATACAAGATTATCCTCAAAATTAATTACTGTGACAATGATGTCAAGTAATGAGGTACTTATGTTAATTGCTTGTGGTATGTTGACTAAATTTTTGTGGTCCTTTTTATCTTAGTTCCTTTTGTTCCTTTTCTAGTACACCAGACACATCAGCTGCTGTCAACCAAGGTAGCATGCAAATACACATGACATTTTTGTTGTATAATTGATTGTAACCTTAGTAGACAAAAATATTTTTCCATTAAGAAAAAAGAAATTGTATATAGTAATTTTATACATATATGACACTTTAACTTGTATCTGTACACGTAGAAATTTGATGTATCTGTGCACGGCTCTTATTAGTTGCTAGTTATCTTGACTAAAATGAAACTGGCAAATTCTTCAACAAACTCGGCTCTCTTGTTGGCGTATTTTTCTTTGTACTTTTCCAAACTCTCTCTGTTGATATGCTCTGGATTTATGTCTCCGTTTGATGAAGCAAAAACAAATTCTATGGCACTATCGATGTTTGGAAGAGGTAGACGACTAGTACCTGTTTCTTTGTGAGTCACTCTGAAGCCTGTAGCGACTGCTAGCTCTTCAAGATCACTAATGCTAATAAAAAACCATTTTAGAAGATGTGCTTGCATTTCTTTTGGGCTCATTAGGTCAAACAATTCGGCACACAAGGGTGGCAATGCCTGGCAAATTTTTATTGCAAACTCTCCCCCCATACGAAGATTAGCATGGACTCTTTTAAAGATTGCTTCTTTATCCTTAATCCAGTGAAGAACATAGTTAGAGAAGACTAGATCATATTGATCTTCTGGAAATGTTTCTCCATCAGCTTCCATAAATGTGATGTTAGCACTTTTAATATTCTCTTTAGCAACATCAATTCTCTCCCTGTCTGGATCTATCCCTAGCACACGACCAGTTGGTCCAACCTTCTCAGCTAGAACTGCTGTTAGATTGCCAGTACCACATCCAAGATCCAACACTGTGTTTCCTTTAACTAGTGATGTCTTGTTGATCAGACTGATTCCATCTCTAGTTTGAAGATCGACAGACTTCTTGAAGTAAATCTCAGCTTGATTTTGAAGTGGATTTGGATTGATGGAAGTAGTCATGTTCAACCAACAACTTGAGGAAGTATGTTTTGTACACCGTTGATTTAGTTTTGATGCTTTTTTCAATTTTGTTAAATTTCACCCTTTGTACAAGTAATTAATTTCCCTCTAGATTTTGTTTCACGATTGGCTTTTCTTGGAAGGAGATATTAAGCTTAACATACATCTTAGCTGTTTGGTTTCTATATATACTCTGTAACGCTAAACTATTGTTACCTAGATTGCTCAGTGTCATAATGATGTCAAGTGATGTCACTGTGGTATTATCTCATTGTGTGTGGTATGTTGATTAGTGGTCATTTGGTATCTAAACCAAGGTAGTAAATACACACATGACATTAATTTTTATCTACGTTAGTCCACTAAAGTATCTTTACACATATGACACTTACACATATGACATGTTTACACACATGAATTTGACTGTCATATTTTAATATATAGTTACTGAAAATTTTTAAAGATTACTTCCCTCTTAATGGCGTACACATAGAAATTTAACATATCTGTACATGTCTCGTATTAGTTAATAACTATTAAATTTTATCTGTGACTAAAATGAAAAACTCGGCACTTTTTTCTGACTCTCTTGTTGGCATATTTGTACTTTTTCCAACCTCTCTCAGTTGATGTGCTCTGGGTATATGTCTCTGTTTACTTCCTGGAGCCACATATTATACTGGTCAAGATCAACATTATTCATAATACCCATTATATGTTATGCTAGTAATTATATTATCTTGTGGTAGTTACACATTATATGTTCAGGAAGTTAAGGCAGCATACTAGTATACCATCGGTGCTTAATTTCTTAGCTGTAGGTTTGTGTTTGGCTTAGCTGGTATAACGTTTTGAAGTTGTTTCACGTATATTGTGTGGGTGTGTGTGGAATTTATTATAGTCCAAAGTTAAAAAGAGTTTTCTGAGAAAGCATTCCTATCCAGCTGCAGAGTTAAAGAAGATAAATAATCTCAAGATATTATCTTTGTATTAATATTATTACTCTAACTATGTCCTTCACTGGATTAAGGACAAAGAAGCAATCTTTAAAATAGTCCTTGCTAATCTTCGTATGGGGGGAGATCGAGTTTGCAATAAAAATTTGCCAGGCATTGCCACCCTTGTGTGCCGAATTGTTTGACCTAATGAGCCCAAAAGAAATGCAAGCACATCTTCTAAAATGGTTTTTTATTAGCATTAGTGATCTTGAAGAGCTAGCAGTCACAAAGAAACAGGTATTATTTGTCTACCTCTTCCAAACATCGACAGTACCATAGAATTTGTTTTCGCTTCATCAAACGGAGACATAAATCCAGAGCATATCAACAGAGAGAGTTTGGAAAAGTATACAAAGAAAAATGCACCAACAAGAGAGCCGAGTTTGTTATGTGAATAATTGCCTGTGGCATGTTGACTATAGCAGTGTTTACTGTAACATGAATGCATGCACTCTAATTATTACAATAATTGAATTATAACATGGCCACATTTGTTTTGATGGTATAATTACATATTTTGAAAAGATTTACTATGATCACGAAAAACTAGGTCATTGTTTATAAAAAGCAATAGTACATTATATAGTAGTATCTATGATTATATGAATCAAGATACATTTTCTTATGTTAATCGTTGTAGGAACCTGATGATGCCGTCACAGTTTGCACTCACTGAGAATGTGCTTTTTTTGCTACAAGCATAGCACAAAGTACTTGTATACATGTACTTTGTGCTGTCATGATTTAATAATTTTATCTTGTTTGTATAATTTTTGCTTGCATTAATACATATTTAATGTCGGAAAACTTAATTTCTACTTGAACAAATTGTACTTAATTTGTCACCATGCACTCTTATTGTATGACACATTACTAAGCTATGAAGGGTCTGCAATAGTTAAGTTTCTCTAATCTTATCTTAGATCTATTTAGATAAAAATAGTAAGTTAAGTTTTCACAAAAATATAGCTCACATACTCTTCAGCAAATTCAACCTGCTTGTCCATATACTTTTGTTTGAGTTGTTCCAACTCTTTCTTGTCAGCTTTTGCCATATCAAACAGTCCATGTGAAGAAGCATACATGAACTCTAAAGCACCATCATAATTCTTAAAAGGTAGTCTACTCACACCTGTATCTTGGTGAGTTAGTTTGAAGCCAGTCTCTGTGGCAAGCTGGAGAATATCACCTTCAGGAACAAGATGGTGAATCTGAAGGATTGCTTTTTTTGCATCTGGTTCCATGATTTCAAGAAGCTCTGCAACAATGATTGGCCAGTTTACAACAAATGTTAGTGCAAATTCTCCTCCAGGACGAAGATGGCAAAATACTCGACCCATGTGAGTTACATCAGTGGAACCAAATGCCCATCCTTCATTATTGCTCTTTTCTGTCACAAAGATGAAGTCTTCTTTAGAATCAGCAGTCCTCACAACAAATGTTTTCTCCTCATTAGTACTCATTGTTTTGAGAGATATTAGCAGGGACAGTATTTCTACAGGCACACACTAATGTTATTTAAATATCTGCTGTTTGTAGAGAAATTAGACCAATAATCTGTGGGTTTTATTCTGGCGTATTAAGTCTCCGCTTGGCTCCTGTGGGACAATGCATAGTTAACTCAGCTGTATTTAATTGTGGTTAAGGAAGTCGGTATCTTTCAGTGACTAGGTGACTCTCAACAATTGTTCTAAGAAAAGTATTTTGTTTGTTCACCTATGCGCACTGTATATGTAGTTTGGGGAATTTTTTTTCGTGGTTTGATAATTATCAGTAACAAGTTTGTGTAGAATTTACTTCCTCCTATGATGATCATGACTAAGTCCTCTGTCAGTGTTCATGACCATTTTGTGTCTAATGCATGAGGTAAGTATTTATGTGTATAGTCTGAAGTTTAAGTTGTGTATATAAGTTTACTTCCTATTATTATAATCGTGATTTGGTTGATAAAATTCATGACCACTGTGTGTGTGTGTGTATTGTGGTCCTAATGAGGTCAGCCCTGGTACCTAGCAACCACATGCATCAGTGAGTATACTAGTCATGCATTTGACCGAGCTATAATTACACTCTAAATCATTCATTCACGATAACCAACCACTGAAGAAGAGTCTAGTAACCGCCCACATACTGATTGTTTGCACACTATAATTATACCATAATATTATAGCCTTTATTACAATTATTGTTTATATTGCATCATTCAATACATAGTAGCATGTAATAATATATATATATATATTTAAATTTTCTATAAGTAGTATACAACAAGTTAAATTGCATGAGTTACTGTTTCACTAGAACAAAGCTTGCGTATTCTTCTGCGAATTCAGGTGCTTCATGGAGATACTTCTCCTTGAGTTGATTTAGACGAGTTGTGTTAGCTTTTTGAGGATCGAAATCTCCATATGATGATCCATATACAAACTCCATAGCTTCATCAATGTTTGCAAACGGTAGCCTGCTGATGCCATAATCTTTGTAAACAACTTTGAAGCCAATTTCAGTAGCTAGTTCTTCTAGTGTGCTCTGTGGAAGAAAGTGAAGTTTGTCAAAGTGAGCCTGTGCTTGTTCAACACTCATTGTGTTGACAATCTCGGCATAAAGAGATGGCAAGGCTTGGCAAAGAGTGAATGCAAATTGTCCTCCCAAAGTTAAATTTTTGTAGACCTTTTTGAATACTGCCCTTTTATTTTCAATCCAGTGAAAGACGTAGTTGGAGAAAACTAGATCATATTGATTCTCTGGAAATGTCTCTCCATCAGCTTCCACAAATGTGATGTTAGTACTTTTAATGCTTTCTTTAGCAACATTGATTCTCTCTCTGTCTGGATCTATCCCTAGCACACGACCAGTTGGTCCAACCTTCTCAGCTAGAACTGCCGTTAGATTGCCTGTACCACATCCAAGATCCAGCACTGTGCTTCCTTCAGCTAGTGATGTCTTTTTGATCAGACAAATTCCATCTCTAGTTTGAAGATCAACAGATTTCTTAAAGTAAATCTCAGCTTGATTTAGGAGTGGCTCAGAATCAATATAAGTAGTCATGTTCAATTAATAGCTTAAGAAAGTATGTTTTGTAGATTTTGTCTTATCCACTTGTATTAAATTTCACCCTCTGAAACAACTAATTTATTCCCCTGTTCATTTTGTTTGTAGTGGTGGTGGTGGGTGAGGGGATATTCTTGGAAGGAGGAATTAACCTTAACATACATACGAGCAGTTTGTCTGTGTGTATACTCTGTAGCATTAAACTATTGTTGTTTGCTTCCTAGCTCTCTAGCCCATGAGCTCACTCAGTAATTAGTCTATTCATGATAACCAAAATTTAATTTTTATATAGAGCAAAATGTCACATGGTAATAAAGCAACTGCATCTACGGCATTTCCCCCCTACTCTACTAGTGGTTGTATGGACATTATGTCTCCTGCTCTTTTGTTGTGGGTGGCATGTCAGTTGAAGACTGCATGTTCAACTACCTAATTATTATTTGATTGTAGTTGATAATGCATGCAGAGTAAAAAATTCATGACCATTGTGAGGGTGTATGGTGTGTACAATATTGCCAGTTCATTCATTCATTCCGGGGGTCAACTATGTTCATAGACAACCACATGGTCAGTTATAAGTACCTTTAAGCTACTGTTTATTTTAACATTTTCTTTCCATAAAGACAATTAATTAAACCACCCTATACTATACCACCTACATGTAACTACAATAAACTTGTCCATTTAATTTTTATTAAAAATATTTTTCTGATTATAATTAATTTTTTAGATCTAATTTTACACTCTAAATGAAAATTTCATAATGACATTGTGTAATGTTTTTATTTTTCCAGACATCATTCTATTGCTGGTGATGTTATAGCAACCACTTTCTTCAAGCAGGTCTGTGGTGGTTCTCCTTTGCTGTACAGTCGAGCTAAACACAAGGAATACTCATATCCTATCTCTTTCTCAATCAAATCTGTGGCTTCAAGGTTGACACTGACTGGAACGTACATTGTCAAGTTCTTTGCTGAGCTTTGATCAATAGCAGCTTTTGCTGATGTATACATTAGTACTCTAGCTATGTCCGTGTTGTCTGAGAAGAGGGGTCCTACTATTTGTACATCTCTTCTCTTGTTACTGTGTCGAATCATGTGATCTCATTACTCTTGTTCCATGCAACTCAACCACAACTGACATGAATCGCGATCCACTTTTCTAAGAATTTCTTGTACTTGAACAGCTTATGGAATGAAACAACAATTCTATCTACTTATTGTCAATATTGGGGTGGAATTGTGTGGGATAGCTCTAAGTGTGTTTCACCCATTAAAACAATGTTAACTTAGTGTAACTATGTTGTCTTTCTAAATGTTTACCATCATGATGGAAACTAACTTGTTCTATTTTCTTAGTCACAATCTTGTGTTTTTTTTTATTATTTCAAGTGCTTGTACCACATTTGAAGTGGATATAGTATGTATTTTTTTGCTTGTCCAGTATTTTTGAAACCCTTATTCTCATACAAAGGCACCAGATCAAGCACAGCATCTAAACAAATGCTGTACCTCTTGTCTAAAGATGTCCACATTGTATTCCATGTCTTCAACCCATAGCCGTGACCTCGGTACTCCAACTCGAAAGAATCCTTTTCATCTTCATCATTGAATTTGACAGCACTGACGTAGCCTATTCTATTTTTGTCTAGAACTCCAATGAAGAATCCATGTTCTAGTATTGGACCTATGTACACGTGCGTATACTGTGAGTTATGTCACTGGAACCAAATGCCCATCCTACATTATTGCTCTTTTCCACCACAAAGATGAAGTCTTCTTTAGAATCGGCAGTCTTCAAACCAAAAATTTTCTCCTCGTTATTACACAATAATCTGTATGTTTTATTCTGGTGTATTTAATGTCTCCGCTTGGCTCCTATGAGATATGCATGGTTTCCTCAGCTGTATTTAATTGTGGTTATGGAAGTTTGTATCTGTCAGTGACTAGGTGACTCCGAACAATTGTTCTAAGAAAAAGTTTTTTGTTTGTACAGCTATGCACACTGTATATCTAGTTTGTGTTATTTTTTTTGCGTGATTTGATAGTTATATGTATTAAGTTTGTGTAGAATTTATACTTCCTCCAATTGAGATCATGGTTTATATATATCTCTGTCAAAGTTCATGACCATTCATGTATGAAGTAAGTATTTATGTGCATAGTCTGAAGTTTAAGTTTGTTAAGTTTACTTCCAATTATTATAATCATGATTGGGTTGATAATATTCATGACCACTGTGTGTATGTATTGTGGGTCCTAATGAGGTCAGCCCTGGTACCTAGCAACCACAATGGTCATGCATCAGTGAGTATACTAGTCATGCATTTGACCAAGCTATAATTATACTCTATAAATCATTCATTCATGATAACCAACTACTGATGAAGAGTCTTGTAACCCGCACACATACTGATTGTTTGCTCACTATGTACCATATGGCCTATATTATAATTTATATTGCATCGTTCAATACTTAGTAGCATGTAATAATATATATTATATTTAAATTCTCTATAGTATACAACAAGTTAAATTGCATGAGTTACTGTTTCACTAGAACAAAGCTTGCGTATTCTTCTGCGAATTCAGGTGCTTCATGGAGATACTTCTCCTTGAGTTGATTTAGACGAGTTGTGTTAGCTTTATGAGGATCGAAATCTCCGTATGATGATCCATATACAAACTCTATAGCTTCATCAATGTTTGCAAACGGTAGCCTGCTGATGCCATAATCTTTGTAAACAACTTTGAAGCCAATTTTGATAGCTAATGTTTCTAGTGTGCTCTGTGGAAGAAAGTGAAGTTTGTCAAAGTGAGCCTGTGCTTGTTCAACACTCATTGTGTTAACAATCTCAGCATAAAGAGATGGCAAAGCTTGGCAAAGAGTGAATGCGAATTGCCCTCCCAAAGTTAGGTTTTTGTAGACCTTTTTGAAAACTGCTTCTTTGTCTTCAATCCAGTTGAGAACATAGTTTGAAAAGACAAGGTTGTACCCACCTTCTGGAAAAGTCTCTCCATCTGCTTCGTAGAAAGTGACATTTGGTTGCATGTTGTTTTGTTTTGCAACTTTGATTCTCTCTCTGTCTGGATCTATCCCTAGCACACGACCAGTTGGTCCAACCTTCTCAGCTAGAACTGCTGTTAGATTGCCAGTACCACATCCAAGATCCAGCACTGTGCTTCCTTCAACTAGTATCAATTTCTTCATAAGTTGAACTCCATCCCTTGTTTGCAGACCTCCAGATGATTTGTAATAAGCCTCTGCTTGATTGTGTTGTGATGTTGCCATATATGTTTTTAGATGTTCTTGTTCCTTGATTTTTTTTATATTGTTTGCTCTCAGTATGCTTAATGCTTGTTTGAGATCTGTGCAGCAGCATTTTTATAAGTTGACGTGGATGTAGTTCATGGTAGTATGATGTAACAGGCTACTCCCCTAAATAATTTAGAGTTCTAGGGATTTACTTTAAGTGCTAATTGATGGAAGCTTACATAGGATTTGAGCTGAATGTGTGTCAGCTAGTGTGGCTTACCGTGTGTCTACGAAGTGTCTGTGTTTTTCACAATGGCATGTCATTTTAACCACATACATGTGATTTGACAGTTGTTATTACATGCAGTATTGATAGTATTGTAAATAAAAATTGATTTTAAGGAAGTAAAGCACATGGTTCTTATGCATGCAGTGGTGCTGGTGTCCTTTACCAGCTTAGCTCTTTAATTTGTTAGCTGTAAGAGCTATTTTTAGGTTTATTCATATTTGGTCCAATGGAAATAGTTAAGCCTTACTTCTGAAGGGCTTCCTGTGGTTTATCTAACAGACAAATACAATTATAACCAACTGCACAAATAAACTGAGTACAAACTAGCCTCTTGCAATTGTGTCACCATTATTTTTTTAATAGTGAAGAAATGTTGAGCAGCACATAACAATATGAGAGCAAGCTCAAATTTACCCAACTTGTAATTCTACAAGCATTACCTTGTACATGAACATGCATTGTTGCATATTATTATCTTAAGGAGGTTTTTATAAATACTTCAGAGATTTACTTTTGTGCAGAGTATTTGCAGTCTAGGCTCAGAAATTTTCCAGCTCTAAATAGCTCTAAGGCTAAAACACACATGATTCAAACAGTTTGTTGAAAAATTTAAGTAAGGCACTTTGAAGTGAAGCTTGTCAAAATAAACCTGTGCTGTTTTCACACTCATTGTGTTAATTAACAATCGCGGACATAAAGAGATAGCAAGGCTTGGCAAAGCACAAAATTTTAATTGTGCTGCTCCTTTCAGTGTGTAATTTAGAAAAATATAACCTATAACACCAATAATTGACACTCACACTTTACTATCATGTGTGTGTATCATGATAGTAAAGAATTGTATGGAGATCATGTGCACTTTGAATAATGAAATTTCTTTAGCTTATACAGAGTTAACTAGCCTCATTACCATGGAGGTGCCTTCTTTGCAAATATTTTCTTTCAATCCTTTCTTATTAAAAATTTCATGGAAGAGCTATTGCCAGGATATAATGTTTGACCATAATTATAACAAATACACTTCATGAACATATCTAACTAACACATTCCAAATGAAGCATGCTTAAGAAGAGTATAGTGTTATTGTTTGCTAAATTTACCTACAAAGTGGGTCAGCTGCCCTTCTACTCCTACTGCATGTTCTGACATGGTATGCCGCTTTTGATGACTGGAGCTGCCATTCTTGAGATATAGAGTGAATAAAATAGTCCACAGACAGACAGACATACAAGACAACTACTGTAATCCTTGGTGCACATTTTCATGCCAAGGGTTAAAAATTATAGCTCATGGACTACTAAAGAGTTTTGTACTGACTGTATTAAGCAGGAGTGTAGCACATTTTCAATGTTAGTTCTTTGTTAGAATGTATCGTACCACTGGCATCTTCCATTCCATTTTCTTTCCTTTGTACTTTTGTCTAAACTTCTCTAATCCTTCTTTGTCTACCCTTTCTGGATCAAATATTCCACCAGAGACACCTTTCCACATCTGAATGGTGGTCTCAGGATCAGGATGTTCAACCACATCGATATCAACTTCTTTCCAACTTGTTGTAAAGCCATTTTCTGTAGCAAGCTGATCATATTTTTCAAAATTGCAAAAAAAGAAAGTTTTGTCAATTTGATTCTTGTCATTTTGTCCCATTAGCTCTATTAATTCCTCTGCTAGTGATGATTGTTGAAGTATTGCCACAATTGCAAAATTTCCTCCTGATTTTAGATTTTTTGAAGCTTTCTCGAACATTGTTTCTTTGTCTTCAACCATATCAGTGACATAGTGACAGAAGATGAGATCGTACTGGTCTTCAGGGAATGTAGCTGAGTCTCCCTCAGCAAAAGTGAGGTTAGAGAACTTGTTGTTTCGTCTTGCTACTTCAATTCTTTCCTTGTCTGGATCCACACCAATCACTTGACCTTTTGACCCCACCATTTCTGCCAAGACATATGTGAGATTTCCTGTTCCACAACCTAAGTCAAGAACATTGGCATTGCTCTTCTGTTGAAATTAAATCTGTTTCAATAGTTTGTGATCGTCGATTGTAGAACTGCTTTTCCTGTTGGCAATAAAGTGTTGATAGAATATTTCAGCTTGATTTTTGCTATTTTCTCCTTGGAATACAGTAGCCATATTAACCAAAAGTTTTCTTCCTGATTTGGCAGTAATTAAAATTAATAGCTTATGTGTACTCCTTAATACAGCTAGTATTCCTCAATCAGCCTTTGTCCACTCTTCATGCAGTTACACTCTAGCTAAAGGTCACCTTATGCATATACCCAATAGAGGTGTGATTATTATATAGCCTGTACTCCTAAGGTCACCTCATGCAGATTATGTTGATACCCATACCAATTGTGTATACAATAAAGGTCAGCTTATATCTGATAGTCAATACCCATACATGACTGTGATTATAGCCTGTACTACTCAATTATGCAGTGTATAATGCCACCTAGCTCATTATAGCAGATGCCTTGTGCAATGTCTTCAAACGGCACAGTCTGGCATGAAGGAGTGCATGTTTGTCAAACTCTATCAAAAGGGCATAATATCATTAGAAGCTACATATATTGTGGAACCTCAGAGGAGATACGACACGAGTGCACCTTTGCTGAGCTGGCAAACGGGGTACACGTGATCCACTATCATTGTGAAGTACTGCAGTCACATGATTGGAATGCAATTAACAGACTTGCCAGCTCAGCAAAGGTGCACTCGTGTCGTACAATCCTGCAGTAACTGATCAGTATCAGCTAGGGTGTGTGTGCTGTCAGTCTTTATTGTGTCTATTTGTTGAAGAACTTCTAGATGTCCTGGTTCAATCCAGACTGTGTGTTTGATGATAACTATATAGCTCTCCTAGTTATTGCAAATAAAAGTCACCCTTCAGGTATTCACTAAAATTAGTTCAGGAATGTTGGTTATTATAGTATAAGTCTGAGAGGTGCATATGGCATAGAAAATACTTCAGTGTCAATCACCTTTATGTGTATTCGTGCAAAGTGTACGCAACTATAAAATTATTATTATAGCCAAAACTTTTAAGTCAATGTAGAGATGACCAAAAAATTACTTAATTCCAAAGTAACACCCACACACCCACACACCCACACACCCACACACACCCACACCCACACACCCACACTCACACACACCCACACACCCATACACACAAATACGCACAAACATCATGACACACCTACACACAAACACACACATGTAGATCTATTTATATTCAAAATATAAGTTTTAAGAAGATTTATTTCACGTTAGTTCCTTATGTACGGAAGGGATTGAAAGGTTTCTTAATCTTAAAAAAAATCCTTATGCTAGCTTGAAATTTTTGACTACCCCTTTCTAAAGCCTTTTAACTAATGCTCTTCTTCTTTTTATTGTTTAAATAATTATACATACATATGGATTAATTTTAAGTTAATAATTAAAAAAATAATTTCTGTTTTATTACGGTATTATTTAGATTATCAAGATGTCAATCTATAAACCAATACAATAATTGTTATTATCATTGTATATGTAACTACATGTTATTAATCTGTTTATCATACTGTGGTTATGAATTTGGAAACGTCATTTCTATAGATCAGGCATATCATAACAGTCCTGTATACCAGGCTGTTTTTATAAGCTCATTGCTTTGTCAGTACATAATAAATCATGTTGACATCGATTTGAGGTTGAATTCGAGTGTATTTTCTCTGGAGTAATGCTAATTTATTCTCTTCAATATCAGCTGGGTTAAAAGCTTCAGTTACAGATGCAGTAAAGAACTCCATGAATTGCTTAAGATCGTCAAAAGTTCTCACATCCTGATGCCTCTCCTTGGTGCTGACTGTAAGCCCATTTGCTTCTGCCATGTCTTCATATTTTTTTTCAGGAACAAAAGACAATGTACTCAGATATTTATTCTTCTTCTCTTGAGGCAATAGATTTGCCATTTCATTAGCAGATGCTGGAAGTTCAAGTTGCACTGATAGTGCAAATTGTCCTCCTAGAGATAAATTCTTGGCAACTCTTAAATACAGCCTTCTTGTTTGGTACCCAGTGAAGGACATAGGTACAAAAGACCATATCATACTTGTCTTCAGGGAAAGTTTCTCCATCTGCAACAGCAAATGTGATGTTTGTGTTGGTATGATTACTTTTTGCAACCTTAACACGTGCTTTGTTAGGATCGACTCCCACAACATGACCTGTGATCCCTACTCTTTGTGCTAATTCAGCAGTAAGGTTGCCTGTTCCACAGCCGAGATCAAGAACCTTCATCCCCTCTCTCAGAGACAAACGATTGATAAAATCAATTCCCTTTGGTGTTTGAAGTAGAGTTGAAAGCTTACTGTATTGCTTAGCCCGTATTTCTGGGGTGTATTGGTTGTCCTTTCTGGTCACTTGCTCCTCTCTAGCTTTATGATTGTTATCATTTGTATCAGCTTGAAGATCAGTCATCTCCATTTCCACTGCTGTAACTCCTGTGGTTAACACTATGTACCTTATGCCTTAACTCAGCTATTGGTGTTGCACTTTTACTGGAAATCTATTGAACTTCATTGTACTTGTACCGTGCCCATATAATAATGTTGACCCTTTTTATAATCCATGCATAATAAAAATTATGATCACATGTATGACATGGTCTACTATTACCACAAAACTATATTCATACACATGCGTGTACAGTTTGACCTTCAGTCTTTTGTTATTATTTCTGCTAGCCTGAGTGAGCCCCCTCTTCAAGGCCTCTTGATTGTGTCAATGGTAGCTCGGGGTGTCTGTTTGTCTGTCTATCTGTCTATCCTGTATGTCTTTCTGTATCATGTCAATTGCAGCTTGTGGTGTTTTTGGGTAGGTCATTTCGGGCATTTCTGTAAATATTTGTAGTAATTTAATTTAACGAATTCCACATTAGAAAATTTGAATAACTAATTCTCCTCAAGGAATAAGATTGAAAAAAAACAACAAAAAAACTCATTTGAAAACTGTTCTTTGTCTTCAATCCAGTGAAGGACATAGTTGGAGAAAACTGGATCATATTGATCCATCTCTTGTTTAGCAATCATCAAATTTCTTGAAGTAAATCTCAGCTTGATTTAGGAGTGGCTCAGAATCAATAAAAGTAGTTATGTTCAACCAACAACTTGAGGAAGTACTGTAGATTTAGTTTTGAAAATCATACTTTTTCCACTTTTTGTTAGATTTCATCCTCTGTACAACTAATTTATTTTCCTGTTCATTTCAATTGTGTGGGTTGGGCTTTCTTGGAAGAAGGAATTAAGCTTAACATGCACATGAGCAGTTTGGTCTCTGTGTATACTCTGTAGCATTAAACTATTGTTGTTTGGTTATTATTTGTTTATATACTTATGTTTGCTTCCTATAGCTCTCTAGCCCATGAGTCCACTCAGCATGCACTAGTCTTTTCACGATAACCAAAATTTAATTGCTATAATATAGCAGAATGTCAGAAATGGTAATAAAACAACTGCATGCGCACCATTTATTCTATATCTTTAACATATTAGCTGCGACCTCTGTATACTGTTTATTAACCTGAAAGAATCCAATAAAGTAGAAGCCATTCTTTTCATCCTTATCATTGAATTTGACAGCACTGACGTGGCCTATTCTCTTGCCGTCTAGAACTCCAATGAAGAATCCAGGTTCTAGTATTGGACCCATGTGAGTTACGTCAGTGGAACCGAATGCCTATCCTTTATTATTGGTTTTATTCTTGCTTATTTAAGTCTCCGTTTGGCTCTTATGGGACAATGCATGGTTTACTCAGCTGTATTCAATAGTGCATGTGGTTATGGAAGTCTATGTCTGTAAGTGAGTAGGTGACTCCCAACAATTGTTCTGAGAAAATTTTAAGTATTTTGTTTGTTTAGCTATGCATCTGGTTTGTGGTATTTATTTACATGGTTTGATAATTATAATAAGTAATAAATTTGTATAGAATTTTCTTCCTCTTGTTGTGATCATGATTTAGTTGGTAATCTTCTGTCAAAATTCATGACCATTTAAATGATTTTGTGTCTAATGCATGAGCATGCTTGTCCATATCATAAGCAATCCATCCTAATCTAGCTCATTTAAAATGAAGTTTGTTACAAAACAACTTTAATAATTTCATTTTACATGTCAAGGTTGATCACTGCAATAATTAATTTTAGTTATTGATTTAATATTAATTTTAATAAAGTATTAGTTTTTTGTAAGAATGTATCGTGCCACTGGTAACTTCCATTCCATTTTCTTTCCTTTGTACTTTTGTCTAAATTTCTCCAATCCTTCCTTGTCCACCTTTTCTGGGTCAAATACTCCAGTAGAAATACCTTTCCATGACTGAATTGTGGTCTCAGGATCAAAAAATTCTTGAACATCAACATCCTCTTCTTTTAAGCTGATTGTAAAGCCATTCCCTTCAGCAAGCTGATCGTATTTTTCAGCATTGCAAAAGAAAAAAATTTCATCAATTCTTTTTTTCTCCTCAGCCCCCATTAGCTCTGTAAGTTCCTCTGCAAGAGATGGTAGTTGAAGTATTGCAACAATTGCGAATTGACCTGCTGGTTTCAGATTCCTGGAAACATTCTTAAACATTGTTTCCTTGTCTTCAACCCAATTTGTGACATAATGACAGAAGATAAGATTGTACTGGTCTTCAGGGAATGAAGTTGAGTCTCCCTCAACAAAAGTGAGGTTGGGTAACTTGTTGTTTTGTCTTGCTACTTCAATTCTCTCTTTGTCTGGGTCCACACCAATCACTTGACCTCTTGAACCGACCATTTTGGCTAAAACAAAGGTTAAGTTCCCAGTTCCACATCCTAGGTCAAGAACCTTCAGGTCTTTTGTTTGTTGAGAGAATGTAATCTGTGTCAATAATTTGTGATCTTCGTTTGTTGAAGTAGCCTTGCGAGTAGCAACAAAGTATTTGTCAAACAATTCTGCTTGATTAGTTTGTGACTCCATGCTTAATATATAGCTTAAGCTTATTCTATAACTGTATATATAATAGTTTTGTAGTGATGCCTCTGTCAAAAAGTATACACTAACTGGACCATGTTTTGTTGCACCTTTATAAGAAAAAGGTGATCTTATGTATATTAATACTTTTATAAACAATACACTACTCATCGTAGTAACTCATATGACTTATTGTTTATTTTTATGGTGTATAATACGGACTTGTAACTAGTGATACTATAGTGATATCATGGTTGAGCTAACATGGCATACATGAGTTAGTCACATGTTCAGCCTTGTGCTAAATTGTGCTTTGGTAGAGCTTGTTAATAACTCACTGTAAGTACAAGAATTCATTTAGATTTGCCATTTGACTGTCAAACCATCAATTAAACCATCAAATTAAATCCCTGTTAATATTTCCCTGTATATTCATAATATTAAATTAAATTGTACAACTGTTTTTTCTGTTGGCAATAAAGTGTTCATAGTACGTTTCAGTTAGATTTTTGCTAGATTCAGCTTGAAAATTCTTTGCCATGTTTAAGTGTTTCTTTGCTTGATTAGTAAGATCCGCACCTTTAGTATTTTTGATAGCCTACTTGTTGTCTCTTTTGAATTGCATTGTTAAAGTCATGATCATATATTATTATGACATGGTTTACTATAACCACAAATTTATATTCATACATGTGCATGTACATGAATGCATGTTCTGTCTTGACTCGAACCGCACACCCATGGGTTGGTTGGTGGTTCATGATTATTTGTGTCTAATGTATATATGAGGTCAGCTCTTGAATGGCAGATGGCCTCATGATGTGAGTATAGTCATTTGCCTAAGCTATGGACTAAAGTATGCATTCATTCATTTCATGTTATTTTGGTTCCTTTGTTGGGTCAGATGTCATAATAGAACCGTAATTATAAGATTTTCTTATGTTAATCATTGTAGGAACCTACTAGATTGATGATGTTGTCACAATTTGCACTCACCGAGAATGTGCTTTTTTACAACAAACACAGCACATGTCGAAGTCCTTGTATGCATGTAATTGTGCTGTCATAATTTAGTAATTCAGTTTATCCTGTGTGTATCATTTTTGCATGCATGCATTAGTTTACTTATTTTCTACTTATTAATAATCATAAAAATTTTTTGTCACCACTCTAATTGTGAGCATTACTAAGCTGTGAAGGGTCTGCAATAGTTAAGTTTCTCTAGTCTTATCCTAGATCTAGCTAGTTCATAAAAGTAGTAGCTAAGGTTGAGTTTTCAGTGACAAAAATATAGCTCACAAACTCCTCTGCAAATTCAACCTCCTTTTCCATATACTTTTGTTTGAGTTGCTATGAAATACAAAGCTATAGTATGAGGGCAAGCTTGTGATTACCAAACATGTAATTGTACAAGCATTACCTATCATTTGGTTAAGGAAATTGTGTTAAAGATTTGCTTTTATCCAGAGTATTTACATAGTTTTTTTTTTAAACAAATTGTTTTGATCATGTGTGCAGTAGAATTAGGCTGGAAAATTTCTGAGCCTAGACTGTAAAGTAATTAAAGCACTTTAATTGCAAATGCACGTACACACACACACAGGTTGTATCAGCTCATACACTCTAGGTAGACTAAGTGTATCAGCTAATGGTTAGACAATGTACATGGCCAATATACACTAGGCGGTGACTTTAAAGTGAGCACTAACTATGGTACAAGGCTATATAGATTAAACTATATAGCTGTAACATTTTATATATGAGACTATAGTATAGGTGTATGTTTTTGAAGAATATAAAAGGTGCGTATAGCTTAAATCATCAGAAATATTTTCAAGGATATTGACTTGTATAAAGTAACAGGGATAAATGTTACGATATTATTATATATATATCTACATCTTTGTTAGTATACAACGTAGTACTGGAACCTTCCACTCAATTGGTTTACCATTGTACTTCTCTTTAAATTTAGCCAAGCCAACTTGATCTGCTCGCTCAGGATTGAAAGCTCCATGAGTGATGGCCATCCAGGCATCTAATAAGCTTTCAGGAGTAGGATAATTTGTTATGTCGAAGCCTTTGTCAAAAAGGGTTGTCTGAAATCCATTTTCTTCTGCCAACTGACTGTAAGTCTTAGCTGGAACAATATTATTTGCTTTAATTGATTCTTTTCCTTTAGATTCCATCAGTTGTGTCATTTCATCTGCAATTGCTTGCCCTCCTATTGGCACTATAATTATGAATTGTCCTCCTGGACGAACATATTTTGTAATTTTCTGAAATGCTGCCTTTTTGTCTTTGATCCAGTGCAGCACATAACTAGAAAAGATCACATCATATAGCTTATCTTCAGGAAACCTTTGGTCATCTCCTACAAAAAAATCAATATTAGGATATTTATGAGTTTCTTTCGCAACCTTGATTCGTTCTTTGTCTGGGTCCACACCAGTGACATGCCCTTCTGGCCCTACTTTTTCTGCCAGTAACACTGTCATAGTCCCATCACCACATCCAAGGTCAAGAATTCTATTCCCTTTGGTTATTTGTAGCTGGTTCAGCTTTTCAAAGCGACCTTCAGGCTGTTTACTTTGAAGTTCTTCTTTCATCAACTTCAGGTAACTGTCAGCTTGAGACCTACTGGACTCTTCATCTTGATTGTCTCTTTGACTAACTTTGTCCATACTATATAGCTGCTGCAGATATATTTTCAAGGCATAGGCATGCACTCCCTTGGTCAATATTTCCAGTGCACCGCCTGCTAGTATTTTTATACCGTTTCCTACCAGAATAGGTTCAGGCTTGCCTATGCTAACGTTGATTATTCCTAACAAGTCAATTCTCATTGCCTACAAAGGTCACCTTTAATGCATTCACCATAGTAATTAGAGTAAGAATGTTAATTATTGTATTGTTTATTGATAATGCCAGACAGATATGTGCATGCATTGCATGCAATTAAGTGTGTACTCAAAGAACATCCATGCTTGTTTATTGGTGTGGAAATATATATAGTACATGTAGATCTGTCATGCCTCGTGTATGTGAGGTTGGGGGAACTTATTATAATAATTGTTATTTCGTTTAGCAATCTCAAGTCTGTCCTTATGTCACCTGTCAATGATTTGACCTTTTGACTCAGCCTTTTCCTTGTATGTTATCTCTACTGTTCCACATCCAAGATCAAGAGCTTTACTTCCTTTGGGAATCAATATAAGCTCTAGTAGTTTCTGTATAAGTCTCATGCAGTTCATCATTGATGATAATACCGTAATTCAGCTTGATTCTTGCTAACTTCAGGTATAGTTTGACTATAATTATAGCCATGATTATACTCGAATCTCTATAGTTTGTACTTCAGATTGATTTGCTATAGCTATAGCCTCGTTTCCAGGCTTCCTGCCTACCTACATGCCTGATTTTCAGAAGGTCACGTAGTTATGTCAATTGTATTCATGCACAGTTTGTGATAAATTTAATTGCCAGGATACTACAATATTGATGATGTGTTGTCTGATTGATAATTATGGTATATTCATGTTGTGTGTTTATGTGATCAGTCTTAATGCCCAGTGCTCTAGCATGAATATACTCTGATTTTAACCACAATAATGTAGTTTGATTGTATACGCTAGTCATAAATGAATACTAAAGTCCATCTGGTTTGAGAATGCCGGTAGAAAAACTTGAATGATATCTAACTGATTTCAAAATTTTAAGCACCACTGGAAAGCGCTCGATCTCCCCGTCCTTTTGGTTGCTTTTTCAGCTTCCTACACCTTACCGATCAAAAGTTAGCTATTTTGTCCCATAGAAAAAGTATGGTTATGAATCTCATTAATTCACTTCTGGCAGCATTCTCAAACCAGATGGACTTTAGGTAAAATTTTGCAAGAACTGGACAAAGTCCTGCACCTATAGCTAGAAAACAGTCATGGCATGTCATATATGTCATATATACCTATTTATTCCCTGTTGCATGTACTATATAGTCCTGTCATTTTATTGAATGAAACACAAGCATGCACAAAGGAATAATATCATTATAGTATTGTTTGTGAAGGAACTTGTCAGTGTCTGTTGTTACAATTTAGTCAGAATCATCCGGATTACTGGTACCGGTTGTTCTACCTTTTTTCCTTTGTATTTTTGCTTAAATTCTTGTAATCTGAGTATATCAGCCCCTTGTGGGTCAAATCTTCCTTCAGTAATTCCATGCCAGCTTGACATCAAAGCATCAATGTTGGGAAAGGTGTAAGTATCGCAATCTTCTTCAATCAAAGTCACCGGGAAACCTGCATTTATCGCGATTTGTCGGTATTCTCCTGCTGGGATAAAATGCCGATGGTTGTTAATATTCTTGTGGACCTCTTCACCCATGAGTGATGACATTTCCTCTTCTATTGGTATACTCCCATTTACTGCTGCAAATGCAAACTCTCCTCCAATATTCAAGTTTTTGTGAACCTTTTCAAATGTTCCTTTCTTGTTTTTAATCAAGTGCAAAGTGTAATAACTTCAGAATCAGATTTGCTTGACTCTTCAGCATGCACTAGAAATAGAAAGGGAGCTAAATTGCTTGCTCACTGGCCTTGAAAGCATATCTGCAGAAAATATATAGAGAAAGTATAATCAAATTGCTCAGGTATACATCAATATTAATAATAAAACTGCACGTGTAAGTATAATATGGATAAAATATCGCATGCCTATAGTTTTGGATCACCTTTCACTCCTGCAAAGTTCGTAATTTATGCAGGAATGTTAGTATTGTTTGTTGGCTTGCAAGAATGTTCTGCATGAATGTGTCTCAGAAATTCCAACTTGTACATGTGCATCTCCGCTTTTATGATTACTCATTTTCATCACTGACACCTATGCTAATTATTGATTAATTGGGTAAGTTCTATGCTGAGTCAGATAGCCAAATCAAATATGCATTTGCCATTGTTTCAAATTACAACCCGGACTTTGTTGTATCATAACTTTAATTTCACCAGTAATATTAAATTCATTTCTATAACTAAAGCTATATCATTTCTTTGTAGATTGCAGTCTATAGTTTGCAATTTCTTGAAAATTCTTAACTAGCTTAAAGCTGATATAAATTGAATTATAACATTTATTAGTTCCTTGTGAGAATGCATCGTACCACTGGTACCTTCCATTCCATTTTCTTTCCTTTGTACTTTTGTCTGAACTTTTCCAATCCTTCCTTGTCCACTTTTTTTGGATCAAACATTCCAGTAGAAATGCCTTCCCATACCTGAATGGTGGTCTCAGGATCAGAAAGTTTGTAAACATCAATGCCTTCTTCTTTTAAGTTAGTAGTGAAGCCATTCTCTAGGGCAAGCTGATCATATCTCTCAACAGTACAGAAAAAAAAAGTCTCAGCATCAATTTTTCTCTTTTCGTGTGGTCCCATTAGCTCTATTAGTTCCTGTGCTAGTGACGATTGTTGAAGTATTGCAACAATTGCAAATTTTCCTCCGGATTTTAGACTTTTGTAAACTTTCTTAAACATTGTCTCCTTATCTTTTACCCAATGTGTGACATATTGACAATAAATGAGATCATACTGCTCTTCAGGGAATGTAGCTGAGTCTCCCTCAACAAAAGTGAGGTTAGGGAACTTGTTATTTCCTTTAGCAATCTCAAGTCTGTCCTTATCTGGGTCCACACCAATTATTTGACTTTTTGACCCAGCCTTTTCTGCAAGCTTGTATGTTATCTCTCCTGTTCCACATCCAAGATCAAGAACTTTGCTTCCTTCAGGGAGGGATATAAGCTCTAGTAGTTGTATGTGTAAGTCTGAATCAGTCCGCCATTGATGATATACTTCAGATTGATTCTTGCTGGCTTCAGGTATAGTTTGACTAGCCATGATATTATACTCTATAATCTCTCTTTGGAGCAATATAGTCTGGTATAGTATATAGTTAGTACTTGAGATTGATTTGCTATGGCTATTAGCCTCGTTCCCAGGCTCTCTGCCTACATGCCTGATTTTCTAAAGGTCACGCAGTTATGTCAATTGTATTCATGCACAGTTTGTGATAAAGTCACCAGGATACTACAATTTTAACCTCAATGATGCACGTGTTGTCTGATTGCCAATTATGGTATTTATGTTGTGCGTGCATCTGATCAGTCTTCCCTGTATACAACTGAGGAATTTGATTGAGTTTATATTCAAGAATCAGCTAGTAATTATAATTTAATGTAGGTGGATGTCACTGAGACTGTGGTTTTAGCATGCAGTTGGTTCCCCAACTGTATATATTTAAGTTTGTGATTGTTGATACTATTATGTTAATAAGTGTTGTTACATGTGCACCGTTTTCAACAAAAGCAGCAATTTAAGTACATAATAGAGGGAGAATAATTACTGCCGGTTCTGTTCTTACTATTTTGTAAGGATGTACCTCACCACAGGTAAATCCCATTCTAGTTTCTGGCCTTTATATTTTTGCTTGAACTTGTCTAAATCTTCTTTGTTCACTTTTTTGGATCAAATATACTCCATGTGAAACTGCTTTCCAACTACTAATTACATCTTCAGGATCAATCTTTGTTGCAACATTGATGTCTTGTTGCTTCAGTGTCATTGTAAACCCACTCTTCTCAGCCAGTTCATCAAATTTATTTACTGGACAAAAGAAAAACATGTCATCAATAGCTTTTTTCTCAGTTGATCCCATCAATTCAATCAGTTCAAGTACAAGTGTTGCCTGTCGGAGTTTTGCAATTAGTACAAATTGTCCTCCGGGCTTTAGATTATCATGGACCCTTTTGTACAATGTTTCTTTGTCTTCAATGAAGTCGGTAACATAATTGCAGAAGATGAGATCATATTGGTCTTCAGGGAATGTAGCTGAGTCTCCCTCAACAAAAGAGAGGTTAGGGAACTTGTTGTTTCTTATAGCAATCTTAAGTCTATCCTTGTCTGGGTCCACACCAATGACTCTACCTTTAGAGCTGGCCATTTCAGCAAGCTGATATGTAATCTCACCTGTTCCACATCCAAGATCAAGAACTTTGCTTTCTTTAGGCAGGGATACAAGCCCTAGTATGTTTACCTTTAAATTAGAGGTAGACCGAAGTTGATGAAACAACTCAGCTTCATTCTTACTTTCAAATTGTTGATTCACTGTAGTTTCACTAGCCATGATATGTTTAGATTATTTTGTTATTTTGGTTTCCTTCAATTGTCTTCAGAATAATAACTTTTATAGATTGTGCAGCTTATCATTTGTTTCATGCACTGTTTCTGACCAATTTGCTAGTAAAGGTACTCTAATTTTAACCACTGGTAATGTACGGTTATCTTCAGTAATTTTTATCACCATGTGGCCTAGCCTCGTTCCCAGGCTCTCACCTTATAAGGTCAAAGGTGAGAGCCTGGGAACGAGGCTATAATTTGGGCACTTCTCTATGTCTTCCTTAATTTGAACATTCACATAATTATTATTATGGCCTTTGAAGCGGATGCATGCATGCCTGAATTATGTATGAGCCTCAGCTAGAACATATGGGTATCTTCATACCATAGTTAGGTCACACTTCAAAGGTACCGCCTAAGTTTACATATCCCATATACACTGGCTTACCACCAGTAGTAACTCTAGCCAGAGTACAACTGGTTGTATACTTAATAAAATTTCCAGGACTTCCTTTTGTGACTCGTTCAAGTAGGTCAGCAATTCATGACAACCCAATATTGAATACAAGTTTAACTATATCTGAGGTCACTTTTATAGAGCATATAGCATATGACACTACTGCCGATCTTACACTACCAGCAGCTCATTACCATGCAGGAAGCTGTCGAATAACGATTAACTGCATCCACAGCATTCATTGTATGGATATTGTGTCTCCTACTCTTTGTCTCATGTATGTCTACTTTTATGCATAATAATAATAATTATATGTCAGTTAGAAGCTGTCTTGAAGCAACTATTTGTTTATGTTTTTTGTTTTTTTTCTCTATGAAAATTTAAGTCGATTGAATGACAAGAGACAACACGAGTAGCACAGCAAAATGCTAATGTAAAATGTGTGTCTAAGGAAATAAAAACACTATTCTAGTTTGAATATTATATATAAAGTTTAAAGGCAGAAATAATATCAGAAGACACAACTGAGTCAATTTACTATTATCATATATATTATGAGATATCAATTTAGTCGACATTCTATGTAGGGTCAAAATTCATGACCACTACCAACAAAATTATTTGAATTTCTTGTTTATAGGGATCCTTTTCTTGGAAGGTACATAAATGGGTGGGTTAAATGGGTCAAATCATTGGATCGGGTGTGTAGCTCAGGTTGCTAATCACACATACTGCATGATCACACTCAATGCATGAACACAATTAGGGTACATCAACCACTGAGTTTATATAGTGACCACTATGGTACAAGTAATGTATACTATGAGTATCTATATGTATTTAATATGTGCATTACATTATAGGACTAGTTAATAGCCTTTTTAGTCAATAATAAGAATACAGGTTATAGGTAAGCTGACTCAAGTAGTATTAATAGTTAACAATTACATTTTGGTATATACACAACGTAGTACTGGAACCTTCCATTCAATTGGTTTACCCTTGTACTTCTCTTTAAACTTAACCAGGCTGACTTGATCTGCTCGCTCAGGATTGAAAGCTCCATGAGTGATGGCCATCCAGGCATCTAGTAAGCTTTTAGGAGTAGGATAATTTGTTATGTCAAAGCCTTTGTCAAAAAGGGTTGTCTGAAACCCATTTTCTTCTGCCAATTGATTGTAAGTCTCAGCTGAAACAACATGGAAATTTCCTCTAATCAAATCTTTTCCTTCAGAATCCATCAGTTGTGTCATTTCATCTTCAATTGGTAGCCCTCCAATTGGCACAACAATTACCAATTTTCCTCCTTGAATAATGTTTTTAGACATTTTCAGAAATGCTGTTCGTTTGTCTTTGATCCAGTGTAGAACATAGCTTGAAAAGATCATGTCATATAACTTGTCTTCGGGAAAGCTTTGGTCATCTCCAACAAGAAATGTAACATTAGATTGTTTGTGAGTTTCCTTTGCAAGCTTGATTTGTTCCTCATCTGGATCCACACCAATGACGCACCCTTCTGGTCCTACCCTTTCTGCTAGTAACACTGTTATCGTCCCATCTCCACACCCAAGGTCAAGAATTCTACTCCCTTTGGTGATTTGTAGCTGGTTCAACAATTGAGAACGACCTCCAGACTGCTTACTTTCTTCTTTAATAAGCTTTTGATAACTTTCAGCTTGGGAAGAGCTGAACTCAGTATGATCTTGACTGATTGTAAATTTCTCCATAATATTATATATTGTGACTGTAGTTATATTACTTCCAAGGTATAGCCTATACACTCCTCTTGAATCTATCTAAAATATATGTTCTAAGGCACCTACAAAATCTAAATGATTGATCATGTAACTATACATATATATCTCCTGATCATTGCTGGTGATCGAAGGTCACCTTCATGTATTCACTGCAATTAGTCAGGAATGTTGTTTATTGTATGTAGGGTACATGCCTGTGTTATTAGTCTGAAAGGTTGTATAGACTGCTCAATGACATTGTGTACAAAAATAATTCTTAGATGCTTGCATATACTTCACATGACATTGCATGTGGAACAATGATCATACACGTAATATTCACTCTTTAAGTTAATTTGTGTTTTCAGTCAGTCTTTGGATGATGTCTCTGATGCTTGTTTCTAGATGCTGGTACCATAGCAGAATCAAAAACAAGACGAATCATAGCTATAATATAATAATAACGAAGTCCATACTTGAAATTGCCTAGCCATGATCCATTGCCATACCTTGAAGCCTTATTACAGCAGTACATGTTTAGGCCACCACAATTAAATTCTTGATGGAATATGTAGCATAGAAGGAAGTTATGGTTTGGTATGGTACTGACATAGTGTGGGTACATTCCCAGAGGACTCCCCTGATAGTGTGCAAGTACTTCCCTACATTTTTTGTTATGCCAACCATTGCTGTATTAAATCATGCATGCGCATGAGTTCTCCAAATCGCACTTGTACAAGGCAATAGACTGTATAAATGGACAGTTCGTATGATATTAGCTGTTGTGTCGTTAAACTAGCCTCGTTCCCAGGCCTTCTGCGTGCTGCATGCTAGTAGTATTGATTTATTAAGTTGACGATCTTTACCATTTTCGTAATTTTTTAGCACGCAGAAGGCCTGGTGAACGAAATCACGTGAATGACATCAGAAAACTTGTAGCGTAGGCGGCCTAACCGCAAGCAAGACTTGAAGATTTTTTCTTGTGCACAAGCCCGCGAAGCAAGACAAAAGAGCAGCGTTTTTTGGCAGAGTAGCACAGCACTGCGCTAGGCAATGCCTGCCAAAATGTCTCAAAGCAGCAAGAAAGTTTGCGCAAAAAGAACCGATGTCTGGACATATCACTCATATCTAAGGTCAAACTAAGTCCAAATTTATGTTTACTTGGCTGTTTTGTCTGGTCTTGATCTTTTGACTTCTGTCATCTGGCCTTCAAGCTCAGATTGGCTGCGCTTGTAGTCTAGCTCCAGGCCAAAGCGCTAGCGCGCAGCATTGGCTCACAAAATTATTCACAAACTGATGATGTCATATGCAAAATACGTGGGCAGTCTAAGCAGTCCTGCCCACGCGCAAAATCACTTGTCTACCATGCGTCTACCCTCGTTTCCCAGGCCCTCTGCGTGCTTAAATAAAATCATCTGGTAAAGATCGTCAACGTAATAAATCAACAATAGTAGCACGCAGAGGGCCTGGGGACGAGGCTATCGTTAAACTGTATACAGAAACTAACAATACGTATCTATCACCTTGAATCTCACTTGCATCTATATACAGTAGCTAGTAGAATCAAGTGAAGATGTGATAATTGGTGGTTGATTAATAATTGATTACTTTATATCAAGGATTATGTTGACTTTGGTGTGCATTTGCAATCAGGACCGGTACCCCTTTTGAAATATCAGTTGAATGAAGATTGAACTTTTTATTCCCAGATTTTCTAGCTTACAAGTGTAAGTTTCAGGGTGTTTTTGAGCTCCTTTCTGAAATTTGATGATTTTTTCCAATTATAGATTTTCCAGCCCCACTTAATGAAGTCATGCAGGAAGCCTTGTAGGTGAGGGGGCAATGTTTCAAGTCTGCACAAACCAAGGTATAGCTTTTCAGGGATAATTTTTAAAAAATATGAGTATTACGTATATCAACCATCATTTTCCAACATGATTTCTGTCTTGCTCATGAGTGCTACTACCTAAAGTTTGGTACCACTTTATGGAAATGAGGTCTCTTCAATGGAGAACAATAAGTTAGGTGCGATTGAACTAGTGAAAGTTCTTTAGGTAAACATCGCAAATATTGGTATAGGCCGGGTCTGTCTAACTTGGTAATTTGAATTTATGACCATGCATGCACAACCCCCTCCCCCCACTAATGTTATAGTTATTGAGGGATGGGGGTGGGTTGGGGGGGGGGTGGAAGGTTGCCCTGTACATAACAAATTGTAAGTTTTTTGTGGGCTGACAAATGACAATTAAAGTTTTGCTTATTCCTTTGTCAGTACATAGTAAACAATGTTCACATTATAATAATTGTTGAGGTTGAATTCGGGTGTATTTTCTGTGGAGTAATGCTAATGCATCGTCTTCAATATCAGCTGGGTTGAAAACTTCATTCACAGATGCAATATAGAACTCCATGAAATGCTTGAGATTGTCAAAAGTTTGTACATTATGATGCTTCTCCTTAGAGCTGACTTTAAGCCCGTTTGCTTCTGCCATGACTTCATATTCTTTTTCTGGTACAAATGATAGTGTACTCAGAAATTTTTTCTTCTTCTCTTGAGGCAATAGATTTGCCATTTCATTAGCCAATGTTGGCATATAACAAGTGCAACCGAAAGTGCAAATTGACCTCCTGAAGACAAATTCCCAGCAACTTTTGCAAACACAACCTTCTTGTTAGGTATCCAGTGAAGGACATAGGTGCAAAAGACCATATTATACTTGTCTTCAGGGAACGTTTCTCCGCCTGCAACAGCAAATGTGATGTTTGTGTTAGTATATATGATTATTTTTGCTACCTTAACTAGTGCTTCGTTAGAATCGACTCCCACGACATGACCTGTGACCCCTACTCTTTGTGCTAATTCAGCAGTAAGGTTACCAGTTCCACAGCCAAGGTCAAGAACCTTCATCCCCTCTCTCAGAGACAAACGATTNTATGCATGTGAGTTCTCCAAATCGCACTTCCACAAGGCAATAGACTGTATAAATGGACAATTTGTATGATATTGGCTGTTGTGTCGTTAAACTGTATACAGAAACTAACAATACGTATCTATCACCTCGAATCTCACTTGCATCTATATACAGTAGCTAGTAGAATCAAGTGAAAATGTGATAATTGGTGGTTGATTAATAATTGATCACTTGATATCGAGGATTATGTTGACTTTGGTGTGTATTTGCAATCAGGACAGGTACCCCTTTCGAAATATGGATTGAACTTTTTATTCCCAGATTTTCTAGCTTACAAGTGTAAGTTTCAGGGTGTTTTTGAGCTCCTTTCTGAAATTTAATGATTTTTTCCAATTATTATAGATTTTTCCAGCCTCCACTTAATGACGTCATGCAGGAAGCCTTGTAGGTGAGGGGGCAGGGTTTCAAGTCTGCACAAACCAAGGTAGCTTTTCAGGGATAATTTTTAAAAAACATGACTATTACGTATCAACCATCATTTTCCAACTTGATTTCTGTCCTGCCCATGAGTGCTACTACCTAAAGTTTGGTACCACTTAATGGAAATGAGGTCTCTTCAATGGAGAACAATAAGTTAGGTGTGATAGCCAGGGTCAAGAACCTTCATCCCCTCTCTCAGAGACAAACGATTGATAAAATCAATTCCTTTTTGTGCTTGAAATAGAGTTGAAAGCTTACTGTATTGCTTAGCCTGTGTTTCTGGGTTATATTGGTTGTCCAAATCTGTTGATGAGTAGTCTCTTGTAGCATACTAAATGACTAGGTCATCCCTTACTGCATGAATTGCTAGAAAGTGCAATAGAATAGGCCACTCCATGGTCAGCCATTTTAATATTGACAAAGTTTACCTCTGCCCTACAGAGGTAAACTTTGTCGAACATTAATGTGGCTAACATTAATGTGTGATTCAGAATACGTTGTTGAACTGACTATAGAACTGATGAACCTGAATGAGTGAATACATTGCTGAACTGATCAAATGTGAACATGGATACATTTAGAATTGATAGTGAATATGAACCCAAATTTGTGACTACATGGTTGAAATGGTGGAATTGATCGTGAATGTGAACATGAATACGTGAATACATTTACAATTGATCATGAATGTGGACCTGAATGTTTGAATATATTGTTGAACTGGTAGAATTGATTGTGAATGTGAATGGTCACTCTCGGCTTCTGTAATATTGTATTATTATAACATTATTAGTTCTTTGTGAGAATGCATCGTGCCACTGGTAACTTCCATTCCATTTTCTTTCCTTTGTACTTCAGTTTGAACTTTTCCAATCCTTCCTTGTCCACTTNTTACTGAATTCTGCCATCTACGGTAGATGCAAGCGAGATTTGAGGCAGTAGGCATGTAGAGTAGCTTATTGTTAGCTTCTGTATGCAGTTTGAAGTTGCAATGACAAACTTTATGCAAATTGTCCATTTATTTCCTAGTCGCACCCATATCGATGTAGACTGGAGTACAGTCTATTGCTTCGTAGAGGTGCGACTAGGAAATAAATGGACAATTTGCATGAATATGTATTCATAAACTAGGAGTACACATTGTGCAAAATAGTGCCTCGCGCTAGCTTTGAATTCACCACTTGTATGCACCATTGATATGTGATGCCATACCATTGTTATAAATCGTACACACGGTAGTACGTATAGTAGGAATGGGCCGACTGTCCCATAGACACAATACAAAATGCTGGTCCATCTAGTCAAACAAAATTAAACTGTTCAGAGGGTCTCAATGACAGACTACCAACTGCATGCAAGGCCTAAAACTTGCCAAGATGACTTTCCAGTCTCAGCATTCGTAGAGAGCGCTAGTGGGAAGCCACAATAGTGTCATTTTTTTGTTCTCCTAACTTACTTATACTTACGTACTCCCTAAATGACTTAGCTACTTGAAAAGGGGTCCAGAGAACCAGAATGTGTTGAACCAACTTTGAGCACAAACTGATGATAACTGACTTGAATGTTAGCTTTGTATGCAGGCTCACTTCAGTGCCAGGTCATGCAGATGATGATTATCAGCTGTTTCTCTCTAGGATAGGAGTCTTCTTTGCCTTTGCATTCGTTCTAGCTGTTACTCTTGCACAAAAACAGAAGTATAATCTACTCTAAAATCACAGATCGAGCGCTCTGTTACGTTCAAGCAGGAGCTCATGAGGGCCGTAGGCCCGAAGGAGCGATTAACATCGTATAGTATTGCGTTCCAGACATCGTAATAGGTTTGTAGCAAAAGCGCTTCCTTATATGGATACACAAAGGGATGAGCTCGAACCAACTACAGCCTTGGGTGGTACTTGAGTTAAGTACTGATAATGTAAACATTACTATACTGATATTATAAGGAGTAGATCTAGTACTAAGTGTGGTCATGAGGTAACCACAGAAACCTTACCAGTACATGCACCACTTAGACTGAACACTTAGCATTAATTACAGGACTTCACATATATGGAAATAATACAACTTTTTTTACGAGATGTAAAACACGATGTTAATCGCTCCTTCGGGCCTACGGCCCTCATGAGCTCCTGGTTCAAGTTATCAAGCTACTATACTATGCTATTAAAGCATAGATATTATACACTACGTAGTGTATAATATCTATGATTAAAGTAACGATCTTTACCAGAACAAAATTGCATTCGAAATGACGTGACGTCACGTTAGAACTAATTGCATTTCTATAGGCCTAACTGAGCGTGACAGGCGCTCGGCAACAAAATGAATCAAGCAGAATTGTACCACCAAGACTTTGTTATTGCTCGTAACTGTTCAAGAAGTGAAGATCACAAACTACTGAGGCAGATTACGTTTACTGAACCAACNGAAGCAAGTTGACTCACTCACAAAGAGTGCATTAACTCTAGAGGGAATTCAATCCAGTCAAATGTTGCTAATCCAACAAAATACAAGCCCATTATGCTGGTATAGTCACAAATTGAGCCTATTCTGCTAGCATTATTCTTGATGCTCAAGAGTACCTATTATGCTCGAAATTATGCTGGCATAATCTATCAAGGCCTAAATGAGAGTCACTTCAGTTCCTTTTTCGATTGAGTGTTTCATTTATATTATCAATAATTTTCTCAGCAGACATATAGCTTGTATAGAGTAATGGAAAAATTTAATTGTACTTATTTATGGTCTATTATAGTCATCTTATAACCATTTTTCATAAGTTAATCAAAGTTGGTGTTTAACAAATAGCGTGATATTGTAAGACATGTATGCATAAGTTCCAGAGCGCATGCAGTGTGTGAAGGTACTACATGTAAGTATATCAATTAAATACAAATTATCAAGTCACTACAGACTATACTTTCATTCAGAAATGATCGTTTATAATCATGGTTTGGTTAGAATATAACGTGTAACGGTCAACTTCCATTCAATTTGTTTCCCATTATACTTTTCTTTAAATCTTGCCAGTTGATCTTGATCTGCTAGCTTGGGGTTAAAGGCTCCATGAGTGATAGCCATCCAGGCGGTAAGAGCATCATCTGGAGTTGGGTAAGTCATGATATCAAAATCCTCTTGTTTAGATGTTAAACTAAAGCCATACTTTATAGCAAGTTGATCATATACCTCAGATGAGCAGTAATAGAAGTTTTTGTCAATTGTAGCTTGTGTTTCTTTGCCCATCAATTGCGTTATTTCATCTGATACCAATGCTGGACGTATGATTGCTATGATGACAAATTTTCCTCCTTGTTTAAGATTTTTTTTAACATTTTCGAATACAGCATCCTTGTTTTCAATCCAGTGTGTAACGTAGCGGCAAAATATAAGATCATACTCGTCCTTGGGGAAGGTTTGTCCATTTCCGACAAGGAATGTCACATTGGAGTGCTTATTTGCTACATTTGCTACTTTGATACGCTCTTTATCTGGGTCAACTCCAATCACTTGACCTTTTGACCCAATTTTGTCAGCTAGCAATGTTGTAGTATTTCCAGTACCGCACCCTAGATCAAGAACTTTAGTAATTGTAGCAAAATTGATTTGGTTGAGTACTTTGAAATCATCTTGCAACTGTTTTGTAGCAACAATAATGTGGTGTTGGTTGTACAGTGCTGCGGGAGACTGGCTATCTTTCCCATCTCTGCTTCTCCACTGCAGACCTGTAATGAAATTGGCCATTAATACAGCTTTAGCTTACAAGTGTTGTTACTTTAATTATTTCGATCTCAATTATAAGAATATTGCTGAATGCATGGTGTTGTCTTCTTGATGTCTTAGTTATTGCATGAACTTACTTTTTATTTGAAGGGGATCTACAGTAGTTGCTTTCTTCAAAGTGTCTTCTTTGGGTGTGTCCATGTTTGTGATAATGGCGTACATCCAGTTATTACGTTAATTTTTGTATGAGTGAGTGTGTGTGTTGGGGGAGAAGGAGGGCTTCAAGAGAATGCATGTCGTTGTGGTTTATAGTCAATGACATAGTTATGTAGGATAGTTTATAGCTCATTACATTCTGTTAGATATTATAGTATGGTGGAATTATGGTATAGTTTATATATGGTCAATGACATAGTTATGTAGGATAGTTTATAGCTCATTACACTAGATATTATAATATGGCGAAATTTTAAGTGTAGGAATGCATTGCAGATTGCATGTTATGTACATGGAGTGTTGATAACATAAGTGTAGTATAATTAGAAGAATAATTTAAACTATATATATGAATAATCGCAACTCAGCAGAATTTGAAATAGGTATGCAATAATAATATTATTGCATTGGGCCAAATATGCACTCAGCATTTAATATTTGGTTAAAATATATCGTACAATAGGAACTTTCCATTCAATTTGTTTCCCGTTATACTTTTCTTTAAATCTGGCCAATTGATCTTGATCTGCTAGCTTGGGGTTGAAGTCTCCATGAGTGATAGCCATCCAGGCTGTAAGGGCATCATCTGGAGTTGGATACACGAGTACATCAAAATCCCTTTCTTTCAATACTATACTTAGCCTGTTGTTTGTAGCAAGGTGATCATAAAACTCTATTGGACAATAATGGTAATTCTTATTTATTGCAGCATGTCTTTCTTTTCCCATGAGTCCTGATATTTCCTCTGAAATAGCTGGGGGATTTTCGATTGCAATGTTTACAAACCACCCTCCTAGTCGAATATGTTTGCAAACATTTGCATATGCTGCTTGTTTATCTTCAAACCAATGAGTCACATAGCGACAAAAGACCATATCATATTGGTCCTGAGGAAAAGTGTGCTCATTTCCCACAAAGAAGGTAAGATTAGAATGATAATTTGTTGCATTTGCTATTGCAATGCGTTCCTTGTCACAATCCACTCCAATCACTTGACCTTTTGACCCCACTTTCTGTGCTAACTTATATGTGATATTCCCAGTGCCACACCCTAGATCAAGAACTTTTGTAATCTTTGAAAAATTAAGCTGGTTTAAGACTTTTAAGTCCTCTTGCAACTGTTGAATTGTAATTTTTTCATAATTGTTATACAATAAAGCTTGAGACTGCTGTGTGACCCTTGCTATAGATGTTTGAACAGAAAATGTAATTATACCAAAGTTAATATATAAATAATATTGATGCTGCTGTGTATATTGATAAGTTTAATGTACATATAGTACTTACATGAAGTATAAGAGTGAAGGTTTCTGTGGAATGCTCTTGCTGTTAGCTGCACACAACTTAGCTTTTGTCTTAGCATTTTCTGCTTGAAAAAGAATCTGATATCCTCTTCGTGGTCATGCACAATGTATGAGGATATATAACTCAGTTCAACTCTGCATTCCTCATTACTCTAACTATTTTGTACTCCTACACACTGAATCAGATATGCTGTACATATAAAGCTATGCACAATTAATACATGCATAATTTTACACTCAACAACCATGAAGCCTTATAGTTCTGGTGTAAAGTTATTGCACATGTGCTATTGAGGTCACATTTACGTATTTATCAGAGTATGCATGAATTATGTTGTGCCAGTTAACCTACTGTAGTTTGAGGTATTTTTGCATTGAAAATATTCTGTAAATATTTGTCTGTTTAATTTTCATACTTACGCAGTGTCTACATATTAATATTGGTAATGGTTGTCAAAATTGAAGTGTTTAATTTTCGCACACGGTGACGTGTACGAAAATTTCCCCAATGCGAATATTAGTCAAACTACGGTAATAATAGTTGAGTTATTAAATGCCTGTATAACATTAATTTTTGTGTTAATTATCCTGATAACTATACACAGTAATTGGCTCCATATTTTACAACATTAAAATATCTATTGCATAGTTAGAACAAAGTATGCCATTTTTGCAACAAACTGAGGTTGAACTTTGCTGTACTTTGTTTTGAACACCTCTAATGCATCTTGGTCAGCATCAGCTGGGTCAAAAACACCATATGTTGTAGCAAACCAAAATTGAATGATGCTTTCAACATTTGGAAATGTCCGAACGTCTGAATGTAGTTCTTTTAGAGTCACTCTAAGTCCGTTTGCAGCTGCCATCTCTTCATAGGTGGTTTCAGGCACAAAGAAATGTTTCCTGTAGAGTATTTCATCTCTTCTCTCATCCGACATGAGACTGGACATCTCCTGAGCTATGGGAGGCATGTCCAGACCTACCAAGAATGCAAACTGACCTCCTGGACTCAAATGTCTTGCCACCTGTTCAAAAACAGCTTCCTTGTCTTGGATCCAGTGTAGTACGTACATACAAAACACCAAGTTGTACTCAATATGAGGAAAATCTTGATTCTCCATTTCCGACTTCAAACGTTATATCACTGCTAGCATTCAAGTTGTCAGTGCTAATTTTGTACAGTTTGATGCAAACTTCAAGCCATAGACAGCCTAATAATACTCTTCAGTCTGCCATCCGTTTGGTGTTTCTGTTACAAATACACAATCTACCATTTTTTTCCCACTGTTTGAACTCAGCTGAACTCCAGTTTAAAGCGTGGTCTGGCAAAGGTATCAATTGCTATGCCCACATGCACTTAATCACCCTTCTACTACCCTAGCTTCTACCCCACATGATTTTGATACCAGGCTCCCTCATTTTTTATTCTCTTGCGCTTAATTTCCAGTAGGTGTGGACTCACGGAGAGGGAGCCAGGTATAACGAGGCTACTGACTAGTAGGAATTATTACCAATGCTGCAACAATAAGCTAGTATGCATGGTTTTATTGTAGCTACAGATCTTTGCATTTACGACACTGAGGATCCATACGAGTGATCAAGAATAAAAGTGAAGTAGTAAATGTGCTGAAATTGAGACATGCCTCGTTCCAATACTTTTTATCGCACTGCCCATTCCTACACTACTTATTTTTTTTGAAATTTTTACTATTTGTGTTCACTATTGTAACTATGTTAGTATACTATTTCTCTGATCCTGGAGTGTGCATTGATTTATATATGTCATAGATCTAGACTAAGTAAAAAGTATCTAATTCCAAAGGAAAATATACCAAACGGTTCAATAGCAAAACATTAATTTTAGCGATAAGTTACACATGTAGATTTTGAGGCCTTGAGAATCAACCTGACCCCTACCCCATGTAAGTACCCATGCAATTCATGAAGAATTTAAATCATGTACTACCACAATTGAGTAGCATATAGCTCATTAACTCAAGTAAATGGACTCATTAGTGGCATATACATGCATGCCGCCATTATTCCATAATGCTATCATGTTACATAATTAATAGTTATATATTAGTAGGTAGAATTTGGTCAAACTCTATATTAGACATACATGTATCAGGTGGATTAAAGAAAGATTTGGGCTCTGAAAGACTGAAGAACAAATCAAATATTGATCCATATATATATATATTTCGTCAGCACAACAATTAACTTCTCTAAAATGGACACCTACTCACAGCATCAAAGTGAAGCAAAAGGATTTGAAACCTTTAAAGACATCGAACAGTCTGATTTGCAAAAAGATTTGGGCATCCTGAACAGAGTCCAATCACTTGAAGGCAAGATGGTTCTTGATCTTGGATGTGGCACTGGCAACTATACCTACATGATAGCAAAGAGAGTTGGACCAACTGGTAGAGTGACTGGAGTTGATCCTGACAGAGAGAGAATCAAGATAGCCAGAGAGAAATGGAGAAGAGACAATCTCACCTTTGTAGAAGGAGATGACCAAAACTTCCCAGAAGATCAGTATGATCTTGTGTTCAGTAGCTATGCCATACCATACATCAAAAACCAAAGAAGTGCTTTTGAGAAAGTATACAAAAATTTACGTCCTGGAGGACAATTTGCATTTGTTTTTGGTAATGCATGGAGTTGCAGCTACAGGAGAAGAAATGTCAGGACTAATGGGTACAGAAGGTCACAAAGCAATCAATAGTCTTTGGAATATACTTCCTACAGAGAAATACAAAGAGATTGCTGCTACAGTGGGATTTGAAATCAACCTAATGGAAGAGGAATGTGATTATGTTAAGTTTCCAAATGTAGACTCCCTGTTCTCAAGCTGGCACGGAATAACTCATGGAATATTTGACGTTTTAAAAGCAGATCCACTCAAGATAGAAGCTTTCAGGAAAAAATACTCAGAGAAAGCCTTAGAGCTCAACACACCAGTGCTGAAAATGATTCTCACTAAAGTGTGACTTAGTAATGATTCAAGAAGAAAATCCCCAGCACAAACATGCAGTCATGCATGATGTAAAGCTATAGTGCATAATCAATAAGGCTAATAATTGCAATGTATAGTTATATCAATACTTATAAGCATAGAAATTTCAGCATATTAGTAGACTGAAGTGTATGATGTAGTGTTAAATTGTACTGTCATAGACAATTGAATTAACTTTTGTGTCAAACAATTGTTGGCATGTATATGGTACCATATTATATAGCACTATGTCAGTTATATTTATGGGCTCGGCACATGCAGTGACTACTTATATTGTCAATAACCTTCTCACAGGATTTAGCTAGCTGTAAATAATTGCTTTGCTAATGATGTGGTGATGTGCATGTGTTTGTATACTGATGTTGTGCAACTGTTTAATTCATCCTTTAAATGATATTGTGCAGTGAAAAAATCAATTTATCAGTTGTAGTATTTGGCACGGGAAAGATATACCATGTCACATGAGATCTCACATGTTGTCAGTTGTTATTCTTTTGGCACTCCCAGGCCTAGTATATAGTGTTGCCTGAATGCATGGTTTGCATGGTTATACACTAATTGCAAGATTCATTACCTACTACAACTTTAATTATACAACTAACTGGGTCATCATTGCAACAACCGGGATTTCTACTTTAAATTGGCCTTAATGAGGCCTATAGAGCTGTGTGTCTTAATTCACCATACTCTGTGATCATACTGACAATTATGTATAGTATAGACAGAGCATTGCTTTGTGAGAAAAGTAACTATGTAGAGTCAGTTTGCCAATTCGTTGTTTAGCTCTTTGGTGTATTATCATTATGACTGAAATGCATATAATGTACAATGATGTGAGCATGCATGATAATAATTATACTGATGAGATAGTTGTTTTTGAATGAGTTCTCAATTGTTTATTGCTTAGTTAGAACAAAGTACGCAATTTTTGCAACAAACTGAGGTTGTACTCTGCTGTATTTTCTCTTGAACACCTCTAATGCATCTTGGTCAGCATCNACTTGCAATCAGGTCCCCATTTGGAATATCAGTAGCAGGAAGATTGAACTTCTTGATTTCCAGATTTGGTAGCTCAACCATAAGTTTTAGGGGTTTTTTGAGCTGCAGTCCGATATATGATGGTTTATGGCCGATTGTTGATTTTCTTCGGCCAGCGCTAAATGACGTCAGGAAACCTTACAGGTGAGTGGGCGGGGCTTGAAGTCTGCACAACCCAGTGTAACTTTTCATGGGCTATCTTGTGGTACCAAACTTGGAGTAGTTGCACCAGCTGGTAGGTCAAGAATCGTGTCCGAATTCGATGGTGGCCGATAATTGGTGGCTTACTCTACTTGGTTTATAGATTAGTCTGGCGTATAGCCAGCCCCTTAGCTACCCCAGACTAGGTCTATATATAGCTACATCCATGATAGTCTGGCGTAGCCAGACTCTTACATGCACGCTGGAAAAGTATGCGTGTATAAGGGGCTGGCTATGCCTGACTACATCCATGCATGATTGGATAGGTGCCTATTTATAGGTCTATTCTATTTTTTACTCTGGTTGAGCCATATATTATAGTTCAACACTGACTGAAGTAACTATATATATATATATAATGCCACATCCATGCAATAAAACCACATAGTAACCTCATAACAATAAGAACATAGCATGCACACTACTTGTCCTTTTAATTGGAGATGCTTGAAAGAGGGTTGGTATATAGTATAGTGGATGCTCCACTAATATGAGTTGAGATCTGGTGGAGTTCTAACTTCTCAGTGATGTACAGCAATTAAACTTCAATCTATAGCTATAGCATCAAGGATTCACGAACACCTCTGTAGTTTAAAAGACATGCAGCTAGGTTTGACAGCTCAAAATTCATTATTATACTTAGCCTAATATATAGGCTTAGTCAAAGTCCATTAACTCACTCACACCCTCGCAGTAATTTGTCAATGCCTTCCAAGCTCTGTGTGTATATGTGTGACATATACATTGGGCTATTGGGAGACTGCTTCCAAGATCGAAAACTTTTATATCATTGTAATATATTATTTCCAAAGTGAAAAATATAATGCATCAGTTTTTGCATGTATATTGTTTCGCCATGATTTTCATGGAACTCATTACAGAACATAATTATCTGACTAACGTGAGTTTTAACAATCATTCACGCTTGAGTCTGATACGAATTCCAACGACCCACTCCATGGTAAGCTGTGTCAGTGATCTCAATTAAAGCTAGTACTTTCATCATCGGACCATAATGTCCCACCAAAATTCAAAGCTTGATCACATAAGGTATATATGATGGTTGTAGGTTTTCCATCATGGAATGATTGTTTTTGTTCTTGGTTTTTCATCATGGTATGTTGGTTGTAGGCTCTTGGGTTCCATCACGGTATGATGGTTTTAGGTTCTTGGGTTTTCATCATTGTATGATTGTTGTAGGTTCTTGGGTTTTCATCATGGCATGATGGTTGTAGGTTCTTGGGTTCCATCATGGTATGATGGTTTTAGGTTCTTGGGTTTTCATCATGGCATGATGGTTATTGTAGGTTCTTGCATGGGTTCCATCACGGTATGATGGTTTAGGTTCTTGGGTTTTCATCATGGTATGATGGTTATAGGTTCTTGGGTTCCATCACGGTATGATGGTTTTAGGTTCTTGGGTTTTCATCATTGCATGATGGTTTTAGGTTCTTGGGTTCCATCACGATATGATGGTTTTAGGTTCTTGGGTTTTCATCATGGCATGATGTTTGTAGGTTCTTGGGTTCCATCACGGTATGATGGTTTTAGGTTCTTGGTTTTCCATCACAATATGATGGTTTTTGGTTTTAACTATATATACATGCATGCATTATTTCTGCAAATATAGCCTGTTAATATTATACAGTTTCATATGACACTGACAGTATTTCCAATAGAACTGCTGTAACAATACACAATTAAAACTATATTGTATCCCAACTATATATTTTCCTCAATCCTCTTATTTCTTGGTTAGATTAATAATGAACCACGTACTTTTTTATTTTTTGTGTCCTCTATGCTTTTGTTAAGTTCTTCCAAAGCTTCTTGGTAATGATTTCATTGATTCAGTCCTGTAGCCAATTTAAGTTCAGGCCTAGAATTAAGTTTATCATGGATGCACAGGTATTGGATTCTAGGACAACTAAAATAAAATTATAATTATTGTTATACTATTACTTAGTTGTAGGCCTGCATTTACAGCCATAGTATCACATGATGCAGTTAAAAATAGTAAAACATTTAGAGTTTTTTTTAAAAATGTATATAGCATACAATAGAATTGTTCCACTCAATCTCTTGCCCTTTGTACTTCTCTCTGAAAATGTGCTGTGCATTCTGATCAGTCATTTCAGTGTTTAACTTCCCATGTGTAATTTCCGTCCGTGCTGCTAAACTNATTTTCTCTCCTTTGTACTTTTGTCTTTTGTCTGAACTTCTTTAACCTTGTCCACACTTTCTGGATCAAATATTCCAGTAGTGATAATTTTCCATGACGGCATAGTGGCCTCAGGATCTGGATATATATTCATGAACATCAACATCAACTTCTTTTAGACTAGTTTTGAAGCCATTTTCTTGAGCAAGTTGATCGTATTTCTCAACATTACGAAAGAAAAATGTCTCATCAATTTTTCTCTGTTCTTGTGCTCCTATTAGCTCTCTGAGTTCCTCTTCAAGAGGAGAGAATTTAATTATTGCTACAATAGCAAACTGACCTCCTGGTTTCAATTTCCTAAAAGCATTCTTAAACCCTTATCTTCAACCCAATTTGTGACATAATGACAAAAGATGAAGTCGTACTGGTCTTCAGGGAATGAATGAGGTTGAGTCTCCCTCAACAAAGTGAGTTTGTTTTGCTACTTCAATTCTCTCATCTGGGTCCACACCAACAACCTGACCTTTTGACCCCATCATTTTTGCCAAAGCATAAGTTAGATTTCCTGGTCCACAGCCCAATTCAAGAACTCTGACATTGTATACTTCTGTTGAAATGACTCAGAAATCTGTCTCAATAGTTTATGATTATCTATTGATATTTTTTCTACAAGCAATAAAGTGCTGATAGTACATTTCAGCCTGATTTTTTCTAGTTTCACCTTGGAAATTCATAGCCATGTTTACTAAATATGTTTAACTTTTTTACTTAATTAACTTGTGGCTTGTTCACCATTGACTCTGACTCCCAACCCATGGGTAGGTGGTTCGAGTCCCTCCAGTGCTACAGGTATTTGTTTCCCATTTTCTCTTTCGAGCTCTGCCTAGGAGTTAACTCAGCTCTACCCCAAAAAATGAAGAGGTGAATTTCACCACATCCTTCGGAGGGGATGTAAAGCCGTCGGTCCCGGGGGACCTGCGTTCATTAGCCCTAGGCTATTTGCAGGCCCTTCAGTGTTAGCCACAATTTACTACTTCTCCTCAGCTTTACTAAAAGGTCACCTCCAGCTGGATATACAGCTACCCATGTGATACTAATGCTATTCATTGATTATGGTTTATTTTAGAAGCTTTAAATTACTGTTGCCATGATACTCATTCAGGTCACCCAAACTAAAAGACATCAAAGCATATTTGGATCCTAAAAATAAACATTGTACCATAAAGTACTATTTATAGATCTGTTGATCCATGCATGAACCAAGTGTTGTCGATCATGCTAGCATGGGTAAATATTATTTCCATTTTAGTATGTAGCGTGCAATGGGAAACTTCCATTTAGTAAGCTCTTCGTGATACTTTCGTTTGAAGTTTGTAAGTTTATGTTTGTCTACCAAATCTTGGTTAAACATCCCATGTGTAATTGCTTCCCATGCGGCAAGACCCACATCTGGGGTCGGGTATATTGCTTCCTCGAAGTCAGTTTCTAAAAGTACCACTTTAAGTCCATTATCAGTGGCTAGTTGATTGTACACTTCTACAGAGCTGTAGTGAAGTTGGTTGTTGATTTCTTCTCTCCTGACTTTACTCATTAACTCTGTCATTTTCCTTAAAATTGGTAGCTGGTATGTAATTGCAATCAGCGCAAAATGTCCTCCATTTCTCAAATTCCGACACACATTTTGAAATACTGCTTGTTTGTTGGCAATCCAATGTGTCACATAGCGACAAAATATCAGGTCATACTGGTCCTGAGGGAAGGTGTGCTCGTTTCCCACAAGAAAGGTCACATTGGAGTACTTGTTTGCTGCATTTGCTACTTCAATACGCTCCTTATCTGGATCGATCGCTATGACTTGACCTTTTGTCCCCACTCTTTCAGCTAGCAGTGATGTAAAGTTTCCAGTACCACAACCTAGATCAAGTACTCTTTCGATCTTAGAAAAATTGAGCTTCTTTAAAATTGTGACATCCTTTTGCAATTGTTTGTACACAACTTTCTTCTGGTAGTTGTGATACAACAGTGCTTGTGAATCATAATAGCAGTAGTTTCTTGGGACTTTCATGTGTACTACGAGTCTTTGCATTTGTCACAACTCAGCTTCAACTTGGATTGATGGTACAATAACCATTATATCTGTGTTCTTTATTCAGCTAGAGTTCACAGGGAAACTAAGAAGCGAGCTTAATTGCATGCATATGGTGATCATGTCTGGGCACGACCTTACTGAGCAAAAAAGTTGTACAGTAATTAAATTCTTTCTTTCTTAATGAAATTCTTGTGTACATTGAACATGACCTTATACATGGAACCGAGATAAGCTTTAATTAAATTCTTGTTGTACATACACAGACACATGTCATTGAGTGCATACTCTTTCTTTAGATCTCTAGCTCTCTGACCATACATGAAGATAGAGCTAATATTTGTATACGTGTTATTATACATATGCGAGGAGTGAGTATAAATGTAAATGTCCCATAATTGTCCTATATAGTCCAGTTGTATAAATTAATATACAAAAATACATATTAAGTATAGTATATGAACGTTTGTGAAATTGAATGATTTCTCACATCTACATAATATTTTAGTTATAGACACAGTTTAATCTGTAGATCAATTAAGTTTACTCCCTTTCTAAAAGTTTAAACATAAGCATATAATCATAATTAATGATGCATCCAAGTATAAGTAATATTTGTTAGTTCTTTGTGAGAATGTATCGTACCACTGGTAACTTCCATTCCATTTTCTTTCCTTTGTACTTTTGTATAAATTTCTCCAATCCTTCCTTGTCCACTCTTTCTGGATCAAATATTCCAGTAGAAATACCTTTCCATGACTGAATAGCAGTCTCAGGATCAGGATATTCATGAACATCAACATCCACTTCTTTTAAGCTGGATGTAAACCCGTTTTCTAGGGCAAGCTGATCGTATTCCTCAATAGTACAAAAGGTAAATAGCTCATTGATTTCCTTTGTTTCCTGCGGTCCCATTAGCTCTATTAATTCCAGTGCAAGTGATGAATGTTGAAGTATTGCAACGATTGCAAATTTTCCTCCTGGTTTCAGATTTTTAGAAACTGTCATAAATAGCTTTTCTTTGTCCTTGATTGAATCAGTGACATAATGACAGAAGACGAGATCGTACAGGTCTTCAGGGAATGAAGTTGAGTCTCCCTCAACAAAAGTGAGGTTAGGGAACTTGTAGTTTTGTCTTGCTACTTCAATTCTCTCTTTGTCTGGGTCCACACCAATCACTTGACCTTTTGAACCCACCATTTTAGCTAAAATAAAGGTTAAGTTCCCAGGTCCACATCCCAAGTCAAGAACTTTCAGGTCTTTTGTTGGTTCAGCAAACGTAATCTGCCTCAGTAGTTTGTTATCTTCACTTGTTGAACAGTTACGAGCAATAACAAAGTCTTGGTGGTACAATTCCGCTTGATTCATTTTTAACTTTCTGTTGACTTCTCTATAACACTCAAATAAAGATCATATTTGTAAAATTTCGCACTGCATGCATCTTGGCACTGCATGATAAACCCTCTATTTTGATTGGGCATTTGCAGGAAAGTATTTATAGATTTATTCCATATTTATGCAATGGTTGAGTCAGGTGCTTCCTTGGTTTATACTACTATTATACTGCCCTGGCCACAATACTACATATATTTATATATATGATCATGGTATATATAGTACACTGCCGAATATCACCATGAGAGTGAAATCTAGAATCAAATCCTACAATATAACTATAAATAGTGTTATAGGAGTAAATTCTGATGAAACTCTGCATGATTGTGCTATGCATGCGCCAAGACTTAATAATACTAATTCTCAGATTCATATGATTATGCACATTTTCTTCTTTAGAATTTAAATTGCCTAATTCTTTGTAGGAATCAGTCTGATCACTGTGTCTAGCTCAATAAGGCTTTCCCGGAGTATGTCTTCCTGAAAGCTTCTGAAGACCAAACCTTCCTTGAAGATCAGTATATGCTTGCATTTAGTAGCTTTGCCATACCATACATCTAAACTGAAAAGCTGCTTTTGGGAAAGTTCATAAAAAATTTATGTCCTGGAGGACAATTTGCATTGAATTTCTTGTTTGGCATAGGAAATGGATACAAAAGTCACAAAGCAATCAATAGTCTTTGGAATAAACTTCCATGCACAAAGAGATTGCTACTATATTCCATGGGATTTAAATTAGACTATAGAAGTGAGTTAGATTGTTTGTTGGTTCAGTAAACGTAATCTGCCTCAGTAGTTTGTGATCTTCACTTGTTGAACAGTTACGAGCAATAACAAAGTCTTGGTGGTACAATTCTGCTTGATTCATCTTTAATGCTCTCAGACTGTTGATGTAGTTTACACTCAAATAAAGATCATCTTTGTAAAACAGTTTGGCACTGCATGCATGGTCTATATATAAACCCTGCATGAATTTTGATTGGACAGTTGCAGGAAATTATTCATAGGTTTATTCCATGCATATTTGTAAAATGCATGTTGAGTCATATATGGCAAAAATACGTACTTCCTATAATATATACTTATCGCTATAGTAGCGGTGCGATATCGGGAAATATCACGAGTAAATTGCCTATAGGTATTGAACGAGTGCGAAGCACGAGTTTAATGCCTAGGGCAATTTACGAGTGAAATTTCCCGGTATTCGCACCGTTACTATAGCGATAAGGGATTTATCGTATATACAATACACTGTAATTTAGACAGTTAGCTTGCCTACTATTATTCTTTCTATTCTTCTTACTATATTTTATGAAGGTGAAATTTTACTTACTAGCAGCAGCGTAGCAATGACAGCTCTTTTGTCCGCGGTCTGGCTACCGTATAGCGGGAAATTTTCGTTGGTGCAAAATTTCGTATAAACGCGCCAGAAGAAATTTTCGTAGTTTTAAATTTCGTATACGCGGCGTGCGCTCGTATAAAGTAAATGCGGAAGTTAAATTTTCGCAGTTTTAATTTTCGTACATTCAAACCGTATACGAAATATACGAAAATTTCCACCATACGAAAATTTCCCGCTATACGGATCTCACAAAAAAACATAGTCACGTGGGTAACACGACTGATACGGCTTTCTCACGTGGGTAACACGGCTGATATGGCAAAATATCAGTAGAGTTCAATTTTTTTCCTCCGTATAGTAATGTATTAGAGGTCAAAGGTCATATACGATAATAGTTTATACGACTATTATACTGCCCTAACAGTAACCACAACATAATGATATAGGCATGCATGATTTATAGTATATTGTTATGAGAGTGTCGTGCTGTATACAAATGCAACTATAAAAATAACTGCAGATAAATACTTAAAATGTTAATTATATGTTGTATTTATATACATATAGCTTGTGAAAAAACTTCCATTTTACAAGCTGTTACTATATATTTTTTTGTTGTTTGTTTGTTTTTATATTATATAGACCAGGCCATGGCAAATCTCAATTAGAAATTCCATAAATGTTTGATTCCCCCATGCATTCAGTATGAGCTTATCTTTGGGGTATATATGCATTGCTTCCTCAAAGTTACGCAATTTCCAGAAGTATATCACTTTAAACCCATTATATATAAGCATGCACAGATTGCACAATGGACAATTATATTGCATGTTTAGTTCTGACCTTGAGCTCCCTGCTAACCACATCATCCTTTAGTAGAAATTATTGCTCTACGTATTACAAAGTTAGACTATATATCCATATTAGATGAACAATAGACATTATAAGCTTAAAGCATGCACACATGCAAGTATAATTAATTGTCTTATTATTAAGTGTTCATGTATACTCTATTGCACAAAGTTACCAACATAATAATACTAATTCTCAGAGTCCATAAATTATTTAAATGCAGTTTACACATGACTGTGCACATGCACATTTTCTTCTGTGGAATTTTAAACTGCACTCTTTGTAAGAATCATTCTGAGCACTGGTGTGTCTAGCTCTAAGGCTTTCCCAGAGTATTTCTTCCTGAAAGCTTCTATCTCAAGAGGATCTGCTTTTGAAATGTCAAATATTCCATGAGTTATCCCATGCCAGCCTAAAAATATGGCATCTACGTTGGTAAATGTAACATTTTCTCCATCAAACTCACTTCAAATCCAACTATAGTTGCAATCTCTTTGTATTTCTCTGTACGAATTATATTCCAAAGACTATTGATTGCTTTGTGACCTTCTGTACCCATTAGTGCTGACATTTCTTCTCCTATAGCTGCAACTCCATTACCAAACAGTAATGCAAATTGTCCTCCAGGACATAGATTTTTGTAAACTTTCTCAAAAGCAGCTTTTTGATTTTTGATGTATGGTATGGCAAAGCTACTGAATACAAGGTCATACTGGTCTTCTGGGAATGTTTGGTCATCTCCCTCTACAAAGGTGAGGTTGTCTCTTCTCCATTTCTCTCTGGCTATCTTGATTCTCTCTGTGTCAGGATCAACTCCAGTCACTCTGCCAGTTGGTCCAACTCTCTCTGCTATCATGTAGGTATAGTTGCCAGTGCCACATCCACCTTCCCTTCAAGTGACTGGACTCTGTTTAAGATGCCCAAATCTTTCTGCAAAGCAGACTGTTCAATGTCTTTAAATATTTGGAATCCCTTTGCCTCACTTTGATGCTGATGCTGTGAGTTGCTGTCCATTTTGGAACACTTTAAATAATATATTTTGCTGCCTAATGCGTATAGATGAAAATTCAATTTGTTCTCTCAGTGTTGGAGCGCCCAAATCTTTCTTTAATCCGCCTGATGTATATAGCAATAATATACCAGGTTCTATTGAGTTTGACCTAATTGCACCTAATAATATATAACTATATGTAATATGATAGCATTATGGAAATATGAAGTCATGTATGAAACTACTAATGAGTTCATTTACTCAAGTCAATGAGCTATATGCTCTTCCATTGTGATTGTCAATTGTGGGAGTATATGTGTGTACATGATTTAAATTCTTCAGTCCTTGCTCAATGACAAATCTCACATGCATACTTCTAATGTAATAATAATTCTACAGAGCTGAACTTCTGTGGCATAGCTTAAAGTATGCATGAATATAGAATTTGCATTCTTGATGAATTGCATGAATTACAAGGGTGCATGGGGTACTAGGGGCTCGGGTTCTTGGACACTAAGAAGTATAGTGAATAGTATGCCAATCTCGGAAAAGTATTGAGTATAGTATAGCTATAATATAGCAAGCTGTTGACTAGCTAGCTCTCCTCAATACAAGCTCCATACAGACTCTAAGTTATGTGCATGCATAATGTCATGCTATTTAAGGCATGTTAGTATATATGTGTCAATTGAAACGGTGATCATTGTAAAGATATGTTCAAAGGTCCTCTTCTTATAATTGGTAATTCATATTATTGCCTGATGTGTAACATGTATTCATGCTCAACAATCATTACACTGATGATATATAAAACATATAATTATGATTATGACTATCTTGAATGACATTGTATATAGTTGCTCTTTAAACTTGTTCTTGGTTCTTGGTAAGAATATAGTGTACCACAGGTATATTCCACTCTGTGTTTGGTCCTTTGTACTTTTGTTTAAATTCTTTTAAAGCTTTTTGGTCTACCTTTTCCGGGTCAAATATTCCATGTGTGATTCCCTTCCATAAGTGAGTAGTGGTTTCAATATCTGGAAAAATCAAAGCATCAATATCCTCTTCTTTCAAACTAACTATATAGCCATATTCTGTGGCAAGCTTGTCATATGTTTGTACAGGACAATGAAAGAACCTTTCAGCAAACCTTTGCTTGTCTTTTGCTTCCATCAATTCATTCATTTCGCAACTGACCTGTGCTGGTTGAATTATTGCAACAATTGCAAATTGTCCACCAGACTTGAGGTTTTGATATACTCTCTTATATAGACTTTCTTTGTCCTTGATTGAATCAGTGACATAATGGCAGAAAATGAGGTCATACTGGTCTTCAGGGAATGTAGCTGAGTCTCCCTCAGCAAAAGTGAGGTTAGGGAACTTGTAGTTTTGTCTTGCTACTTCAATTCTTTCCTTGTCTGGGTCCACACCAATCACTTGGCCCTTTGATCCTATCATTTCTGCGAGAACTGATGTTAAGTTTCCAGTTCCACAGCCAAGGTCAAGAACTTTGAGTCCATTGCTTTTGTCCCAGAGAGAAAGCTGTAGCAGTAGTTTCTTGGCACTTTCATGTGTAGTACGAGTTTGTACATAATATTTATGAAACAATTCAGCTTCATCTTGGGTTGATGGTACAGCCATACTTGACTTCTTTCTTCTTCCAACCAACTTGAATTTAAGGAGAGTGGAGGTGAATCCTATCACATGACATTGTGGTAGATGTATACTTTTAGGGGAGTGTTTCATAACTAAATTCATTGCATTATGATGTCTATGACTGTTGCCAATACACCACAATTATATGTGATAGAATTGCTTAGAGCTTGTTCATCACCAATTAAGTTTTGAGCATGCAGTGTATAGGTAGGTTGGCTCAGTTTTCAGGATCAAATACTCCACCTGTGAAAAACTAGTTCCACCCATGGTATATATCTTGATTAATGTACTCCTTTCTGATATTGGCCTGCAATTGCAAACTCGGGTGGATATACTGCTCCTGTTTTCCCATCATGCTTACTATAGGATGGTTTATAACTTATCATGCAACAAAGACTGAAATGTGTATTGTAAAATTATTGTGTGAGCATTAACTGATATAACACAGAAATAAAATGATGGATGTATTATAATACATATAGTTAGTTATTATGATAATGAGGTCTGACCTATTGCTTAGTTAGAACAAAATATGCAATTTTAGCAACAAACTGAGGTTGAACTTTTCTATATTTTCTCTTGAACACCTCTAGTGCATCTTGGTCAGCATCGGTTGGGTCAAAAACACCATAGGTAGTGGCAAACCAAAATTGAATGATGCTTTCAACATTTGGAAATGTCCGAACGTCTGAATGTAGTTCTTTTAGAGTCACTCTAAGTCCATTTGCAGCTGCCATCTCTTCATAGGTGGTTTCAGACACAAAGAAATGTTTCCTGTAGAGTATTTCATCTCTTCTCTCGTCCGACATGAGACTGGACATCTCCTGAGCTATGGGAGGCATGTCCAGACCTACCAAGAATGCAAACTGACCTCCTGGACTCAAATGTCTTGCCACCTGTTCAAAAACGGCTTCCTTGTTTTTGATCCAGTGTAATAAGTATGTACAAAACACCAAATCGTACTCAATTTGAGGAAAATCTTCTCCACTTCCGACTTCAAATGTAATATTACTGCTGGCGTTTTTAACTTTGGCTACTTGGATTCTTTCTTCGTTAGGATCGACTCCCACTGCATGACCTGTGACCCCTACTCTCTCTGCCAGCTCAGCGGTTAGGTTCCCAGTTCCACAGCCAAGATCAAGCACCTTCATGCCCTCCTGTATGTAGAGTCTGTCCATAAAGGTGATGCTGTTTGGAGCTTGAAGGAGAGTGGAGAGTTTGCTGTACTGCTCAGCACTTCTTTGAGATTGCTCTTCACCGATTCTTGTAGGCATTTTGAACTATTAAGGCACCTGTCAGAGATGTACATAGATGCAAATGAGCACTGCATTATTATCACAAGCATATTATATGAGTAAGAGTCATGTTCAACTTTTTGTGTAAATTGAAAAGGCACATAATATGCTCATTTACTTTTAGCAACAGTGGGATAAGGATATGGCACTTTTTGTGTTAAATAAGAAAACCTCAATCACACATTAGTATTAGCAGCAGTTTGGAAATTGAACAAAAAAATAGCAAAAAAGGCAATGTGTTTGGTTTACCTTAAGTTGGAAAGTTTTCTTGATGTCCTTGAAGCTTGATTTATGTTATTCTCTTGCTCTAGTCTTGATTGGGTTGGCCGTTGCAGTGCTGTTTGATTTGATTCTGTGGATAGAGTGTTTGCTTTTATAGTACTCTGCCCTATATCATTTGAATTGAGTTGACTTGTGCAATATTATCCTCAGATGCTAACTCATAGGATATGAGGAAATGATTATTGGGAGATGATTTCCGCTACTCTTTCCAACAATGTTCTCCTCATATCCTGTAAAGATAGCAGGAATTCAAAGTGCGTTTAATTGTTCTTTCTTCCTGGAGAGAAATTGTTTTGTAAACAAGAAGATGACGTGATTAAGCTAGGTGTACAATACTCTATACTACTTCTTGTACAAACTCACTGAAGACTTGTCAGTGATTACTGGAAGAAATTGAAACCAGGATGCCCTGCATGCTTTTGTAATTAATTACTATAAACACACTATAGTCTTTGATCTGGCCGGGACTACCAGCTGCCATCATAGTGGGTGTTGTACTTCCCCTATTGGGGGCCATTCTTGACTCTGCTACGATTCTATTCTCGGGGGTCACTGGTAGCAAGGAAGATGCCAATGAACAGATACAGAACAGATATTTGCATGTATCTTGGTATGGAAAATCATTATTATTGTAATCATGAGCTCTAGAGTTCTAAGTGTCGATGGGATGAAGTAGACCTTATAATGTGGTTAGAGTTGTGGCAATTAAGTGAATTATATCATTATTTTTGCTAAATATTGCAATGATATAGATTGGCTGTACAGATAAACTATTGATAGTAAGATTTGCTTGTTTATAAACATACTGTACTCAGATATCTAAACTAGATCCTTTTGTGTTTGGAAACTCAAGGAGACATTTCCTTTTTGAAGAGAAGTTTCAGTAATCATTATACTACACAGGAGGTTGTCTTCTGAGTAGGAGTAAAATTAAGGAAATATTTCCTTTAATTAGAAGAGGAAATATTTCCTTAATTAGAATGATAACAATCATACATGCATATTATATGTTTTCTGTTTGCTTGTATGTATTTGTGAATTTATATTTTCGTGAATATGCTGAAGAAATTGGTGATTTATATTACGCCAATAAATGCTTTTCACACATGTGTAAATTTAACTGCCCTGATGTTCAAGATCGTCATGCACCATGTATATCCACACCCTCACATACACATACCTATAGGAGTCTAGTGGTCGTGTTCTAAAGACCACCTCCATTTCGATCCGTGACAAAGAGTTCACCAAGGGGCCGTGGAAGACCCAAGCGGTAGAACCCCAGGCCTCGCTGCTCCAACCCCTCCCCCTCCCCAGTGGGGGGGTGCTGGTGGTCGGGTATGAGACCATTGGATACTACAACCAGAACACCAGGTTCTCCATTGACCCTCCTGCAATAAAGGTATGGGCTCCATTTATTGTGGTATTTATATATTTTTTTTTCTAGAGTCCAATTTAGATGTTCGCAGTTCTTATTTCTTATGTAAAACTTTCATGTACTGTATCAATGAATCTAGTTTTTCAATTTGTTAGAAATTGTGTGTATATCCATTTTGTCTTTGTTTTTGATGAGAAAAGATTTAGAGTATCGCACACTTGCACTTGAAAAAGGTATAGTATTTCTGTAGGAAGGTACAATGAGGTTAAATTGCGCACACACATACATACACACACACACGCACACACACACATGCATCTCTCAAGAATCTATCATTACTTGACATACACACATATGCCACACACACTCACGCATATGCACACATCTGTCAGAAATCTATCGTTACTTGACACACACACACATGCCACACACACACACATGCACACACGCACACACGCACACACGCACACATGCACACACGCACACACATACACACACGCACACACACATACGCACACCCACCCACACACATACGCACACCCACCCACCCACACGCACACTAACTAACATACACACACGCACACACATATGCCACACACACACATGCATACGCACACATCTGTACGTCAGAAATCTATCGTCACTTGACACACACACATGCCACACACACACACACACACACACAATTCTCAGGAATCTATCATCACTTGTGTTGGTCAGATCGATCACTCTCGATGTCTCCTGGGAGATCAAAATGGCCGACTGCTAATGCTCTTTGTGGAAAGTGAACAAAAGATCGACTCTGAAACACTCACCATCACAAACATGAAGCTACAGATTGTTGGAGAGGTAGACCTTAATAGTTACTAGCCTGGTTCTCCTGCAAACCTTCGTGTGTACACATAGTATTGAGTTGCTTTAGAGGGAAGGACAGAGTACAAGTTCATAATGTTTTATGGAAGTACATGCAGTGACTAAACTGTAGGCAACATAGTGGGTTCAGTTAGTAATGTAACAAGGCTTAGTTTGTTTATTCAAACATGCTGTGACCACATCCACACACAGAAAATACCCATTTCCTCTTTACTTTTTAATGGGGGAAATGTGCATGTAGGAGAGTTCATGCTTTGGTAGCATATTTGTACAGAATTGCTAGTGTCAAATGTACTTTCTTGTGCATCCACACATCCTTGTAGACTGTGTCTCCATCCTGTCTGGCCTACTTGGACAATGGGGTGGTGTTTGTTGGCTCCATGAGAGGAGACTCCCAGCTGGTCAAGGTATGTTGAGTGTGAAACATGATATCCTCCTTAATTATGCTCTTATTTTATCATGTGTCATTTTGTTTGGAGATCAAACCCCTACTCCTAGTAGTTGGCAGAGCTTGAAAGAGAAAAATTGGAAGCAAATATTTATGGCACTGGTGGAACTCAACTGCTTACCCATGGGTTGGTAGCCAGGGTCACTACTTCCTGTTGGTGGTTTATTGTCCCATTATTATGGGAGATTGTAATTATTGAGTGTGTGCTTGAACAGCATTACATAATCTTGTCTACCCAGCCCTCCTTATACTACTTTTTGGACAATATTGCTAATCCAAATCTTTCTTCGTACTAATGTCTGCATGCAGTGTTCTATGTATCCTTTGTGATCACTCCGGTGTGTTCCAACGCGAGTGAGTTAGTCTCCTCTCTCATCTTTGCCTCCAAGAAGAAGAAGGTCAACACCTCCATGACCTACTCTCAGGTAAACAAAAAAAATTTTTAAGAAAACTCTTTTAAAAACACACGCTTGTACAAATTCACTTGCTAAACTGTGGTCCATATTGTTTTTGATGATGTGTCTGATCTAAAGAGTATTCTCTTTCTAATGTGAATGAAAAAATGTCTCCTTGCCCAGCTCTATGGTGCTGCCACCATGAACAACACCCTTTGTCTGGCAGTCTTTGCTGCTCTGGTGTATTTCAGGAACCTCAACTGGCAGTTCTCAGCAGGTGGGCTAGTAGTATATAGTATATGGACGTGTCAGTTTTGATGTTTTCGCATAAAAATTATATCATCAAGTTTATTTTTCTTCCTCACATACATACATATACATACATACATAACAGAGGTGACAGTTATTCTCCTCATTGAGTATGCAGTTGGTATCACTGCCATTGTTTTTGGCTTTGCCTACAAACATACCTACCCGGTATGTATATAGCTATGTACACCAAAGGAATTTTTTTGTGACAGATGTATTCTATTCCATTGTGGTTACTATGGCATCTTTTGTATGTGTCTGTTTGCAGCTCATTCTTGGCTTCTTTATCGGTGGTCTATACTTCCTCTCCATTCTAATTATTGCCCTCCTGGAGCAAGTGGCCAAGTGGAAGTAACTACAAGAACCTTTTTTGTTGTTGTTGTTTTTTTTTTGCTTTATTTTTGTTTCAAGAGTGATACTGCCTAGAGTACATGAGTGTAAAGTTTACTAAGATACAATACAATCTAGCTATACATGTGTTTGAACAGGGCTTAGTCTGTTGTATTTTGCAAGTTGGTTTTTTAGTTCACTAGATATATACATGTTTTACAGAGAAGAAGCTTTCTATGACTTTATGACTGTTTCTCCATTCTGTTTTATTGCTGTACTATGCTATTATCATGCTACTTCTGTGAATTCTAAAAGTTAGCTTATTGTTCTGGCGACCCTTTCCAAATTATGAAAATTAAAAATAGTGTTGTGGGCGTACACATGTTTATGCTGAGCCCATGGCCCAAAGATTGAGCTGTCCTGCAATCGTGTTCGAAAATGACTCGTCTCACAGCTATACTACTCATTTGTTCTACGTTGCTGTGGCCATCAGTGTGTCTACTGGGAGTGGATGCTCGTGGATATGGCGAAGAAATGGTGGATCTAGACTGGGACTATGCCACTGAGAACATATCAAATGCTGTATGCCATACTGATACAAAGCCACTAGTAGCCATTGTCACAGTGTATGAAATTATGCATGAATCAATACTGAATTTTGGGTATAAAGTAGATAGATATATATGTGCAGGCCATAGATGCTTTTGACCTTCGACTCTGTAGTAAACTAAGGCCTCCATCTACATATTAAATTTTAAGACTGACTTGGCCTGTTTAAAGTATGTAGCATTAAATATTCTCTTTCTCTCTCTTATTATTACATTATGCATGGCTCAATCTACACTCCAGACTGGCTGCCTGTTTGGTTTGAACTCTTGTTCCTTTACGGTAAGACTGAATGCTTCATTCTTCAGTTCCGCTCTCTGTCTGTCTATCTATGCAGTCCTTTGTTAAATTTTGTTTTGTTGTTTGGCTCTTTCACTGAAGATCACAGGTAATCTGATACTCATTGTAGCCTATGGGATTGTGTTGGCCATTGCAGCAAAGATGATATCAGGTGAGTGAGTGCTACAGTGATCGATGTAATGAAATTATTAAATACAGTAAAAGCTCCAAACAAAGGACACTTTCGGAGACAATATAAATTCAGCCTGTTTGTCTTTTGTAGAGAGGTTAATGTTGTCCTCTTCTCGGAGGTTTTGTTTGTATTGCTACAATAGTGGACCCTTCAAGATAGGGACACTGTATTATCAATCTCTCAACAAAGGACGATTCTTAGTTCCCAAAATTTATAATTCCCTATCAGAGGTTCTACTGTACTCAATGATATTATGCATACTTTGGTGGTTCATTCATACTAAATTGGATAGGTTTTGTTTACAGGAATAGTTAAGTTTTAGAACACAAACATGCGGTCACTTTCCATACATTAAGTAAACAATCTATTGTATAACTAGCAGAAGTTGAACTGCCAAGCAGTTAATTGTGCATAAAGCAATAATTACTGACCACGAAATGCAATAATGTTTGCACACGAATATTTTATTGTATTCTTTATTTTTGCAGTTATAGTTTTTGATCTAGAGTGTACTTTGCATAGATATCAGTGATAACTATACTGATCAGTTCCCATTCCATTGAAGTATTATGACAACAGTGTAGTGCACCTGTATATAAACTTTCTTCCTTTAGCTAGCTAAAAACAACTATTGCGTGATTTTTGTAAACCTTCTTAGATTCAAAATAACCACCACACAAATTTGTGAGCAAGCTAACTTCACATGAAGTTGGCTAGTATAAATAGATATGCTACTATTCTCTGCTCCAATACCTGTGAGTTCTAGTAGCTCAGTAGTAAGAGCATTTGGCTAGAATTCAAAAGACCTGCGGTTCGAATCCCGGCTAGATCCATCTCAAGATTTTTTCTGGTGATTTCTAAATTGACTACTATGAAAACCAGGAACAGTTTTCAAATCCCATGACATTTGGTAGCAACTTAGGTTTTATTGTATCACTACTAACTTAAAATTATTGTAACTTAATAAATTAATCTTTGGTGTTACAATTGTCATGCTAATACTCAAATTTATTCATCTGTTGATTTATTAATATACATATATTCCACATGCACGATCAGATGGCGCTGAGCTTCTTCTTGATCTGGGACTACCAGCTGCCATCATAGGGGGTGTTGTGCTCCCCCTATTGGGGGCCATTCCTGACTCTGCTATGATTCTATTCTCGGGGGTCACTGGTAGTAAGAAAGACGCAGATCAGCAGATTTCAGTTGGAATGGGGTAATGGACTGAACTTTGTGCACATGGCAGTGTGCATGTAAAAACAAACATCTATGCTCCATTCTTTCCCCGATCTTCCTCTATATAGCACTCTGGCAGGGAGTACAATCATGCTGCTCACACTGCCTTGGCTTGGTAGTCTCATTCTTGGCAGGGTGGACATTGTGAATGGTGAAGGCAAAGATGAACAAGTCAGCCGCTTCACGATAAAGAGCTTTATCAACCAGGTGTGTGTGTGTGTGTGTGTGTGTGTGTGTGTGCGTNAAAATTAAGGAAATATTTCCTTTAATTAGAAGAGGAAATATTTCCTTAATTAGAATGATAACAATCATACATGCATATTATATGTTTTCTGTTTGCGTGTATGTATTTGTGAATTTATTTGGTACACTATTTTCGTGAATATGCTAAAGAAATATTACGCCAATAAAATGCTTTTCACACACATGTAAATTTAACTGCTCTGATGTTCAAGATCGTCATATACTATATACTATACCCATTCCCCTCACATGCACATACCTATAGGAGTCTAGTGGTCGTGTTCTAAAGACCACGGCCATTTCGATCCGTGACAAAGAGTTCATCAAGGGGCCGTGGAAGACCCAATCGGTGGAACCCCAGGCCTCGCTGCTCCAACCCCTCCCCCTCCCCAGTGGGGGGGTGCTGGTGGTCGGGTATGAGACCATTGGATACTACAACCAGAACACCAGGTTCTCCATTGATCCTCCTGCAATAAAGGTATGGGCTCCATTTATTGTGGTATTTATAATTTTTTTCTAGATTCCATTTAGATGTTCGCAGTTCTTATTCTTATGTAAAACTTTCATGTACTGTATCAATGAATCTAGTTTTTCAATTTATTATAAATTGTGTGTATGTCCATTTTGTCTTTGTTGTTAATGGGAAAAGATTTATGGTATCACACGCATGCATTTGAAAAAGGTATGGTATTTCTGTAGGAAAGTACAATGAGGTTGAATTGCGCACACACATACATACACACACACACGCACACACACACATGCATCTCTCAAGAATCTATCATTACTTGACATACACACATATGCCACACACACTCACGCATATGCACACATCTGTCAGAAATCTATCGTTACTTGACACACACACACATGCCACACACACACACATGCACACACGCACACACGCACACACGCACACATGCACACACGCACACACATACACACACGCACACACACATACGCACACCCACCCACACACATACGCACACCCACCCACCCACACGCACACTAACTAACATACACACACGCACACACATATGCCACACACACACATGCATACGCACACATCTGTACGTCAGAAATCTATCGTCACTTGACACACACACATGCCACACACACACACACACACACACAATTCTCAGGAATCTATCATCACTTGTGTTGGTCAGATCGATCACTCTCGATGTCTCCTGGGAGATCAAAATGGCCGACTGCTAATGCTCTTTGTGGAAAGTGAACAAAAGATCGACTCTGAAACACTCACCATCACAAACATGAAGCTACAGATTGTTGGAGAGGTAGACCTTAATAGTTACTAGCCTGGTTCTCCTGCAAACCTTCGTGTGTACACATAGTATTGAGTTGCTTTAGAGGGAAGGACAGAGTACAAGTTCATAATGTTTTATGGAAGTACATGCAGTGACTAAACTGTAGGCAACATAGTGGGTTCAGTTAATAATGTAACAAGGCTTAGTTTGTTTATTCAAACATGCTGTGACCACATCCACACACAGAAAATACCCATTTCCTCTTTACTTTTTAATGGGGGAAATGTGCATGTAGGAGAGTTCATGCTTTGGTAGCATATTTGTACAGAATTGCTAGTGTCAAATGTACTTTCTTGTGCATCCACACATCCTTGTAGACTGTGTCTCCATCCTGTCTGGCCTACTTGGACAATGGGGTGGTGTTTGTTGGCTCCATGAGAGGAGACTCCCAGCTGGTCAAGGTATGTTGAGTGTGAAACATGATATCCTCCTTAATTATGCTCTTATTTTATCATGTGTCATTTTGTTTGGAGATCAAACCCCTACTCCTAGTAGTTGGCAGAGCTTGAAAGAGAAAAATTGGAAGCAAATATTTATGGCACTGGTGGAACTCAACTGCTTACCCATGGGTTGGTAGCCAGGGTCACTACTTCCTGTTGGTGGTTTATTGTCCCATTATTATGGGAGATTGTAATTATTGAGTGTGTGCTTGAACAGCATTACATAATCTTGTCTACCCAGCCCTCCTTACTCTCTCTCTCTCTCTCTCTCTCTCTCTCTCTCTCTCTCTCTCACACACACACACACACACACACACACACACACACACACACACACACACACACACACACACAAACATTGATGCACTCTCTCATTCTCTCTCATTCTCAGCTGAGCACCACTCCTGATGAGTCTGGCAGCTATGTTCAAGTCATGGAGAACTTTACCAACATCGGCCCCATCCTTGACATGGCCGTGGTCGACTTGGACAAACAGGGCCAGGATGTGGTAAGACCTTAGCATTGAATTTGTCATCATATACATGCAGTCGTGTATCATACTGAGCTGGCATTATTTTCATGCCGTGATAGTTTCATTACTTATGCTCCTATTGCTGTGTGAATGTAAAAGTATCACTACTGCACAGTGCACTGTAGCCTGCCACTACATAGTACATGGCTGCACATGACGTTATGAACTTAAATAATAGCAATGCACAATGGTGATGACCATTACCTAATCATTTGATACTGAGTTGTAGCTGACAAGCAGTGATTGGATTTGTTATGAATCCCTACAATACATTAAATGTTATGCTTGCAGTAGTGGCAATACATGACTTTGTGTTTCTATTGGTCAGATTGTCTCCTGCTCTGGATATGGTAAGGATGGTTCTCTGAGAGTTGTTCGGAGTGGTATAGGAATCAACGAGGCTGCTTCCATCGACCTACAAGGAATCAAAGGTTAGACAGTCAAACATTTATGAACTAAACTAGTACGCTTGCCAAGAAAATAACTATTCTTTGGTAGATAGTACGTTTTTGTGGCCTATTGTGTCAACATTGACATGATTTTGTGGCATAAAATTACAAGTGACCCTCAACTGTAGTGTAACTGATACCCTACACATTTTTGCTAAAATGTGTGCTTAGGGGTTATCTTTTTATATTGAGGTATTTTATCTCTCTCTCTCTCTTGTTTAAGGTATCTGGTCTCTCCACACTGGAATAGACAGTGAAGCTCTCGACAACACTCTAGTGGTCTCATTCGTTGGTCACACAACGTAAGAATTGTATATATAGTGTATGCATTTTTTTTCTATCTTCAAGCAGTTAGTATGTACAAGTGGTTATTATAGATAGTTACTTTTTATGCTGGTCTTTCTTCAAGCCCTCCTGCATGCCTGTGTTGTTCTATACCTCCTTCTATGACACCAACCAAAACGAGCAAATACTTAACTTGATGATAAGTGAATAATAATCATTAATGGAAATAACAAATTTAAAGCATTTGATAAAATTCACAAAGAATACTATATGTTCACAACATATTGTGCAATTGCAATTCAAGTAAGTTTGTGTAAAAACTGATTCCAAAAGACTTGATAACACAAATTATTAGTGTGTCATGTTCAGGAGTTCATCCACTGTGGGTATAGCAGAAATCTCCGAGTGGGTCACTTGCTTGGACTGAACCACTGGTTCTAGAGATGCCTCCGCCTGAATAGAGGACTGAATGTCATCGGCCAGCAAGGATTCACGATATTGTGTAAATCTTGTGTAGCTAGGGTTCGTTTGTCGAGCTCTAATCAATCTACTTTCTTCGCTTTCAGTATAAGTTTCTTTTGATGGCTTAGACTTGAAAATTTTTGCCAATGAACTTTTCAATTTTTCTCTCCATTTAGCAGGAAATACATATGCATATGTGTGATGCATGAGAATGCCCAGAAATTGAATGAGTGCAATGGACGTAGAGACGTAGGCCAAGGCTCGTTGGTTGCCTTGAGTTATTCGTACGTAGAGCGTTGCAGCCGAGAATATGATCAGGTTGAATATGTAGGAGCTCTCAAGTGTGTCGATGGGCCAACTGGTATAGATCTTGACCTTGTAGCGCTCCTTGAGCAGGAGGACAATGCTGGCCAGGAAGATGATGGATAGGAGATTGATGCTGGGGTCACCTTGAAGATTAGCTGCCACGACTATGTATGAAAGGGCACGCATGAGCAGCAACAATCCCGTCCAGTATTGATGCTTGCTAGAGTACGGAGCGAAATACGGGTTCACTAATGTATACAACCTGGCATTGTTCAGCCACTTCATTGCTCTGCGATCGGAAAGCTTTCTCAGCCATTGCCAAGAGATTAGGAAAAAGATGTACGCAAGAACAAGTACGAGTATGATCACAGCCATTAAGAGGAGGGGGATACGCTTAGCTTCCAGATACCCTACGTTGGCATCGACCAGCCACACCAGACGACTAGAGTCATTAGGATAGTCGATTCTAGCAGATGCAAAGACGGCGATGATTATCTGATGCAATTTGGCATACGAGAGAAGAATTAGTGTGCCAAGGGTTGCTGCTGTGTCTCGTCCGTGTAGGAGGGCACCGAATCTCTGAATCTTTTCACCGAGAATGAGAACCATGACGACGAGGAGTAATATGTAGGATGGAAAAGCGAGTTGTAGCCAAGTTTTTTGGTAGCCATTCAATCCGTCGTAGAAACAAGCTTCAAATCCAAAGTCGAGATTGATCCAAGCAATGGCGACACTGAAAATATTGGGCCTTTGAAACGGCAAGAAAGTGGCACGGTTTGCTGCTACGATATTTGCATAAAGAATGAGACCGTTTATCGTTCCCACTGCCACAGTTAAGTTGAAGACTAGCAGAAATGCTACAAGTGCTATACCAGCTATTGCGAAGAAAATGAGCAGTGCTAACCAGTCGTTAGAACACTTCTTACAATTGGAAGTGCCGAGGGTGAGACTTAAACCATCCTTACAAGCTCCACAGAGCAGGTTAGCTCGATTGAAATTGCATTGTGCATCCGACCCGTTCACTTCATTGAGATTGATCGTCACTCTATCAGATGACGGCTTGCAATAATCATAAGGGCAATTTTTGTAGGTGATGTATCCGTCGAGATCAGAGTCGTCGTTCACGTGATTATAAGTTATCCAAGCATCGTCTCTTCTGATGACTGTTTGAGTCTCAAATGAGCAGTTTGAGATGTAATCTGAGAGATCTGGATCGCATTCACAATCACAACCTGATCGTGACACTTTGAATCCGATCGGACAGTATTTGCAAGGCAAGAACTCCACCGTAAACGTTCGTTTTGATATCCCAATATCTTTACATGGACCTTCGGCATACAGGCTTATCACCTCACTTTGGTTGGGTGATGAAATGGAAAAGTTTAGATTTGTACACCTATCAGGATCGACGACCATTTGGCTATATTCCCCCTCACTCAGACCACCATTTCCTGACTGGAGGACACTCTGAATAGTGCCATTCATGGATGTGTTGACTTGGTTCACGATCACGACCCGTACGATGAATCTTTGTTCCTTCTTGACTCTCAGTGTTGGTGGTTCGTAACTACAATCCTGTTCGTAGGACTCACCGACTTTTTTACAGAAACACACACGAACCGCCTCTGACGATATCTCAGTATGAATGTTCTCCTCTTCAATATTGGTGATGTTTTTCAAATAAGTGAAAGAGTTTGATGAAATTTGCTCAACGGCGTAATAATTTTGAAACAATTCGGAAAAAGGGCTTACAGTGCAACGATCGAGAAGACCCCCATAGATGGTATGTCCGTCTTTGGAAGCTTTATTGCCGATAAACCTCGTGTTTCGATAGTTCATGGTTTTTGTGTCGACAAATGAATAAAGTGAAAGACTTTGAAAGAAGCACTCTTCACCTGCTGTCGATCTCACTTGGAAGGGTGTGCTCTTGCAGTTGGAAGAGTCAGCGACATACACAGCTCCTCCATATGATGCCATATTCTCCATGAAGTCTAGACGTATCCACTCACTCTGTTTTATGTTGCAAAAGCTAGCATTACATTCCGGTTTTTCTTTGATAATGTACAACTTGCCACTCAGATAAAGTCCTACAGCTCCTCCCATTGTTGCTTCATTTTTATTGAACGTTAACGAACCACCAAATAGTCTGATCGGTGAACTAGAAGCATATATACCACCTCCCGACTTTTTTGCACAATTAGTTTCTATCTCTGCACTGGATGCTCTAAAGTTCAAATCAGTTTGGTAGCTATATATCCCTCCACCATCACTCCTGGCAGTGTTATTAGCAATGACTAGTTCACCATAGTTCTGAATGTTACCCTCAGTGGCGAATATTGCTCCACCGTATTCGGCCGTGTTGTTGGAAAATACTGAGTGTCCGTTGAAAGTAATGTTACTCTGGTAGGTTGTAATAGCTCCACCTTCTTCAATCGAACTGCCCTTGGATATGTACAAATTGTAAGCAAAAGTGGCATGTCCATTGACCACCATAGTACTACTATATACAAATATTGAGCCATTGTTATGCGTGTATGTTGTATTCCCCCAAAACGTTGCTATATTTTGCGAAATGTAGATCGTACTGAAGTTTGCAGTGTTGTATGAAAATGTAGAATCGATTACGTCCATTCGGTTATCACCTGTAGCTTGACTGGTCCGAATAGCACTCGCTAGACTAGCAGAATTTCGTACAAATCGACTAGCATTCATGGTCAGTATGCAATCCTCAGCCCACAACCCCCCTGCATCGTAACCGGCAGAATTTTCTCGAAAGGAAACGTTCTGAAGATTGAGATGTGTAGTAGTAACGTACATCCCACCTCCTCTCTCAGCTCCATTGTGAGTCAGCTCGCTGTTGAGAAGAGTGTGGGTACCGCCGTACATGTACAGAGCACCGCCATAGTCCGTCGAGTTGTTGTTTGTGAATTTAGTTTCGATTATGGAAGAGTTGCTAAGCGTAGAACAAAGAGCACCGCCGAATGTATCTGAAGTATTGTAAACTGCTCCGTTGTTTTCCAAACTGCAGTTGACTAACAACCCTGTGCTTCCACTCTGTAGTCTCACAGCACCTCCAACAGCTGCAGTGTTGAGAGTCAGATGGCAGCCTTCCATTGTCACAATCCCGTTTGATGTGCTATATACAAAGCCGCCATTCTCCAGTGCAATGTTACCACTCCCTGTGCTATTGTGTACAGTCACTATTCCCTCCCATATATAGAGTGCACCACCATTGTGCTCTGCCTGGTTGTTTGTGAATCGGGTTGAGGATGTTATGTTGATGGTACTAAAGGTTGCGTATATTGCACCTCCATCATGTGCACTGTTGCCATCAAACTCGGAGCTTTCGATGAGTACGTTGGTATGGTTCAGAATCATTGCTCCTCCATCAACCAGGACCACTCCTTGAGGGGTTAGGGTCCTTGTACCCCTAAGATTATTGAAGGAGCTCTTTCTAATTGAAGCCCACTGAACATGGCTTAATTGTAGACCAGTTCCATCCAAGTTTTGTCCATTGAGCTGGCAATTTTCGAACAGGAAATTGTCAACAGTATCGACATAGTTATCTGCGCAGCTGAACCATTCTAGGCCTCGTATGACCAACTTGGTTATGTTATGGAGTTGAAATTTAGCCGATCTTGTGCAAGTTACATGGACAACTTTGGTTAGAGCTTGTGCATCAGTTTCTCTGACTATCGATAGCTCTGATATGTTGCCAATTGTAAGACTAATATTGAGAGTGTGATTGCCAGGTAGCATAATGAGGGTGGTGTTTGGATCAGGAGTGCTGCTGTGGTCTGATATCGATGCTGCATACGCTGAGAGTGTGATACATTGAGAGGATGTCCCTGGTGGACAGGAACTGCTGTCTCTAGGAGTGATGTAGACCAGCTTACAGTCAGTCACTTCTGGTAGTAAGGCAACTAATAGCATAAAGCATGCTGTGACTTTGATTATGTAGGAGTACATGTTCGTGAGATGTTGTATGCTTTTTGGTTTATTTAGTTACCATTGATCTCAGTTGACTTTGTGCTGCTGACCTTTGACTTGTCACAAGTTTATTGTTTTGAAGTTGATCTGATCAATCTGCTGAAAAAGAAAAATACTTTGTTTAGTAATACTGTAAAGAAACTTCTTACCTACTACCCTCATTACCAGGCTCCCTGTTTTCTTCGTGCTTAAAATAATGGCCCTCAAAACAAGTCTATATGTAGCTGCTCATAGCAAAAATGTCTCTTACCTTCAATATATCAACTCTGATAGGTATTATGGGTCTGTTACTTGCAGAAATAGAACTATTATACTCTAGTAAATGCCCTCATTATAAATGCCATGGACTGGCACTTTGAACCATTTATATAATCACCACTATCATTGTGAAGCATTGACCTACACATACTGTTAAGGGGTTAAATAATGTATTATATACACCTTATGTGGTGTGTCATGTGGTTTGTGTTGTACTCTCTTCACACCTGTAGTCCACTTGTCTAGGGTGTTTTCCCACTTCCTGCTTCCAGGGGTAGTCTTAAGTTAATTGGTAGTAAAGTCACATACATAAATCTTAGGGACTACCTATGACAACATGAGACACAACTCTTGCCCTTCACTCACCTATGAATCAAACTACTGCAAGGCTGTACACATAGCTGAGCTGTTCACCTCTGTGGTTCTAGCTCTCCATATACATTGAGCTTTGTTTGCATTCATACAGGAAGTTAAAGATTGTTGGTGATAAGACTAGTAAGTCCCAAATTGCTTTCAATTTAGTCTCTTGAACAAAGCATCTCTAAACATGCTGATGCTCACCCTATAGTATTCTAATACTCCTGGAGCCAACATTCACACCAATATCACAGAATATGCAAATTCCCTATAATATTATAGTGCTTTTGTTAACTATTGGCAACCCAGTTATTCATCTTTCCTTTGCACTTGAGTTTTTAGACTTAATATGACACTAAAATTAAGGATCAGCTTAATTTTTCTGACCGCTGTGATGCAGCTAATCAAGTCACCCACACACACACACACACACACACACACACACACACACACGCACACACACAGAGTACTCAGTCTTCAAGGTGAAGAAGTTGAAGAGACAGAAATTGCTGGTCTTGAAGCTGACCAGCAAACCTTCCACTGTGCCAATGTGGCTGGGGATAGAATACTACAGGTGTGTTACTCTATATACTAGCTAGTCATAAAATTATTTGAAACACTGTTAATTTCAAGTGTTATTGCTGCTGTATGAATGTGATTTGTTTAGATTACATCTCAAGCAGTGAGACTGATCAAGGAAGACACCCTTGAGCTTGTGTGGTGAGCTGTGTGTATAGAGTTTACTTGTGTGCTTTTTAATAAAGTGTAGATATTCATGGATATCTAACAATAGAACAAAAGAACAACTTAATGTAATAACAATAGACTTATTAGTGTTCGCTATTGTCAATTTTCTGACAGCCTGCAGCTCTGGACAGCCTGCATCTGCAATACTTATGTATACAGTCTGATTTGTAGCATTCAAATCTGTTGACCATTACCAACTCTTATAGTGTCCAATGCACCAAAGATGTATACACTACATGCAGAGAGACCATCCTAACAGCAATAGAAATATATGGGTTATACGATCAAGTTTGAATTATATACGTATGCTTACTCTCAAATTTGTGTATCTTGACATTATATTTATATAAGCTAACCTATGCCATCATAAATGGCTATATTTATTTCTCCCTACAGTCAGTGGAAGCCTCCCTCTGGTAAGAACATCAGTACTGCCTCCTCCAACTCTGTTCAAGTTGTAGTGGCTGTGGGTAGTGACCTTTACTACCTCGAGTTGCAGCAAGATGATATCGTACAAATCAGGTATGACAATGTCTGTTGTGACAATAGGATAGTTTACTTGGTGTATTATTGTGGCACCATGGTTGAAGTTCTTATTCTAGTCCGTAATATGGTGATATATCATATAGCAGGAAAATTTCGTAGGGAAAAATTTTTGCGTTTTCGTCTTGTAGAGAAATTCGCGGGGAAAATTGTGTGGATTGCGTCTCAACGTTACATGACGACCTCGTACTTTACAAATTTTGTGGAGAAAATTTTCGTGTAACGCTGCCACACCGCGAAATTTGCAAAAATTTTCCCACTCGAAAATTTCCCGCTATATGGTAGGAGACTTTTATATTGTGAATGAGAAAACTACTTAGCTCTTGTTGTTGAGGATTTGTAACTATTCTAACTATTTACTATTTTCTAACTACTTAATTGTAACTGTTCTATTTTATTCTATTCACAACACACATATGCAGGCACGCACGTACATACACACACACACACACACACACACACACACATACACACACACACACACACACACACAGTCACGTCACAATGGAGCATGAGGTAGCCTGTGTTGACGTGAATCCTCTGGGTGATGTTTCCACCACCAAGGCTGAACTGTGTGCCATTGGTCTGTGGACTGATATATCAGTGAGACTACTGAGGCTACCCTCACTGGAGACACTCCATACACAACTACTGGGAGGAGGTAGGCTAGTATGTGGCATGGATAAGTTTTTACAAGTATTATATAGCACCATTTCATTTGTCATGGGACGTAGTTCAAACAATAACAGGCCTGAAAGCACATGCTTATACACTTCTAAGTCAGTGCACTTATTGTCAGTTTGATATAACATTATTGTATACTTTACAATTTATAGGGAAAAAAATCAGACAATAGGGTACTAAATTAGTATATATGTATAATATATTTTTGTGTTAAGCACTAATAATGTACATAGCAACTACTTATAGCTGATAACTACTTCTACTGTAGCAACAACTTGTACTATTTGCTGATAACTACTGTTTCATTCACCACCAACTGCTTTGACAAAATGCTCAGCAGTTCCAGCACCAGCACTTGAGTTGTAGTATTTCTTCCAGTATTTTGCTTGACCCTCTATATCGGACTCTTCTGGGATAGGTTCGGGCTTGTTTAATAGATACAGCCGGGCAGCCAATCCAGAGTAGAGTGGTTTCCTAAGATCTTCCCATTCGACTGTTGTCCAATCGATTTTGGTTTCATTTTTAATTTTTTCAAACTTGGCTTTCAATCTTGGATGTGATACTGTGTTTTGAGTGTCTTCAAAGCCAATTTTATCAACCTGCCATATTCCACCATGGTAGCCAGCTCGGTAGGTGTTGGGGTGTTTTCCATTGTTGGATTCTACAATGGCTACTCTTTTCATGAAGCCGTGATCATCACCAAAGATCGCTTTAATCTTGGCAATCACTTCATCAACAACTTGGGCACCCTTGGACTTCTCTTCTGGTGCATTCATTTTCAGCATAAGCCAGAATCTTTAGATTTCAAAGTAGTAGTTATTGTGAAAAAAGAAATAGCACTCCTTTTAGTTCTAAAAGTTAATTATTGATATGAATCTTAAAAGATAATAGTTGTTTGTTGTTTTTATAGAAACTACTGATAACATTCATATATTCACAGTACACCTGCACCCTGTTCACATTCCTGCTTTATCTATATATTGTCGCAGTGGGTACCCTGGGTAATACCCTCTTGAATATGTGTCCAGTATACTGATAAACAAGCCATAAATCCTTTCAATAATTTGAACTCAACTGGTAATTTTAAAAAAAATGTATAGTACCCTAGGTTGTTGCATGCATGCATGCTAACTAGTACTTTTTCTCCCATTGACTTTTGGGTAATAAAACTCATATTTCCCTCCCTTGGGCAAAATAGATGGGTAATAAAAGCCATATTTCCCTCCCCTAGGCTATTGTTTGTAGTGCATTGTCCAATAGAAACTCAGTTTTGTTCATTGCAGACTAGCTTATTTGCATAATTGTTGTTTCCAAGAAGAATGTAAAAAAAATATTGTTTCTAAGAAGAATACAGAACTATGCATAATGAAAGCTAGAAAACTAAATCATTACATTAGCTAATGGTCGTGGCTTGGCTTCTTACGGTAGTAGTAGTAAATACTGAACTATGAACTATAAACTCAAATAAAACCACAAAGCGGTTGGAGTCGAACAGTCCAGCTAGTTCTGAGTCAGCAGTTTTTCTGAGTCAGTTGTTAGCTACAGCTCGAGGTTTGCTGCTTTCAGTTTTGTTTTGGTCTAGCATAGATAAGCCATAGTTATCTAAAAACAAGTAGCGTTCAGTTTACTAGCTGTTCATGAGTTGCTATTTCGAGCGCTTATTCTGGACACTCCATTGTGGGCGGAGGATTTCCTGGGTGGAGTTTGGTTTCTTGAGCTGGAAGAAGACTCGAGCCTGAAGTTTCTGGAGCTGATGAGTAGCTGCATCTTTTATAAACGAAGAACGTGACGACTGAACAAAAAAACTAGGTAGAGCTGTTACTAAGGTAAATCTGTATAGAGCGCGCCTCCATTTAACCAATCAGAGTAGGGATATAAAACAGTTAATGCACAGTAGGTAGGGAATTATGGCTACGTAAACATCCTCGCCCTCGGGCATCGGACGTTTACTGCCATAATTCCCTACCTACTGTGCATTAACTATATATTACTTATATGTACAGTTGTTCATATTTGTTAATACTCATCTCAGTTGCTTCAGGCTGTCTGTCTGTCACTGTGACACCATTGTAGCAAATATCACCATCAGTGTGTTCACAAGCAGCAATCCACCAACTGTTATGACCTTTACGCCATTATGGTAACTTACTGCATGTGCATACAAAAGCATAATGTTTACTACTATATACATGCGTTCAGTTTTGTGCTTACGTACAGCAATTAATATATATCTGCTGGACAGCTGAGAAAGTTATCTAGTAGACGTTTTTCTCATTAGAATCAGCTTGTCATTTTCCATTTGAAAATTGGGAAGCAGACCCTGCACCAGCATTAGTGTTGTAGTATTTCTTCCAGTACTCTCCCTGGTCACTTAAATTTTCTGGGATTGGTTCTGGGTATGTTGAATTGGGCAGCCAGTCTAGAGTATAATAATGGTTTTCTGAGATCTCCCCACTGTACATCTTTTTTTTTTTTTTTTTTCTCTATGAAAATTTTTGTCGATTAAATGACAAAAGACAACATGAGTAGCACAACAAAATGCTAATGTAAGACATGTGTCTATACATCTCTCCAGTCAATGATTTTAATAGCTTGCTATAATTATATTATTTTGTCAAATTTGGCTGTCAGCGAGAGTATTTGGGTCAAGATCCTCTAGCTGAGTGACAAGTAATGTTGCACTCGAGATAATAGAGAGAGTTACAAGATACAGAGAATGTACCATTGTGTTACAGTGCTAGCACTAAGTAAAGTGGGAATGTTTCATATAATGTTTATGCCATGCAAACATGGTAAGGGTCATCATAATGGTTACTCTATATACCTTTTTGCCGATTTCATCCCCATTATCTTGCTTATTGGGTAAAATTATATTGAAATTCAGTGATACTCACGCAATAATTTATCAATTAAGTGTACTAAGGTTTACTTAACTGTTCTAATCTCCCTTTGTAAATTTTAGGAGTGCATGGCTTTAATTTCCAATCAGTTTGGAGGGACACCTTTTCCCACTCTCTCTCAAATTTTTGCATCACTTCTTCACTTCCTCTCAAAACAAACCACCAGATAGTCTGGCCTTTGTACTTCCGCTTAAGTTCAAACTCATCTCTTCTAACTGTAGTCAGACTAATTAATGTTTTCTTGACTGATCTACATCTTGCTAGCTTCACTGTTCCCCATAATTTTCTTGAGCCTTCAATTTTTTCCATCTCTTGTCTAGGATTTGCATGGTTGTTAATCCTCCTTGTAGCATCAATTGCTTCACTTGGTGTGTTTGTTGTAGTCTGTTCTATACATCTTAATCCATGGCCAATTGTTAAAATTTTTGGAGAAGATTCAAAATCTAGATTAGGTAAAATTTGCCCTTTAAAGATTCCCAAAATAAACCTTTCAGCTTGAGACTCAAGCTCTAGATCCTGGTTGTATGCAGTACACAGATTGGCCCTGTCCTCCTTTATAAATTCCACTATATCTTCAGGCAATTGCTGAAAAGCATCCAGGCTTGGCTTAACAAGATGCATGCAAATACTATTACATTGATGGTGTTGAAAAAAACGCAGGATTCCTTCTGGTCCAGTATCTGTTTCACCATAATTTTCACAACTCAGTGATATAATGACAGGGTCAGTCAAAGTGTACTGGTCGTCATTTTGTACTCCCTGAAGGTCACCAATCATATATTCTCCTTTGGTGTGAACCCAACTCCAATGCATGAATGCAGGCATTATTTCAGATGATATGGCAGCTTGTGAAATGCCACCAAAGTTGTCACACCATTTGTGAAACTCTCCCTCAAGATATTTCTCCACATATATAAGATTTCTGCCAAACGATTCTTCAGTAGGTATGTAATGATCCCGGAGCCAGTTGGGTTTGAAATTTTCATTTGGCAATACTTTCAAGAAATGTATGTCTTCATATGAAATCATGCCTTCACGATTTAGAAATTGATTGAATTCAGCTGCTAGGTTTTTTGCTTGAAGGACTCTATAATTAGCGATTTCACAGAAATTGTAACTATTCTGTTGCAAACTGTCCACACTGTCAGAATTTTTTTCCCTCTTTATAACACATTTTTGACCAACTAAATTTTGGTATTTACCATAAGGCTTTTGCCAGGTACCTATGTAGATGTCTCTATGGCGCCCTTCTGTCAATTTTTCTTTGTTGAATTTAATATAGGTCTTGTCCATATTTATTCTTCAAACCTTTTCAGTTTCTGTTTACTCTCTTGAGGTTGTTTGCTGTCAGTACATAACCTGCTAAACTAAATCAGTCTGCTGCTGTATTTGACCTATTAATTTTGTTCGTGACTCATAGATATTTATATACTTTTTTGTTGTTAAAGTATTCTATTTTTAGAACTGATAGAGAGGAAACCAGTATCATAAATGGTTCTTTCTTGGAAACTATAATTATATTCAGTATTTTTGGTGACACTATATACACCTACTTAAAAGGAAGGAAGTTGTGATTATGTACAGTGATATAAGTATATGGGTATCCAATGAGGATTTCCTGTATATACTATCAACATTATTGGGGTGAGCCCCAGATAGTGAGTAGTACAAATAGGGTGCGTCTGTCTGTCTGTCTGTCATCGTTGGGTCTTGTTCGTTTGCCTAAGCTAATTCTAGCTAACATAATGATCGACCTGTACCATGTACCATGCATTACTCACTCATGCGCATAAGTTTAGAGTGTGCACGTGTAAGCAATCAGACATTGATAATCTAAATCTAGTTGACCAGGCTCTAGTACCGTAATTGGCTCCCTACACACGCACACCAGATCAGAGCTCTGCCCTCCTAGTTGGCTCAGTACGCACACACACACACACACACACACTCGTCACATGACGTCCAGTTTCACTGCTGACTCAGCACGACCGGGAAATCACTCAAATGAGACCATATCCTCTTTCTCCTCGGAGAAGGGATGGGGTCTGGGGAAGAGACTATACTTTTTTTGTCGTTGAGGCTTCCTAAATCACTAGAATTCAAGTCTAGTTTATATAAACCTTGAATATGAGTAACTGAAGGACGCTAATTTCAATACAAACTAAGCTTATACTCGTAGATGAATCTTGGAGGCGAAAATTTTAGCTTGAATGTGTAATTAGCTAGCTGAGTTGGTGCCATTTTTTTTACTTCCTGTGCAAATAAATTTGTATGAGGACCATAGGACTTCGGGTATGCTAGCGAAACGACTGCTTTGCAAAACTGTCTCTCAAAACGGCAAAGCAGGAAACCATGCACAGCTATTTAAATTTTCTCTCTTATAATATAAATAGAAAAGTAAAATTGAACTTCTGCACTCTTGTGCTGTAGATCAATCTTTGTTTTGAGTTTATAGGCTACTAGTTACTGCAACTTGTCTACTTAGGGTTTATGGCTGTGGAGAGAGTACACCCAAGGTATTTCCAGTGTACTGCCACCTCTTCTGCTCACCTTTGGACCACTGAACAACCCTGGAAGTTTCAAGTCACAGTAAAATACTCAAGCCTGACTGTCAGGCATGACACTTTATTAAAAGGAGCTATTAAAGCACGTACATCAATGAGTTAAGTTAGGAAAGGGTATATACCCCAGAATAACTTCTTTCCAAAAAATGAAGCAGCTATTGTCTATAGTGTATGTCACCGCATGAACTAAGCGGTCAGCAATTCAGTACTGTGATGCTTTCTAAGTATTCAAATCACTCTGGATCATTTTCTTAATCAATCCTTGTGCTTTTGATGCACATGTATACCGTAAATCAACTTTGACATAATTCCTATGTGCATAACGATGAACCTCCCACCAGAGGCCAACCTTTGAATAAAGGCCAAAAGCCTCGCTCCCATGCAAAGTGGCCTTTATTCGGAGGTTCGACTGTAATAGTCTTTTTGGTGATAATTGTGAACATAGAAATATTGTGGGCGCATTAATATGCATCAATAAATGTAAATTGCTAAAAAAAATGATTATGTAAGAATAAAAAAATTGTGTATAACTGTTAACTTCATGAATATGTACCTATTAGTAATGGCTATAATAAATATAATACTCATTAATCAAAATCACCTTTCATTGTTTGAATGACAGTCATTTTGATATCTTTTTCAAGCTTTAGCTCACATTCGTACGTAGTGGAGTTTGCCAGTTCTTTCACCATCTGTATGCAAGACTCTACTGTGCGTCTTAGCAGACGTGGATGGTACAGAAAATCATTTGCTGTTGGCCTAGGAAGCTGGCTGCAGAAGTCATTGCACTCATGGTGTATGAAAAACGTCAGCATTCCTTCCACTCCAGTGTCTGTTTCACCATAGTCTCCATTAGGTGACATATGATAGCTGGATCTGTCAACCTAGTAGCCGAGGAGGCTGCTTCAGATGAAATGAGCCCGTAGTTGTTACACCACTTTTGAAACTCTCCTCCCAGATATATGTTTTGACTGTTACATACTCACTGACTCTCGAGTATGCATTTGGAACAGTACATTCAGCTAGTTTACATAGATTAACAATTGTAAATTACGCCAAGGATTGTGCACCATGTATATGATGCCGTTCATTAACTTAATTTGTAGCCAAATTGTAATAAGCATGCATGGAACTGAGTTAATATAGGAAAGATTTAATGCAGATCCAGATATTTCTTATACCTCTTATAATAAGCCTATAATTAAGCCAGTAGACCATGAACAATAGCCCATATGCACACATAAATCCATACATGATTTGACCCACCTTTGGTAGCTAGATACAATCATGCAGCCTGCAGGTGTAACAAGCATAAGCTTTACCAATTTCTAAACATGAAACATGAAAGACAACTTCATATACCATATATTGCGTACATGCAATTTTTGTACTTTTAATTTTGAATTTGTACCCTGCAGTGACTATGAAAATTTATCATAGACTACGAAATTTTCACGATTTACGGTAGAAATCATTAGCAGGAAATATAGATACCATAATATTGTACAAAATTCCCGTGCATGCATATCTTCTGTAAGAGATTTTCTTCTAGGCCTTGATCAGAGTTCATTATATGAGTGGCCCTCAGATTGGAGGTACATCTGCTCTTGATTAACAAAGAAACTTCGGAATGTTTCGACAATACTAGACTTTACGTGATGATTCTGCAGAAGCTTCAACTCCCACTTGTATGTGGTATTGTTGGCTTGCCTTTTTATCTTTTGTTTGATTGCTTCCAACTGTTGACCTGGAATAAGAGGGTTGTTCAAAATGTCTTTTACATTCGGTTTCAAAAAATCTTTGCAAATACCATTGCATTCGTGATGAAGGAAAAACATAACCATTCCTTCAACTCCAGTGTCAGTAGCTCCATACTGCTCACTCAACGACATGATGACTGGATCAGTCAGTGAGTACCTTTTTCAACTCTACTCTCGTTGCGTACACCTTGGAGGTCACCAACCATCAATTCTCCTCGTGTGTGAAACCAACTCCAGTGTATGAAAGCAGGTAATACGATATCTGGGAATACAGCTTCTGGTAATATTCCACCGTAGTTATTACACCATTTTTTAAAATCTCCTTCGAGATATTTTTCGATAATCACATGTGGACGAAGTGTTGGGCCTTGCCTGGGATCAATTCCATTTAAAATTGGCAGAATTTTTACAGATTCGAACGAAATGTTTATACCAGGCTTGACTGTCCTTAGTAGTTCATTAAATCTTGCTGTTAGCTGTTCCACTTCCTTACCTATCTTGAATGAAGTTTTCAAATCATTCAACATCCCAGGACAGGTATTCTTTTTGTTCTTAGCAATACATTTTTCATCAGACTTCATCCAAGTACCCATGTACACATTTCTGAAGCGTCCTTCTGCAAATTTTTCTTGTTCCAACACAACTTGGGTATCCTTTGGAATAATTGGCTGTAAAAATGCCATAATTTGCCTTGAATAAAGTTTTCAGAGAATTTATCGTCAAGTAGAAGTCAGTTTAGCAACCTTAATTGTATTTCTAATAGTCCAAGTTGCAACTTTATTTTTGTAAAACTTGAAAACATGACATGATCGGCTGTGTCAAACCATGTGTTTGTTTGTATATCTTATCATGTCAGGAGTAGTGTGTCATCTGTTGTTTTGTTTTGTGGATAAATGTTACTCACAGTGGTGAATGCTTGTACGATAATTATGAATCATGATAATAATCATTGGTTGTATATGTTTGTACTTGTCAAAATATTTATCGAATTTTTGGCTCATTTTTCAGTGATAAATAACTGCTATACAAAGCACATGTCCTATAATTATGGTAGAATCCAAATACTAGCATCAGGCAATGCCATGAAGTACGCAAAAATTGCTTTATGTACATGTGTGTATAGTCATGGCAGGGTGAAAGTGCATGTGTGTGATACTATACATGTCCTTACACACAATCACACTCATATTCAGCACTTATGGTTGAAGAGCTAATTGGGCCTACACTTAGCAAAACATAACAAAATGGATATCATTTGAATGCTCTTATCGCACTGAATGCAATGGTGTAGGTCCCAGTACCATATGACCTTCCTAGTCTTAAATATACACAAGGTGCTTTTAAGTGCTTTCTTTGTACTGACTACATATTTTAAGTATAACTACTCAATAGTTTGTTGCATGAAAATGAAACTTGTACCAATGTAACAAGCCTAAAATGAGCTTTCGAATGATATACAGATTGCCACCTTTTGGGTAAAATCAATGGAATCCGATACAAAGTTAGCTTAATAAATAACCCCTTTACAATTCCTATGGGCACACATTCAAACTCATATTCAGCAATATTCAGCACTTATGGGTGAAGAGCTATGATTTGGCTTACATTTAGCAAAACATAACAAAATCAATATCATTTGATTGCTCTTATCACACTGAATGCAATAGTAAAGGTTCCATTTCCATATGACCTTCCTACTCTTAGATATACACAATTAAGGTACTTTTAGATGCTTTTCTTATAATTATTGACTATATATTTTTAACTATTTTCAGTCAATGGTTTGTTGTATGAAAATGAAACTTGTATTATTGTAACCAGTATAAAATAAGCTTTCAAATGATATATGGATTGTGTTCTTTGGAGTAAAATCTAATGATACAGAGTTGGTTCAATTTATAATCCCTGTACAATTCCTATGGGCACACAATCACACTCATATTCACCACTTAATTATGGGTGAAGAGCTAATTGGGCCTACGTTTAGCAAAACATAACAAAATGGATATCATTTGAATGCTCTTATCACACTGAATGCAATGGTGTTGGTCCCAGTACCATATGACCTCCCTAGTCTTAAATATACGCAAGGTGCTTTAGGTGTTTTCTTTGTACTGACACGTATTTTTAAGTATAACTGCTCAATGGTTTATTGCATGAAAATGTAACTTGTATCAATGTAATCAGCATAAAATGAGCTTTCAATTGATATATAGATTGCCACCTTTTGGGTAAAATCAAAGGATATAAAGTTCATTCCATTTATAACCCCTGATCTATATGCACAAGTGAGTGTCATCTATGTGACAACACAATCATGTTGTATGCGCATATATGCATACACAGTGTCACAGGTCATAGAAGAAAGTTTTAAAAGTGATAGTTGTAGATAACAGTGCGTGTATATAAGTTCATTTCACAAAAAACATCAACTATTAGCTACAATATCAGAATTAAGAAGCAGTAGTGAGACTGCACATTGTACTGCTTCAGAATTTACCTTTAAGTTAAATTCTTCTACATGTTTTGCTCTTTGGTATTCAGTTGCCAGTGGGATGTGATAATATTGTTATTAGCTAGCTGCATGAGCCATTGTGATACTCAATCACCCAGTGTGCACCAAGCTATAGATGTACACCAACATCTGGAAAAAAAAGTTTCCAAATGCAGCACACCACAATTACTCATCCACCATCAGGTAGCCTCGTACCCAGGCCTTCCCCCCCCCAAAAAAAATGCGTGAGGAAAAAGGACTGGGAAGGCCTGGTAAAACTTCTCATGTGCCTTATGTCAAAATTCTTGTTCGTGAAATGCGTGGGCGACACTAATGTGCGTCTTTGCCAGGAAAACAAACTACTAGGTTAGCCTCTACTATCTATAGTTTTTTGGACTTGTTACTGTCGACAGCTAATAACTTTTTGTCAATTTCTGAGTCTCTAAAAGTGCTACTATAGGCAAATATCTGCTAACAAAAGTGATTTGACAATAAAGGGCCTACCTCTCTGTTCAATATTTTTCGAAAGCAGAAATTTTACCAGGCCTTCTGTGGCTTAACTTTGCAACTCGCGAAATATAAAATATGCGCCGGAGAAGGTCTGGGAACGAGGCTACCATCAGGTTGTCCTCTAGCCTCACTAAGCTTCTCCCTTATCATAATTATTATCTTGTACAATGATCAATGAATGGTTTACAAGTGTTGATTCAGAAGTGTACATATATATCAAACTATAGTCTCAAATTACATAAAGCAAAATAACTTTAAGTTAGCTATTTGTTTATGAGATAACTGTTGAAACATGGTATAAATAATAGTAATTGTGTCATCAGTATCCTGATAAGATCTATAGAATTACAATTTGTAGCTATAGTACAAGTCCCGGTGAGATTTTTCCTAAGGAGAAGGATTGCAAGACCGTTGCATTTGTTGGAATAGAACCCATTCAGGATCCATCATTTGCATTTGTGTCTGGCTTGGAGCAGAAGGAAAATAACTTTGAAATAAATCTATAATGCTTAATCTCATTAGCTGGTTCTGAAAAGGATTTCCAGTTAGCGCACACACGTATGTGGTATGGAAGTTGGTTGGGTTTTCTTTTGTTAAATATTCTTGGATTCGTCCATATATCTGTTTACGATTATGCTCTCTGCTTAACCCCATAAATCTCGTAATTTCCTCAATTTTTGGTCTCACAAGATTCGCACAGATATCATTACACTCATGATATTGGAAGAATATCAGCATTCCTTCCATTCCTGTGTCTGTTTCTCCATATTGTTCTCTCAGTTGAGCAGATGTTATGTTAGTGGCAGACATGATGGCAGGATCTGTTAATATGAAATGTCTATGATTGCCTTCATCATATCGTACACCTTGGAGGTCACCAACCATCAGTTTTCCTTGGGTGTGAAACCAACTCCAGTGCATAAAAGAAGTCATGATACTATCCTCTGACTGGGCTGCTGGTGAAATGTAACCATAGTTGTTGGTCCATTTTTCAAACTTGCCTTCGAGATATTTCTCCACTGTACCAGTCACAATCTCATCAGGTTTCAGTCCATCCTGGCCAGGATCATACAGTGAGTTTGAGCTTACTACTATTCTCACTACAGCAGGTTCTACTTCCTCAAGTGAAACCCTTATACTAACCTCTGGATGTGATTGCTTGAGGAAATCGTTGAATCCATCTGCTAGCTCTCAAGCTTTCTTGACTATTTTCTTTGTAGTTTCACCATCATTCAAAGTCATGTTGTTTGTTACCAGACCACCCATGTAAGGTTTTTTCATCTTTAGCACAGCATCAATAGTCTTCCAAGTACCCTTGTACGCCTGTCTGAAACTTCCATCTTGTAGTCTTTTTTCAATGTGAAATTCAGGAGGTACATATGATTGATGGGCCCCCAGTCTGAGTGGACCTAAGGGTGTTCGCTGCTGAGGTACCAGAGATGCCATACTGATGACTTTATACTTTTGTGACCTTTTAGGTTCTCAAATTTGTGTATTTAGAAGTTGAGTTTCTTCTGAGCAATAACTTTCACGAAGGTTTATACTATATTTATCACACTTAGTAAAAGCCAGCTGACTTTTAATATATTCACTGCCCTTATGTATAGTCTGAGTTCAAAAATGAGCGGGCTGCTATTTGATTGGATGAAGTTATAACCACATAGGTACATACCCTGCATGGGGAATTCCCTATTATAAATTTTATGCATGTATTTATTAAGCCTCCGGCGTGAGTATCATGTGCAGAGGGTTATGGTAGTCTGTCTGTTTGTATGTGTGTACACCAAAGGATGTTTTACTACCAGTTGGTTTTCCCAACCACAAAAAGCATATAGCTGTATCTGGCTTTCTATGTTGTAAGCAATCAGAGCAACATATATATATTTGTTAGTAATCGCTTATACTTTAATATTATCCACATGGTCAGCTGTATGTATTTCATGTATATAATGTATACTTAAAAATAATTGCTGGTCTTGCTTATACATGCATAAACAAACCACTATAATAATTATTGACACAGTTCCTTAAGTTAGCTACTTATGACTGTGTAAACTAAAGTATATAAAAATGAATTTCTATAAGAGTCCATGGATATGCTGCATATTCTATAGGAACTGTTGGTTAAAATAACTTTATAGCAATAACTTTCTTTTTTCACCATTGCACAATGTCATAATACTATTATATCTTTTCTACTTAGTAACGGCTAATCTGCATGCATTATTTGAAGTACAACTTTAATATTTGAGTAAGGGTTTTCTTTATGTTTGAACTGAGACTCTAACCCTAGCAGTTATTTATGGGTGATATTCATATGGGTGTATTGAGCACACAGTAAAAACAAATGTGTCGTTTTAACACGCAATCGCGTGTCATTCCATTGTCCTTTCAAACAGCACACCTTACACACGTGTCAAATGTGTTGTGTGCTAAAATAACATATGTGCTACAGTAAAATTGTGTCAAAACAACATACGTGCTATCTCATTTAATGTGTCAAATAAAAGGTTTTTTT
>CAXIPT010000004.1:3356989-3393211 GCA_964030475.1 Tethya wilhelma | reverse complement strand
ATCGCAACACAATGCTGAAAATCCATAATTATAAGTGATCAAGAATAAAAATGAAGTAGTCATGTGCCGAAATTGAGACCATGCCTTGTTTCAATACTTTTTACCGTACTGCCCATTCCTACACTACTTATTTTTTTGAAATTTTTACTACTTGTATAATGTATACTTAAAAATAATTGCTGGTCTTGCTTATACATGCATAAACAAACCACTATAATAATTATTGACACAGTTCCTTAAGTTAGCTACTTATGACTGTGTAAACTAAAGTATATAAAAATGAATTTCTATAAGAGTCCATGGATATGCTGCATATTCTATAGGAACTGTTGGTTAAAATAACTTTATAGCAATAACTTTCTTTTTTCACCATTGCACAATGTCATAATACTATTATATCTTTTCTACTTAGTAACGGCTAATCTGCATGCATTATTTGAAGTACAACTTTAATATTTGAGTAAGGGTTTTCTTTATGTTTGAACTGAGACTCTAACCCTAGCAGTTATTTATGGGTGATATTCATATGGGTGTATTGAGCAATATTTATTCCTCTCAGATGTTGTTTGTAGTTCACACTGTATGTGGTGGAGACATATTCATGTGTTCATATCTGTGGGTGTGGATGTGGGTGTAATGGTGGTGCAATGCTTAGTGCTCAAAGCCTGCCATGGGGGTAATTTAAGGTGTTGCCATTTTCACTCCTTAGTGGTTGTGAGTGACCATCTATAGCACCTTCCCACCAGTCGACTCAGCTGTGAATGAGTACCTGGAGTTTTTCTGGAGACCAAACTGGCCTAATCTGGCAGCTCTCATGTATCAGCTGTGCGGCCTGGGTGCATAGGTATACCTTGCTTAGGCCATTCCAATAAAACGTTCTGTTTCTCGTTAACCGCCCGCATGCAATTTTCAGAACTTCCCTGAAGAATTATGAATTCATACAAGGTACTTCCTGTGAGCATGCACTTGAAATAAGTGCTTCTAAACTTGTGTCTTAATAATAACAATAATAACCCACATGCCTGCATGCTGCTCAAAAAGTTACTCAACCAGAAACTAAACATTTTATTGAAGTAGCCTTATATACGGCTGAGATCAAGTACTGACAGTCCCCCTACAAGCAACTAGCCATTCTCTAGAAGTGTACAGTTGTATGACTCAGGTGCCTGCCTAGTGCACAGGCACACTGCTTAGCCAGCTATAGGCATATAGCCAAAGGAATTTGGTTTGTTGTTTATTTTGGTGTGGGTGTAGTAGAAAGTTCAGGTTTACCCCTGTTGTGTCAACTAATGAGGGCCTGAAGTTATTATAATAATAGACTGTAATAATAATCGTGAACATGGAAATATCGTGGACATTAATATGCATTAAATTAGTGATAAGTGTAAATTGCGCAATAATGATTATACAAGAATAAAAATTGTGTATAAGTGTTTGCTTATATGTACCTGATAGCTATATATTACTCTAAAATCAAAAGCAAAGTTTGGCTTTCATTGTTTGAATAACAATTGTTTTGATCTCTTTCTCAAGCTTTAGCTCACATTTGTATGTGGTGGAGTTTGCCAGTTCTTTCACCATCTGTATACACGACTCCACTGTGCGTCTTGGCAGACGTGGATGGTAGAGAAAGTCATTTGCTGTTGGCCTAGGAAGCTGGCTACAAAATTGATTGCACTTGTGGTGTATGAAAAACATCAGCATTCCTTCCACTCCAGTATCTGTTTCACCATATTCTCCATTGAGTGACATGATAGCTGGATCTGTCAACCTGTAAGATTCATCATCCCTTACACCTTGTAGGTCAGCTATCATCAGCTCTCCTCTGGTGTGCACCCAACTCCAATGCATAAATGCAGGCATCGTAGTAGCAGAGGAGGCTGCTTCAGATGAAATGAACCCGTAGTTGTTACACCACTTTTGAAACTCTCCTCCCAGATATGTTTCAACTGTTACATACTCATTGACTCTTGGGTATGCATTTGGATCAGATCGTTTTGTTACTATGAATACTTCTACATCTTCAAATGTAATTGGCCGGTTTGTATTTGAGAACTTGTTGAAGCCAGCTGTTAGTTCTTGAGCTTTCTTCACGATTTTTACAGTGGTATCCCAGTCATTTATACTCCAACAGCAGGCACTCTTTTTTTCCTTTACAACACATTTTTCACCATACTTGTAGTAAGGCCTTTCCCAAGTACCCATGTACGCATTTCTGAATCGTCCTGCTGCAAATTTTTCACGTTCAAAAGTAACTAATTTATCACCATGAGTATCCATGTCTCTGTTGGTTACTAAGATACTGCAGCTCAACAGTATCTGTACTTTCCATTGATATCATACAAACAGTGTAGTTTGAAATAAATTCATCTTTATTTATATGTGAAATAGAAAGAGCTGAATCATGATTATTGCACAATAGACTACAATGTGGACATACCCTGGGAAACTCCCAATTAGTGATGTCATGCAAATGTGTAGTTATTTTTAACATATATGTATGTTGACTCAGCTGTATGTAGAAACATCAGCAGAATTGTTGTTAATTTTCTTTACTGATAGATATTTGCTTTCTTGATCTACTTGCAAATGCTAGTAGCTATGTATGTTTACTAACTGCTTTGAAGCAGACACACCTGCACCAGTGTTGTAGTATAGTTATTCAGAAGCACATGTTTACCACTTTAAAATCTTAGCATATAAGAAGAAAGTTTTGGTTCGGTATTAATAATAATAATGACATACTGTGGGTACACTTAACTTCGCTAATAGTATGCATGCATGGATCTCTACATTTTTCTGTTAAGCCAGCTATCATGGGGTGGTCATGGCCATATCTGTTATGCTAACAGCCCCGACTGGGATCAAGATACGTTCAAGGGATCAAGCAATAAATATTGGCCCCATCAAGAGTCAAGAAAGCTCAATTGCTTGCTTTCAATCAATGGTTAAAGGTCATATGCTATGAACAGCATGTTTTAGTTAGGTCAAGGGTCAAATTCCTGCTAATCAAACCTTCCAAAATGGTGCAATTAAGGGGTGCTTGATGGCCTAAAAATTGGACAGATCAGATTTTTGATCCCATGCAGTCGTGGGTATGGTTGTGACCACCCCTTGATGTATGTAACTGGATGCTCAATTTTCATGACCTGCTCTTGTGTACCATACTTTTGGTCTCAAAATTATACATACTGGAGTATATAAGCCTAAATCAGCAGCCCTTTAAAACTAAGTTAATTCTAGCTTGCACCAGTATATTACCAAGCCAATTAAGCTCATATCAATGAAGATGCTTTTTGTCAACTTCCATGGAGCTGTGCATGGAGTCCTCTCCTAGCCGCATCTTTGTCATCCATCGTGGCAAACCCATCAACCGTGCACACTTCCCAAATACCAGAGGAAATAATTGTATACTGAGTTCATTTGTTCCAAATTAGCACACCACAACACTAGTATATACAAGTAGTAAAAATTTCAAAAAAATAAGTAGTGTAGGAATGGGCAGTGCGGTAAAAAGTATTGGAACAAGGCATGTCTCAATTTCGGCACATGACTACTTCATTTTTATTCTTGTCAGTTGATCCTTCCTTAGGATCCTGCTAAGTGTCGTAAATGCAACGATCTGTACAATAGTGTGGTAGCTTATTATTGTATTGGTTCAAATTCCTACTAATCAGTAGGCTAAGCAGTGGAGCAAACTATAACAGACAGGTAACTTAAACTGGACTGTTAGCTTTGAAATTTTTACTACTTGTCTAATTATATGTAGTCTATACTGGGTAAAACTGAAGCAGTAGCTCTAAATCATTTCATAGTTATTCTCTCCATGGTATAAAATATATGCAAGGAGATGAAGACACCCAGCAAGATTTTCAAGCCACTCTTGATTTATTTCATCGTAGACACCCAGACAGACCAGTTGTGCTTATGTTAGCTGGGAAAACAGGAGTTGGTCAATCAACCCTTCTCAACAACATATTGGGAGCAAAGAAAGCTGAGGAATGCTACACTGGAAAGAGTGGGACACAAAATGTACAAGTACATGAAGGAACTCAGTGTAATATCAATTTTAAAGTAATTGATGCTCCTGGTCTACATGCTTTCGATCAAACTGAAAAGAAACTTTTTACTATTGCTTACAATCTGTCTGAATAAGTGACAAAAGGAGAGCTGGATATTCTTCTATACTGTGTCAATCTAGTACAAAAACTTGTTAATGATACTGACGTCAGAATTATCAAATCACTAAACATATAGTCTTTGGGGACAAACTCTGGTCCAACATAGTTCTCGTATTCACATTTGCTAACTTTGCTGAACAGATGAATTCTGCCAGTAATGGAGATTTGGACTATTTGAAAAGTCATGTAGACCAGTTTGAAAGTACTTTGAGGAAAGCAGGTGTACCTGTTGATAAGTTTCGTCTAATTGTCAAGCCGTATACCCCAGACAATCCTCACAAATTTGAAGAAAATACCACTATAATTGGCATGCCTGCTGGCCGATATGATGATCAGACGTTACGTTTTTGTGTGGCAAGATGTGGTTTCCTCTGCTTATGACCAAAATCATTTGAAAGTGTAGAGCAGAAGCTATACCAAGTCTTCTAAAATTATTAAGAAATATTATTCTACCCAAGCTCATCAAGGTAAAATAGCTGCTGGACTTACTGTTGCAGAAGTTGGTGTATTGATAAGACTGGATCAGCAGCACAGCTTTATCTGGAGAGATTTGTGGTTTGTCGTAAAAATACATTCGCAGCCATATTTTTTATGAAAGTAAATTCAAAGTATTGTTGTTCTAAGAATGTTAATTTGGCATAGATTATTGTGTGCCTTGTACTAAGTTTAAGGTAATTTTAGTCATTATGATTATGCGTAATATATACTTATAATAGTATATTGCTAGTGACTTATGTAATCCAACTGGGTTGTATAACTAGCTATAAGTTTGGTTTCAATTGTTCATAACACCCCCTCAAAAATCAGAGCAATCGTCACTTGGATTTCAGCACGAAACCTGAGCTCGTATCTGTATGTTGTTGAATCTGTGAGTTGTCCCATTGTCTCTATGCAAGCTTGTACTTCATAACGAGGAATACGAGGGTTATTCAAGAAATCTTTTACTTGTGGCCTTGGGAGATCTTTGCAAAATGTGTTACATTCGTGATGAAGGAAAAACATCACCATTCCTTCCACTCCTGTATCTGTAGCTCCATATTCTCCAGTTACTGACATAATTGCAGGGTCAGTCAAGGTGAATGAGTAATCATGAGGATTCCTTATACCTTGGAGGTCTCTGATCATTAGCCTTCCTCTGGTATACACCCAACTCCAGTGCATAAATGCTGGTAGAGGTAGCCTGCTGGAAATGTATTTATAGTTGTTGCACTATTTTTTAAACTCTCCAGGTAGATAGTTTTCCACTGTGACATACTCATGTAGCATTAGGCTTTCATTTGATTCTGACTCATATTCAGCTCCTATTTTCAAGACTTCTACATCTAGGAAATGGATAAAGTGTGAAGTACCAGAGTAGTTGTTGAAGGCATGTGCAAGCTCTTGAGCTTTCCCTACTATCTTCAAAGTGATATCCCAGTCATTAAGATTCCAAGTACAGATGTCTTTCCTGGATTTGAGAACACACCTTTGGCCAGCTCTTTCAATAGGACGTACCCATGTGCCCATGAAGGAATTCCTGAATCGACCTTCCGCAAACTTGTTTGGTTCGTACCAAACCATCCTTTCATCAACAGGTTGTGGTTCATCCAAGCAGTTTCCCATTTTGAGTTTGGACAAAATGTCACTTGTTTACAGATTGAGTCTTCGCCGAATGCAATTAAGCTTTGTTTTCATACCCTTTTCCACCTGTTTATTAAACTTGTGGTGTAACAGTGTTGTTGTGGCATTCAGTGATAATGCTGATAAACCCATCATGCATGCTGATCAGTAAGCTGATCAGGGTACAAATACTGATTCTAAGATGATTGTATTCATTGATTGGTGTTACTCTGAAGTCTTTTTGTCATAAGTGTGCAAACAAGACAAAGGTCTTTCTGATACGGTGTGACTTAATTGGAAAAGGTCATCACAAATCATTGCAATGTGTCATGCAGGCGTAGCAGATGTACTATTAAATTATTTCTAAGAAGTATTACTCCAAATGGCTTTCTCTCCAATGCAAGAAGATGAAGACACTCAACAGGATTTCCAAGCAGCTCTGGACAGCTGGTACCGCAAAGACCCAGACAGACCTATTGTGCTTATGGTAGCTGGTAAAAGTGGAGCAGGCAAATCAACACTTCTCAATAATTTACTGGGAGAAAATAGAGCTGACACTTTTCTCACTGGAAAATCTGGTACAATGGAAGTAATAGTGCACAAGGGAAAATGTCGTAATGTCAATGTGACAGTTATTGATGCTCCTGGGTTGCACTGCCTGGGTCAAAATGAGGAAAGACTGTGCAAAGTTATAGCAAAACTGAGCACCATTACAAATGGGAAATTAGATTTGCTGCTTTATTGTGTGAATATGGTTCAAAAAGTGGATTCAACTGACATTCAGATCATTAAATCTTTGAATAAGGCATTTGAAAGTAAAATTTGGCAACATACAGTCTTGGTACTTACGTTTGCAAATGTTGTTGAAGAAAGCATGAGAAACGAACAAAGTATCAGTGCTGGTGAATTCTTGAGCGAGCATACTGATCAATTCCACAATGCTCTTGTACGAGCTGGTGTATACAACATAAGATTTGTGAAATCTGTCACTTCCAGACAGCCTATTAGAGATAACAATATTATAATGTCAGCTATACCGGCAGGACTAGATCGGGACAGATCCCTTACCTGGACTTGTGGTGGTAGAAAATGGCTTCAACTCCTGTTCACTGAAATCGTTCGGACTTGCAATATTCATGCTGTCCCTGCATTGCTGAAGTTGCGTGACATATCAGCACCTATATTAGCTTCAGCTGTAACGTTTTCAGCTGCAGCCGTTGGAGTTGGTGCTTATGTGTTTGGAGCTGGTCGAGCTGCTCGAACACTGGCTACTAATGCTACTCTACTGGGTCTCAGTACTCTGTCGTTGAGTTTAGGAAGACAGCAACTAGATTTTGAGGATCTCGCATTTGCTGTAAAAGTTCGTTTTGAAACTCTTAGAAATGAGCTAGATTGAACAGAAGGTAACGATAGTATAATGGCATAATACTTGAACTTTAATGGCAAACTACAATATCTGTGATTTAGTAATCATGCGCAGAGGACTTTTGACTAATTTGATTTTACAGTCCAAAATTCTTCAATGTATGACGTTAATAATGATATTAGTATAAATGAATGCATCCATTAGGTATTATTTTTAATGCCACCATCAACTGCCACCAATATCTTTTACTTTTAGTAGTTTGTCATTATGTAATATACAGAAATCAAACTCAATTTTATTGCTTGCATGGTAACCACATCACTCCCTCTATAATCCAAGCTGTTGTAACTCCCATTTAATTTGTGGTATTACTTTTGTTACTTGTCCTGTTGTTTGTGTAGATGTTTGTGCTTCATAGTATGTGAGGGTTCTTTTAGAGTCTCTTTCAGTTCTCCACAGCACAATTTCAAAGATTTGAATAATTTTTTCTTTGGTTTCAGCACGAAACCTTAATTCTTGTACATATGTTGTTGAGTTTGTAGTTTCTTTTGTGGTGATTGCTTCTATCCATGCTTGTACCTTATGGTGTGGAAAACTGAGGTTGTTTAAGAAGTCTTCTGTTGTTGGTCGTGGGAGATCTTTACAAAATGTGTTACATTCATAACGAAAGAAAAACATTACCATTCCTTCCACTCCTGTGTCTGTAGCTCCATATTCTCCAGTTACTGACATAATTATCGGATCAGTTAAAATGTACTCATTTTTGTTTTTTATCCCTTGAAGGTCCCCTATCATCAATTCACCATTCGTATGAACCCAAGTCCAATGCATGAATGCAGACAGAGAATTACAATCACTGGATATGTATCCATAGTTGTTGCACCACTTTTTGAACTCACCAGGAAGATATTTTTCTACAGTAACATACTCGTGTAACAATGGGGATTCATTTGAATCAGTTTTTCTTTTTGAATACTTGCAACACTTCTACTTCTGTGAAATAGACAGGGCGTGAAGTGCCAGAGTAATAGTTAAATGCTCGTGACAGCTCGTGTGCCTTTCTCACTATTTTCAGAGTTGTGTTCCATTCATTCATATCCCAGGTGCAGGTGCCTTTCTTACTTTTTACAACACACCTCTGGCCAGCTCTTTCGGTGGGTTTCTCCCATCTGCCCATAAAGGCATTTCGGAAACGCCCCTCTGCAAACTTGGTTTCTTCGAACTTAACACAAAAGTTGTATCCATACCCCTCCGATTCTGTCAGAGCAGTAATTATTGCTATCAGTGCTAGACAGCCAAATATGAACACAATTGGAGTGAGAACTAAAATAAGTACATCCATTGACACTTTCAAATCTCATCAAATGATTGTTTATTCGTAGCTGCTGTAACAGTAACGGTTACTTGCTAGCCAGACCCCTTATTGAATGGGTGGTGAACAAGAGTTGTAATTCTGGATTGTGTGCGCGTGATATGTAAAACTACACTTGTGGTTATGTAAAGTGCATAGCTACATAAGCTACTTGGTACATAGAAGCTTTTATATATCTTGTAGCAACCACTTAATGTGCTGTTAGAACTCTGATATGCAATGGTCATCGGACCCCCAGTATGAGGGGTCTGGCATGTGCAAGACTAGATTATCACATGCAGATTTTTTTTTTTTTTTTAATTTTTATTTTTATTTTTTTTTATAATAATTTAGCCGAGTGGCAAGGGAGCACAAAATAGCATACTCATTGCTAATACAAACTGTAAAATAGATAACTCAGTCTAAGTACCACACTACAGAGGAAGTCCGATATCCGCTGGCCATTTCATAATTAAAAAGGTCATGTGATTACGTTTCCTGGTCTTGATTTGAAGCGCTTTCTATACTTTCATGACTTGAAAAAGCTAGGAATCCTTCTCTCTTCAGTTACTTTGTCAGAATAGCTGCTAAAAGTCGTGATAAATCTAGAAAAAGTGACCTTTGCGACCAGGAAACAACATCATGTGATCTCATTTATAATTCAATTAGCCTGCAATGGCTCGCAGATGTCAGACCTCCTCTGACCACACTGATTGATAACTTGAAACTATAACCTAGCTGTTATCATACGTACGGTAGTACGTATAGTAGGAATGGGCTGACTGTCCCATAGACACAATACAAAATGTTGGTCACTATAAAAATCTAGCAAAATAAAATTAAGTCTTTAAACTTGCTCAGAGGCTCTCACTGACAGATTACTAATTGCATGCAAGGCCTAACACTCACAAAAACTTTCCTCAGCGCTCGTAGAGAGCGCTAGTGGGAAGCCACAAGAGTGCCATTTTTGTTCATCTACTTACTTCCTAACTGACTTACTTGAAAAGCATTTCCAGAGAACCAGAATGTGTTGAGCCAACTTTGACAGCACAAAGTAAGTTCTTTTCATAGGTTCCTGTGTGCTCTGGGAGATGGCTGCCTACTCTACTACCATCTGGAACCAACCACAGGTATGCCTCTTCAATGGTATACATGCAGTACACAAGCACTGATAAGAGGTCACACAAACAGTAGCTTAGCCACAAAACATCACCATGCCCTACTATTGGTACACATGTTCCTATACCACAACCAGAGTGGTATCCATGGAAACATAGAAGTGCAGGTAGAGCAGGACTGGATGCTTTTTTGTTTACATGCTTGGATTGATGCTCACTTTCTGTATGCTCAGTGTGTGTATTGAGTTTTTAGTTTTGATGACCCTTTTCCATTGTTTGATGGAACTTTGATGTGTAGAGTATTCCCAGTCGTTTCGCCAGCGTTAAATTCGCGCAATTTTATTTGCAGCATTACGTCATTTTTGTAGGGAAATTGAGCTAAAATGGCAACTGTCAAGTAGTGTCACAAAAGCATTCCTTACGCTATTTCTAGAGCAGAGAAAGCCAGGGAAACTACATTGAACGTTACAGGTATTGTTTTTCAACACGTAGAGTGATAAAAAAAAACATACTATGTGCACTATATATTTTGCATGCCTGTTGAACTTTTTGTGAGTCAGCCTAGCCTAAGAGTAGTAGTATTAGTCTAGCGCTTGCATCCATGAAAACCTTGAGAACAAGATGGAACTTGAGTATATTGTTAAGCAGCTACCCGTGCATCTGCTTGTGAAAACTGGGAGCCTAATGTTTGTCTGAAAAAATTTCTCCACCAAGTCTTTGTATCTATGTATGGATTATTGTAAAGAAAATGCTCATTTATTGATTCATGTAAGCAAATCTGTGATGTTTTCTTCGCTGAAAACAGCTTCACCAAGATTAATATACATTTCTTTATATGCAGCACTATTATGTTCATTCTAAAACTCTGTATTGATATTTTGTAGGTCAATTGTTTATTGCACCATGATTGCACTGCTGTTTTATGAATAACTTTTAATAATTCAACAAGTTTTGTAACGACCCTTACCTATTTCAATACATTGTGATATGGAAATTTTGAACCGTTTATTGCATGGCTCCTTTTCATGGGAACAAGTCAAGACTGCAAAAAAAGATTCTAGAGTACATCTATTCTTAGTACAAGAGAAACTGTGTCAACAGCTTGGTCAGAAAATTTTTCTCCACGGGTTTTGTTGCTGTAGGTAGGTTGTCATTGAGGCTTCCTAAATCACTAGAATTCAAGTCTAGTTTTATATAAACCTTGAAGATGAGTAACTAAAGGGCGCTAGTTTCAGTACAAACTACGTTTGTATCCGCAGATGAATCATGGAGGCAAAAATTTTGGCTTGAATATCTAATTAGCTAACTGAGTTGGTGCCATTTTTTTTACTTCCCGTGCAAATAAATTTGTATGGGGACCATTGGACTTCCGGTACGCTGGCGAAACGACTGTTCCTGGCCTCCTTCCCAGGCTCCTTCAAGTTCTCAAGTTTGGTGATAAGTATAGCATGTGAAGGGATTATCAGTAACCCTATGGAATATGACTCACATCAAAACTATAGGTTTATGAAAGGGTAGTCTGGGAATAAAGCTATAAGATTTCATTTTAAGATGTTCATATTTATGTGAATCTTATTTTCAGGTCGGTTGAGTGCCAGTAAACGGGTTGTCCTGGGAACAAAACCGATCGTCCTGAAGATTTTCAGGTCATCTGGAGCCACAAATGTCTTTGCCTGTTCCAACCATCCTACAATTATCTACTCCAGCAATCAGAAGTTGCTCTTCTCTAATGTCAACCTCAAGGTGCGTAGAATCATGATCCTTATCTATGTATATGTAGCACCCTATCACTTGTGCTTCTTTAGCTGAGTCCTCTTATTGGTGTATGTGATCAAATTATGCCAGAGTTGAAGCAATACAAATTAATAGACTCTCTAATTCCACAAAGTATATATTCATGTTATCCTCATTTGGGCTGTATACTTAAAACCTGTATTAAACCTGTATACCTTTGCCCTTTTGCTCCTTGTTTGAATGTAATAGTTATGCATTCACCATGGTAACCATGTCTGAGATTATGTATGCAATGTCTGTCTCTTAATCTCCATAGGAGGTGAACTATATGTGCACTTTGAACTCTGAGGCATTCAAGGACAGGTATAGGATTAATGCAGAGGAGGGAGGACACGCTTGACCTTTGCCTATTGAGGTCACTGATTAGTTTTCTTATACCGTAGATCGGGAAATTTTCGCCGCTATAAATTTTCGCTTGTTTAATTTTCGCCACTTTGACCGATTCGGTAAAGATCACCATACGTTTTAAATTTTTGCGCGTTTAATTTTCGCCACTCGCGCACGTGGCGAAAAAAATTTTAACGGCAAAAATTTCCCGATCTACGGTCATGTGCCGAAATTGAGACCATTCCTTGTTCCAATACTTTTTACAGCACTTCCCATTCCTACACTGCTTATTTTTTAAAAATTTTTACTACTTGTAGTAATGTGAAGCTTTATTGGCTGCTATATATAATAGGCTTATATCAATACACATACTCACATGCATGCATACTCTCGTGCATGTATGTTCTCCAGATATCATCCCTAGGTCTATCCTAATGGTCTCCTTCTCCACCTCTCACTATCTCCTGTGTGCTCTGGGAGATGGCTGCCTACTCTACTACCATCTGGAACCAACCACAGGTATGCCACTTCAATGGTATACATGCAGTACGCAAGCACTGATTAGAGGTCACACAAACAAGATTATGTAGCTTAGCCACAAAACATCACCAGAGCCCTACTATTGGTACACATGTTCCCATACCACAACCAGAGTGGTATCCATGGAAACATAGTAGTGCTGGTAGAGCAGGACTGGATGCTTTTTTGTTTACATGCTTGGATTGATGCTCACTTTCTGTGTGCTCAGTGTGTGTATTGAGTTTTTTATTCTGATGACCCTTTTCCATTGTTTGATGGAACTTGGTGTGTAGAGTATTCCTGGCCTTGTTCCCAGGCTCCATCAAGTTCTCAAGTTTGATGCAAGTTAATGAAAGGGTAGCCTGGGAATAAGGCTATTAGTTTGTTTATTTTAAGGTCTGTGTTTATATCAATCTTATTTTCAGGTCGGTTGAGTGCCAGTAAACGGGTTGTCCTGGGAACGAAACCGATCGTCCTGAAGATTTTCAGGTCATCTGGAGCCACAAATGTCTTTGCCTGTTCCAACCATCCTACAATTATCTACTCCAGCAATCAGAAGTTGCTCTTCTCTAATGTCAACCTCAAGGTGCGTAGAATCACGATCCCTATATATATATGTAGCACCCTATCACTTGTGCATGCTTCTTTAGCTGAGTCCTCTTATTGGTGCATATGATCAAATCATGCCAGAGTTGAATTGATATGAAATTAATAGACTCTCTAATTCCACAAAGCATATATTCATGTTATCCTCATATTGGGCTGTATACCTAAAACTGTATACCTTTGCCTGTTTGCTCCTTGTTTGAATGTAATAGTTATACATTCACCATGGTAACCATGTCTGAGATTATGTATGCAATGTCTGCCTTTTAATCTCCATAGGAGGTGAACTACATGTGCACCTTGAACTCTGAGGCATTCAAGGACAGGTATAGGAGTGATGTATAGCTTCTTCCATTATACTAGCCATATCCATAGCCACTGCTACTAATCCAACTCACTGGTAAAGTGAAGGTTTATATTTATTTTGTGATTATATTCCTTCTAGCTTGGCCCTGGTGGATGACAATACCCTCACTATTGGATCTGTGGATCAAATTCAAATGCTTCACATTCAAACTATACCACTAGGAGAGTCGCCAAGGTATGCCTGTGTGTGTGTGATGTCCACTAACTACTTCACATAGCATTAGCATAAGTCCATTACCACAATCTTGAACATGTAAATACTTGTGCATGTACATTACACACATTTTTTGCCACAGACGTATTGCATACCAAGAAGGAACAAACACATTTGCAATCGTCTCTTCGAGAATTGTGCCAGGCAAGGATGCTACTGCTCCATCAAGGTATATGTCAACATGTTTCTGAATCGTTATCAAAAATAATTCAAGGGATTTACTCTTAATTCGTACAAAGGTGGAATTTGAACCACTGTACAATCACAGTGACAAATTACATGATCACAACGGTGTATCTTAATTGTTACAAATTTCAGTATCATAGCATCACAGTGTTTTCTAAGGGAGGTACAGGACAAGTATGTGGCATACGTGCCTTTGCCGACTCAAGATGCAGGTGCACATGATCACATCCCATTGTGATCACATGATAGGAATTTAATTAGCTCAACAAGGGTATACTCTAAGACCTAATTCTCATCCCTTGTCGGCTCTAAATTTAACTAAAAAATCATGATAGCTCATTCTAAAGAAGTCACATGCTAAACCTTTGAATTCTCTTCTATAACACATTATCATGCATCTATCATACCATGAAGTGTGAGCACTAACATTGCCAACCTGACTGTGGGTGCTAAGCCGGATGGAGTGACGTTGCCTGACTCTGTCATCGCTGAGGATGAGAGTGAAGTTCATACCGTACTACTCCTGGATCAGACGTCATTTGATGGTATGATAATATTATTCATTGTATAATCTATAGGCATGTTGTTTTCATAGTCTGGTGAGTGTTTAGTCACCAATGGTTGTGGTAATACCATTGGGAAAGATGTTGGATTATACTGATTGTTTGGAAAATTTCCGTTAGTACATTTTGTGATTTCCTTGTCATCATAGAGGCCAGTAGTTTGGAAATGAATTTAATTGTATAATTTATAGATGAAGCATTGGGCTGCACACATACTATTAGAGTATGTGTATCACTCCATTTTCGGATTATGTTTTGTGTGTGCATATGTAGTGGTAGTTTAACCTATACTATATTCGAAGCTCTGACTGTGAGATTCTACCAATATGAAGCAATGTAGGATGTATAATTATATTATATGTGTAGCACACGAGATACTAATGCCACTGTGTGTGTCTTACTTGTACACACGGCAATTACAGAAAAATTTAATGATATGTAGTTTATGTGTATTCAAGACAAAGATATGTAGATTAGGTCTAAGTAGTGATAGGTTTAATGGCAGTTTTGCTTATGTATATCATTTCAATGTTGATTATGATTATAGCAGTCTGTATGTGTGTATTTCATTCAATCCAGTGGTATTTTAAGCTTGCTATTAGTATAATGTTTAGTTATGTATACCACCGTGCCTGCACACACAAACACATTTCAGTCCATATAACAGTTATTCAATGCACGCATACAAGACCTGTATACTATTGTCAGTAGCAGTCTACTATAATTAGTGATTTTTAGTGATGTTTAAATCAGCACACATTGTAATAAGAGATTAACAAGGGATGCACAAACATGTAGTTATATATTCACACACACACACACACAGACACACACACACACACACACACTATTTGCTCCAATTAAACTTCATACACCTAAAACCAGGGTGAGTATAGAACACAAGTCTAGGATCCTTACTTTCTGAGAGCTTTGCCTTCAAAATCTCTCTCTCACCATCGTCCACATAGCCCTGGGTCCGACGTATCACCTTCCTTGTGTCTGTGACATACCTCTCATCAGAGAACGGTGTGTGGTTTTGTCTTGACGGTACTTTTGGTAGCACAGTCATGTCTCTAAATTCAAGGGAATGCAAGTAAATGCTTCCAACTTGTTCAAACCATGTAAAGAACTCTGTAGGAATGGTCACGGATTCAAACAACACATTCTTGTGTACCGTACAGGCGATGGAAGTTGCTAGATTACTCTTAACGTTCGAATCTTTAGTTTCCTTGGTTTGAATTTGGAATGGTATTGAGCCACTTTTTTTGATAGTTGAATTCTTAATACACACCAATTGTTTGTGATTGGGCTCAGCAGAGAAAAATGCTAGCAAGATTTTCTCCAACATTGCTTGAGATATGTTTTGAACGCTGTCTAGAATGAGCCTACGAAATTGAGATCTTGAAATGAAACTAGCTAGCGACGAGAACAGTTGATATTCATCAAACCCTATAGTACTAGTGTACTGGTACTGTTTAAACACTAGATTACTGAGGTAAAAGCACTCGAGTGAGTGCAGCTGATTGGTGACAATAGCGGCTAGTTTATTGCCCAACGGAGCTGCCGTTTCAGTCAACTGAACGTGTAGTCTCTTTAGATTCATGAATCCTTTTGATCTTGAAAAGTGGTCTGCCAAAGACCCTACACTCTCCTTGCAAATGGAGTGAAATTCTAAACTTTCAAGACTGTGATTTTCCCCTATTGGTGACTCCTGGTTTGACTGATCGTGTGAGTAAAACGAAGACATTATCAAGTTGAGTGGACGACTGTAAAATCGTGAACAGTGAAACGAAAAAAACTTTAAATTTTTCAATAACTTCTCAAAGAACTCAACTAGTGCGAATTGAGACGGCATCTGCCATAGGTTAGTTCTCATCAGCTGCTCCTCATGTATCTCCAACATTGTCGGTAAAGCCCCCACAGAAATCATCAGAGTAGCTATTTCTCCCTCCTTGTATCGTGGGCAGCGAAATGGAATGAAGTAGTATGGAGGACTGAACAGCAATTGTGTGGGAATGTGTACGGTGGTCATTTTTCTAACGACATCACTGTCCAGTCGATCTTGATGTACAGCTAGAAGGAATTCCGAAATTCTAGTGATGGCATATCGGCGATTACTTTCGCTCATTAACATGTGACAGATGTAGTTGACGAACCTGTCTTTAAGGGTGACTTGTGAGGCACTGTTTTGTGCGTGTAACCCGCCGTCTAGTAGCCCATGTGACCCGCTGAACAAGTCATGTGACTTATCAGACTCACTTAAAGTGTAATTGACCCACACACTATCTGCAAGGTGGCTCATTTCTTCCCAGAGTAGGTCAGTATCGACTCCATCACTTACTGGTGTCGACTCTAGCAGGCAGAGTTGCAATGGTGGTGCAGCTCGCAATAGCTTTCTTCTCCATCTTAATGGTAGCAGTGCTAGGAGATCTACAGGGTAGTCTTTGAGATGAGCTAGGATGTAGATGAAGCACTGGTCTTGGAGTGATAGAGGGCCCCCACTTGAGTCCTCTTGGTCAGAATCGTTTGACATTATCAATGATGTTTGATAGACTCGGCAGTCTTTAATCCATATACAGTTCAGTGAATAGATGATCTGTTGTTGTCCAAGTGATGATACTGAGAGAGTGAGAGGTGAACTTCAGTATTTGATGGGTCTATTGCGTGACATAGACCACTCTATCATGATGTTGATTATCTATCTTTTCACTTTGTCTGTAGTACTATGACTCTATATCTCGAATGAATGAAGCACGTTTGTTTCACCTGTATTACTGTATGACTGAACTTCCAAATTTCTGCTTCAAGTTCTGAGTGATGTTAACATAACTAGTCCACTTTGTTGTGCTTATATATGCCTACTTTCAATATAAACAGACACTTCTAAACTAATAACACAATTATCAGTTTCTGTTTCAACATTCACTATATCCACAGTTAGCTTTAAACTTCACTACCTGGCTGTTAAGCACACATTACAGTTGACTCAGCACTCTGTAGGCAGTGATATGGTAGGCTTCCTTTATGCCAACACTGTACACTAGTGATTTCCTAATCAAAATTATAGCTGTATTGTGTGTCTGAACCCTATATAGTATGGTAATGACATTTATAGTCATGTGAGATTTGCTCCCTGTACACCATATGAGGGAATACATTGTTTGTGCATTGTAGCAATACACTATTAATTATATTTATGAATTTGAACAACATTCATTACCATGCATGCATATTTCGTGTGCATATGTATAGCACTGTATAATACTGTATGCATATATTGCGTACACACTTTGTCAACAAGCTAAGTAGTGAGACACATTCTTGTGTTGTTGTTGATGGAAGCATACCACAGAATCCATTAGTAATTGATCAAAGTGTACACAAGTAGCTACATTACACAGATTTTCTATGGAGGTACTTTAAGGGCATCAGGAAGAATCGCCTGTATGATGCGTCTAGGCTGTGTTTATGCACACATTGGTGTATGTGTATGTGCTTATGTGGGTTAGTGCGGTAAACAGACATTGTTGTTCATGTAGCAACTTCCTTGTGTTGTAGAGTGTACTACGTCTTTTCAAATTATGATTAATTTTCACTAGACTGAAATGTATCTATCAACTACCCACACATATAGGATGGCTCACAAATAGACTCATCACAAACACATGCATAATGTCATACACAAACACACATACTCACACACTCACTCACACACACACACACACACACACTCACACACACACACACACACGCACACACACACACACACACACACACACACACACACACACACACACACACAGTTCTACATGGTTTCCAACTTGCTCCTCAAGAACAAGCCGTCAGCATAACCTCTTGTACCCTAGGTCCTAGTCAGGATCCTAAGAACACCTTCTACATTGTTGGCACAGGGTTCATAGACCCCGGAGAGAAGNATGTAGAAGGTGTTCTTAGGATCCTGACTAGGACCTAGGGTACAAGAGGTTATGCTGACGGCTTGTTCTTGAGGAGCAAGTTGGAAACCATGTAGAACTGTGTGTGTGTGTGTGTGTGTGTGTGTGTGTGTGTGTGTGTGTGTGTGTGCGTGTGTGTGTGTGTGTGTGAGTGTGTGTGTGTGTGTGTGTGTGAGTGAGTGTGTGAGTATGTGTGTTTGTGTATGACATTATGCATGTGTTTGTGATGAGTCTATTTGTGAGCCATCCTATATGTGTGGGTAGTTGATAGATACATTTCAGTCTAGTGAAAATTAATCATAATTTGAAAAGACGTAGTACACTCTACAACACAAGGAAGTTGCTACATGAACAACAATGTCTGTTTACCGCACTAACCCACATAAGCACATACACATACACCAATGTGTGCATAAACACAGCCCAGACGCATCATACAGGCGATTCTTCCTGATGCCCTTAAAGTACCTCCATAGAAAATCTGTGTAATGTAGCTACTTGTGTACACTTTGATCAATTACTAATGGATTCTGTGGTATGCTTCCATCAACAACAACACAAGAATGTGTCTCACTACTTAGCTTGTTGACAAAGTGTGTATGCAATATATGCATACAGTATTATACAGTGCTATACATATGCACACGAAAATATGCATGCATGGTAATGAATGTTGTTCTTATTCATAAATATAATTAATAGTGTATTGCTACAATGCACAAACAATGTATTCCCTCATATGGAGTCCAGGGAGCAAATCTCACATGACTATAAATGTCATTACCATACTATATAGGGTTCAGACACACAATACAGCTATAGTTTTGATTAGGAAATCACTAGTGTACAGTTGTTGGCATAAAGGAAGCCTACCATATCACTGCCTACAGAGTGCTGAGTCAACTGTAACGTGTGCTTAACAGCCAGGTAGTGAAGTTTAAAGCTGACTGTGGATATAGTGAATGTTGAAATAGAAACTGATAAGTGTTATTAGTTTAGAAATGTCTGTTTATATTGACAGTAGGCATATATAAGCATAACAAAGTGGACTAGTTATGTTAACATCACTCAGAACCTGAAGCAGATATTTGGAAGTTCAGTCATACAGTAATAAAGGTGAAAGTAACGTGCTTCATTCATTCGAGATATAGAGTCATAGTACTACAAACAAAGTGAAAAGATAGATAATCAACATCATGATAGAGTGGTCTATGTCACGCAATAGACACATCAAATACTGAAGTTCACCTCTCACTCTCTCAGCATCATCACTTGGACAACAACAGATCATTCATTCACTGAACTGTATGGATTGAAGACTGCAAGTCTATCAAGCATCATTGATAATGTCAAATGATTCTGACCAAGAGGACTCAAGTGGGGGCCCTCTATCACTCCAAGACCAGTGCTTCATCTATATCCTAGCTCATCTCAAAGACTACCCTGTAGATCTCCTAGCACTGCTACCATTAAGATGGAGAAGAAAGCTATTGCGAGCTGCACCACCGCTGCAACTCTGCATGCTAGAGTCGACACCAGTAAGCGATGGAGTTGATACTGACCTACTCTGGGAAGAAATGAGCCACCTTGCAGATAGTGTGTGGGTCAATTACACTTTAAGTGAGTCCGATAAGTCACATGACTTGTTCAGCGGGTCACATGGGCTACTAGACGGCGGGTCACACACACAAAACAGTGCCTCACAAGTCACTCTTAAAGAGAGGTTCGTCAACTACATCTGTCACATGTTAATGAGCGAAAGTAATCGCCGATATGCCATCACTAGAATTTCGGAATTCCTCCTAGCTGTGCATCAAGATCGACTGGACAGTGATGTTGTTAGAAAAATGACCACCGTACACATTCCCACACAATTGCTGTTCAGTCCTCCGTACTACTTCATTCCATTTCGCTGCCCACGGTACAAGGAGGGAGAAATAGCTACTCTGATGATTTCCGTGGGGGCTTTACCGACAATGTTGGAGATACATGAGGAGCAGCTGATGTGTGTGTGTGTGTGTGTGTGTGTGTGTGTGTGTCTATTATCTAAGACATAGCACACACACGTGCTTTACAAGAAAAAAAACAAAATCAGTGAAGGTATTCTGAATGGATGGAGTACATTTGGCTTGTGCCAGTATCCCTGTGTTGGTTGCCTTGACTGTAATTATTATATTTTGGCTGAAAAAGCAATTCAATTCCCTATTGTAATGCAATACTTTCCTTCATTAGCATTATTCTATTTCTCAGGAGTGTGTCTCTCTTGTCTTACAAAGGGTGTTTGTCCAACTGGTGGGTCTTCCACAATCCAATTGTATCCCACAACTTGCTTGCTAATCATCCAGTTGTGACTGGGTTGAAATATCCCACAGAGGCAACAGCTGCAGTTACTTTTGGAGCAAATTCAATATAATCCTTTTTTTTCCCTTGAGCTATATACCATTTCTGAAACTTAATTTTGTTATTTTTTGTGTGTCTTTGTGTGTTTTGTAAGAGTTTCAGCACACGCCCTAGCGCACGCTCTCAAATGTCAATAAGCTAAACAGCTGCCTGTATTAGGCCCATCGCCATGAGTGGTCTCTAAGTGCATTGGTCTTAATAACTGACATAGTGACAGAAATGAGTGCCTAGTGTAACCCAAAACCTTAATGTCATTCCATGTATAATACACCACACTCACTCACACACACACACACACACACATGCCACAATATTGGGTGTTTGTCCTGTACGTGCACTAATTTGCATTCATAAAACCTTTGATGTCAGGTAGTAAGAGCAGCTACCATGTTAATTTATGCTTGCTGATTGTCTTTCAGTAAGTGCTCAGAGCTATAACAGCAACTTGATGGTTGATAAATGTAGCCATTGTTTACATACGCCTATTTGAAGTTACTGGCTATAACAGTTGCTATTGCATATGTAGTAAAATTTCATAAAATTTTAGCTATAGCACTCGATAAAAGCTTTACAGCTTCATGTTTCTTTGTTTACTACGACCATACTCGATCTGTTAGTACTAATATTAGTGACAGTGTCTAGTGTCCGTTGGGAGAATACAGGTATATGCTACCATGACAACACAAGTACCTTTGGGATGGACATTAATGTAGTACCACTTATATATAATTGAATCTCAATAGATTGAAAAAATGACGTGTGTATGTGTGAGCGAGCATATACAGATGTAGCTAGCATTGCTGGGTAGACTTCACTCACGTAGCTCATTCATTTCATGTGGACTGCCTCTCTGTTAAATGCCTGCAGCTATATACTTCCTAAGAATTTAATGCAACCGTACAAAACTCTACAAGTAAGGTTAATTCGGTAACTAATTGCCAAACATTTCAGCCACGTACACACGAACGCATCATGATCTATCAAGATACTGATGTTAAATGCACTAATGACTCTATTCAGTGTTGTTCTGACCACATTTTCGCAAATGATCGAATGACTAGATCTGTGATCATGCATATCCACCTATGGTGCTTACCTTAGAGGGGTGTGCTTGGTGCTCTGTAGACTATAAGGAGTGTGTATACTGAATATGCTTAAGAGGGTCATTAGTGAGAATGTTTGGAATGAAATTGTTAATGGTTTTTACACTAGTTTTGAAATTTCAGCTTCTAGATCTTTGCCCATTTTGCTCAAGATTTCTGAACAACAACTCTTAGACTAGTTGTATGTGTACCTGTACAGCTAGGTTTCTAAGTTTTTGTCTCTAAGAGCTTTTATCTCCTTCCTTGCTTGCATGCACATGTGTGATCGTGAAACAATGCTACTGACCGGCTTTATTAATGGTTATTAATGGCTGCACAACAAGCTGTGTGTGTGTCGCAGACTAGTGGTCACCATTGCTAATGTGAGAACAGATTAGAGTCGAGCGATCACAAGTGGCTGTGACCATACAGAGGCCGTAAAAATGAGCTTGAGCTGGCTGCTACATGCATGCGTGTGTGTGTGTGTGTGTGTGTGTGTGTGAATGGTGTATGTATAAAATTGTCCAACGAAAGATAATTTTACAGTATCTATGGGCTGTGTTACTCTCTCTCTCTCTCTCTCTCTCTCTCTCTCTCTCTCTCTCTCCCTCTCTCTCTCTCTCTCTATTTCTCGTACACACATGGTACACGCATACACACATGCACACATATGCTTAAGCATACCATTGAATTGTCGTACATTTGCATGCCAGACTACACACATGACTGCAAGTGCAGTATTGGCTTGAGTTGTAGTTGAGAATGAAGAAAGAATGGTCTCATAATTGTCTGCTACACTCTCCCTTTGTTGTGACCAAATACCAGCCAATACTATCAATCGCATGCAGTGGGAAAGATGATGGTTGAGCATGTGTGTACGATGTGTGTGTGTGTGTGTGTGTGTGTGTGTGTGTGTGTGTGTGTGTGTGTGTGGCCAATTGCAATGACGTGGAATGGCTTCATGCATGACTTTCGGTAACAGAAGAATGCGTGTTAGGGACTTGAAAGAACAACCCTAGCTACTTAATTACGAAGGGAGTGTACATTATATTATGTGCTTTCTTTAAAGACACAACTTCTCCAACTATCCAGCTGAAATGGCTCTCCATTGAATACCCTGTGGGTGCTCTGTAGAGATGGAGTGTATAACATTCATGTGCCCTTATAATTTAGTGTGCAGCTCTGTCAACTGTCTCGTTGTCAGAGAAGGAAAGAAAAGAGAGGTAGACACTTTGAAGTATTTACACCATTTTTCTGTATGTCCTATTGTGATAGTTTTAGCCCATTGGCTCCTTGTCTGTTTGGCTAACACTTGTGATGGTGTCTTTTGACATCTACACTACCAATGGTAGTACAATAGTGTCCAGTCAGTTGGTCGGTCCAGGCGTCTCTCCACCTGTCTATGGGTGACTATGGTTACCATTGTACATCCGTTGTACATGAATCATGAAATGTATTAGGGTAATTGTTTTCTCTCCTGTGGTGTTAGGGTATAGGAGTGGGACTGAGTGGGTGTGTGGTTGTGTGTGTTGTTGTTGTCAGCTGGTGAGTGGGTGGGTGTGTCTTGCTTGTAGGTTGTGTTGGCTATTGCCGTGACGACTAGCCATGCAAACATTAATTTGTAGGTTTGCTGGTACTCTGTTGTTTCAACTTTTTTTTACCATTTATGTACTGATGTGTATGTAGATCCCAGTAATAGCCAAACCATCTTTAAACTTGAAACAGAAAGGCTTATAATATTGCTCCAGCTAGGCGAAGTAAAGTGTAATGTTTACAGTTCTATAACCTAGACAGGAATTGCAGGGCCTGGCGGGGCAAGCTAATATTATGACGCTTCTTTTTTCCAACTTTAACTGGACCTCATACGATGCTAATGTAGTGTATATACCTGTATGGTATGTTATGTGAACTTTGAAAAATTAATGGCTATGATTTGCCTTAACCAGTGTGGGCATATCTCAACTTGACCTCTCCCCCCACTTGGCTGTGGTGTATTCATCGCTGATCCCTCATGCCTAATGCAACCACCTTATGCATATGTATGTGTAGGACAATACACAGGAGGCATTCTTGTATAGCACTCCTACTGGCGTTAGGCTCTGCAGCTTTTGCATATATGCACGTATTTGTAATAGTATACTGTGTGTACGTGTGTATGTGTGTGTGTCTGTGTGTGGGTATTAAGGTCTAGGTTTGTTTGTGGAGAAATGTCTGGAATGTGAATAACAGGGCTATGATATTCATGGCACTTCTCTCTCTCTCTCTCTCTCTCTCTCTCTCTCTCTCTCTCTCTCTCTCTCTGTATATGTGTGTGGCATGAGTTGTTGTTTTAAAAAATTTGTTAGAAAATGGAACCAATTTTAGAAATTGTTTACCAATTCTTGAGGCCATTTTTATAATTGTCTCTCTTAATTTGGAAGCTGTTATACTGCCTGGTTTCATGCTGTGTTTGGTGGCCCAATGAAGTATGACTTTAAACAAAGACCACAATTGGCAAGTTGTTTTTCATTTCCAGCTACAATATATAAATCTTTTCCTACATTGAACTACCGTATAGCGGGAAATTTTCGTGAGGGAAAAATTTCGTTCTTTTCGTTCCAGACAGCATGAAAACGAAAATTTTGCCCACGAAAATCTGAAATTTTTAAAACGTGGCCGCCGGGTCATGGGTCCAGAACGAAAATAAGACCACGAAAACTTGTTTTCAAGGCCTGAAACGAAATTTTAACCGCACGAAAATTTCCCGCTATANGCTTTGTGAGTGTTTTTACACCAAAATTGTTTTTGGACTATACTCTGTTTCGGCTCTGGTGCACTTATAGGAAGCTAAAAATGATGGGAAACCATCTCCAATTTTTCAATGTTCCAAAGTAGCTATTTGTTTAGATTATAATTTATGAAGTTTTCTGTGTTTATAAGCATGTTACTATTATTGTTTGTTGCTGTTTCCCCCTCAGGCAAGGTGCTCTATCTGATTCACGAGCGGTTAATGGCAGGGGCAGTGTACCAAGTTACTCCTTTCTCTAATGGGAAGCTGGTAGTGTCTGTGAATCATGTAGTCCATGTGCTGAGCTGGTCAGAGGAACAGAATCTACTTGAAGAGGATGCTCAATACACGAACAACATCCTGGCCTTGTTTGTGAAGACCAAAGGGGACTTTATCCTTGTGAGTTAAAGAATCTAGTACACTAATATTATTATTGATCTGATTGATTGCCTGTGTAGTTGGGTAGTTCAATTTGCCCTAATTTGTTAATATGATTGATTAGTTAATTAACTAATTTATTCTCCAAAGGTTCCTTAATTTGTTGGCAATAATTAATGATTTATTGATCATTGTTTACTTTGTCAGAACCATTTGATTGTTGCATGGTAGATTTCATGCCTCCTACTCCAACAGTTACTGATATTGATTGATCTTTATCTCATACTTTATCCCACACAATATACTAATGCACATTGACTCATCTCAATTCCCCTCTAGGTTGGTGATCTACTTCGCTCTCTGAAGCTCCTTGTCTTTAAGCAGGAGCAAGGTCTGGAGGAGATAGCCATGGACGTCAACCTCAATCCTGTCTTCCTCACTGCCATTGAGATGATTGATGATGAGAACTTCATTGGAGCTGACGGGAGACATGTCTTTGTCTGTCAGAAGAACAGGTATAGCAAGGCTATCTCGTAAAGATACCGTTTTTGATAATCATTTTACATAAAGAGACAGATATGCATACTACCAACACCCCCATGTATGTATTTATGCATGTGTTTCATAGATTTACATACTTGAGCCACATACACACATACACACTATAGAGCTGTGATATGCAAGTATTCACACACTCACTCACACATACTCATGCTCACACACATGCACACGCACGCACGCACGCATACACACACACACACACACACACACACACACACACACACACACACACATACACACACTCACAAACCTTACAGTGAAGCAGCTGTAGAAGAAGATCTCCTTTATATGCTCCAACCATCTCGTGTCTACATTGGAGACAACATCAACGTCTTTGGAAAAGGTAAACCATGCAAAGAAGCAAAACATTAGAATGTAGTTTTGTTGCAGTATATATGTATGTATGTATTGTTGTAGTATGTATAGTTTTAAGTATTGCATGCATTCATGGTAGTTATCTAAATTTGTACATTAGGTTCACTGGTTATGGAGCATCCTGGATCTACTCCTCTGCCTATTCAGGGAAAACCCCTTCTCTATGGTGGAGTCCATGGATCCATTGGTATGTAGGTACACACCCACACCCACACACACACACACACACACACACACACACACAACTCATAATTTACATTTTATGCACGTGCACACTTTTGTGCCATCTCTTTGGTAGGATTGATCTGTCAGCTTCTTCCTGATGTTTTCATTCTCTTGAATAAACTTCAGTCCAAGATGGCCAATGTTGTCAAGAGTGTGGGCAATATCGAACATGAAGTGTATCCTTTGTCATTGGGTAATAAATTTCATTAAACCTCAGTATGTATGCTAAGCCAATTTGTGATAGTTGTTTTATTTACCAGTCAGTCCATCCAGCTGTCATATTATTGAAAACAATCACTAGCTTCACTGTCCAATTTGGGAAAGTCTGGACCATTGTAAAGATGGACATTAGCCAGATCTCAGAGTATAAACTATCTTTATGCTGATCAAAAATGTCAGTATAGTTTATACAGCAACTGTGATAGTTGTAGGGAATTATTTTATCCCGTGAATTACTACGAGAGCTACAATTATACTGTTATTATTGATTTTTCCTTGACATGTGTTCACCTATCAGTTATCGCTCTTTTGCTAATGAACACAAAACTAAAGTGCCTGAGGGGTTCATTGACGGTGACCTGGTGGAGAGGTTCCTAGACCTCCCACAGACACAGATGGAAGACATTTGCAAGGGGTTAAAGGTCAATAAGTACTGATAGCTGTGTTCGTACATATAGTCAATGAATTGAGTACATAACTGATTGAGACTTGTGATGCTGTTTGTGTGTTTCTCGTGTATATATATAGGTGTTGGATGCTCAAGGTACAGAGGTCGAAGTTCAAGTTGACGAAGTGATCAAGCTTGTTGAGGATCTCTCCAGACTTCACTAAAGGTAGTAGTACTGTTAGCTGCTTCAATTACAAGGACTCAAATTATGTTATTTTACAAAATAATGTGCTTCTGCTTGTCATTGTCTGATTTCAATGGACTAAATGATTGCTCCAATAAAGCTAGTTTACAATAGAGTAGTATTGTCATGACTATGCATGCATTTGTACGCATAAAATTAATTATAAATGCTTTCAATTAACAGTTAGTAACTTTATATAGTCAAATTGAATGTAGTATTCAATTTCAGAACTATATCCCATGCATTCTAGTATTGCTATAGCAACACTGCTAACTGAGTGACATTTTGTGACGTGACATTTTAATAATAATATTTGTTAACAACCAGAGTAGCCTATCCAACAATTAAGTGCATGTGAGAAATTGCGTTAAAACTAGTGCTGAAACGAATAGTTAAACTTAGCCATTCGCATATTTGCTTCATGGACCGTTATTTGAATGCTTTCGGTACACTCGACTGTTTGACCATGCCCCAAGTGTCTCACATGTGTAATCCACATGTATCATTTTGCACGTGGCACTCAGAAAGCACACGCAAAAATGGCAGTAGCATGCACGTAAACCTAAGTCTTCTAGGCCACACAGAAATCCTTTGTGGGAGTTTTTTGAGTTAGCTGGAGAAAAGAAAGTTTGTTGCAAACTTTGTCTGCCTCCTAGAACACTTTTAGCCTATCATGGAGGCACAACTTCAATGCAAAGTCATTTGTCATGCCATCATCCCGACAAATATGGCGGCGAAAGTAGCTATAGCAAAGTGACTTCCAAGCAGCGAAAAGTCAGAGAACTGAACCGAAATGAAGCTCAAAGTGAAAAGAGGCAAGTAGAAGGAGCTATTAATATTGACCAACTAGAAGAATTTCTGGACAAGTTTGAGAGAAGAAACGATGAAGTTGAAAGTGATTTGAAGAAATATAAGTAAGAGTTGCAGTTAGGATATATGAGTGGGTTCAAGAATCATGTATACTGCATGGAACAGTATACATGATGAACAACTTGAGGCAACCAAACGAAATCTGGACTGAGAGCTCATAACCTAGCTGAAAACAGATCCATTTGCAAGAGCTCATCTCCATGAAGAGTATAATGTAAATGCCAGTGAACTATCGACCCAAAAAATCGCAAGCTTACTAATTACGTCAATCTTTGATCAAAATTGATAATTAAACAAGTCAAAATCAACCAGACATCTCTATAAGGATGCTAAAAGAGGCTTGAACTGCCAGACTCATTTGAAAAATGAAATTGACCGTCTGAAAAAGATTCTTGATGAACGTTTGAGAGCTTATGATGATATACGCCAACATCTACTGAAATTAGGAATGAGAGCAAGTGAAGAGCTCCTTCGTCGACTTGAAAGCCAAAAGAAAAGTTTGAAATCAATTTTGGAAGTTTGTTCAACGAAAGTACTTCTGCATAAGTATAGTAAAAATTTCATAAAAATTAGCAGTGTAGGAATGGGCAGTGCCGTAAAAAGTAAGGAAACAAGGCATGTCACAATTTCGGCACATGACTACTTCATTTTTATTTGTAATTCCTCCTGCATCCTGCCAAAATAAATATATTATTATGAAATAAAATTAATTTGATATGGTTCAAAACAGTCACATGCCTTGATAGAATGTGCACACCAACCAGTGACAGCTAGTATGTTGCATGGTAAGCTCTAAGTGGAGTATGCATGCAGGCAATATATGGGCAATATTGTTTTAGTATACCCTCAAAACCCTTATATAGGACTGACTTGGGGCACAAAAAATGAAGTAGTCATGTACCGAAATTGTGACATGCCTTGTTTCCTTACTTTTTATGGCACTGCCCATTCCTACACTGCTAATTTTTATGAAATTTTTTGCTATACTTGTTTATTTACTTTTTTCAGCACTATAACGGTGTGGAGACTTTCAGAGACTGGTTAGTCCCTACAAAAAACTGGAGTAGCATGCAGCAAGTTCGAGTTAGGCCACGTGGGTAGATAACCACCTTTGAACTCTACCTTCAAGATGGCTGATTGAAGTGTATTAATTTATATACTAAATTTTAAACCTTTTAGCTCTTGTTGTAGTACATTTAGGCAGAAAGCGAGTGCAAAAGGCACTAGTCCTGATGAAAAGAAGTTGCTGTGTACATGTAGTCAAAACTAGCTCAATGCTCTTTGTTTTGACGGAAATCTGGTTCAAGTAGGGGAGTGAGAACAAAACTGCGTGGGTGTAGCTTCTAACTAAGTAAACGCTCTCTAACGAATGCTTATGAAATTTTCTGTGAGCTTTAGGCCTGCATGCACGCTGTTGCATTGTGTATCTAAGAGAGCTTCTGAGCAAGTTTGAAGGCTTAACTTTCTTGCTAGATTTTTATAGTGATAAACATTTTGTATTGTGTCTATGGGACATTCGGCCCATTCCTACTATACGTACTACCGTATGTATGATAATAGTAAGAATTTTATAAAAATAAGCAGTGTAGGAATGGACAGTGCTGCAAAAACGACTGGAACAAGGCATGCATGTCTCAATTTTGGTACATGCATGTAGGGTGTCCAACATCAAATTTCAAGAGTAGCAAATTAAAGTCATTACTAGTTATTTGTGTAGACCTACTATAGGTCAACTGAAAAATATATATGGTTTGATGTAATCATGCATTGTTTTCCTTCGCGAGGCATTTCAATAAAACACAAATTCACAAAATAATGGTCACGTGACCAGAATAATATTATAGTACGCGTACTGTATGTTTACGCATGCACGTACACCCTCAGGCTGTGCTATTGCCGCATTTGTCACAAGCAGTAAGAATTATGCAAACACTCATAAAAAGATAACATATTCCTAGAACATTGCTTACAATCAGGCCTCACCAAATTTGCTATTGTAGTGGACCTAGTATGGCATTTTGGTCACGTGACCATCATTTTGTGAATTGGTAATTTTAGTGAAATGCCTCACAAAGGAAAACAATGCATGATTGCATCAATCCAGATATATTTTTCAGTTGACCTATAGTATAGGTCTACACAAATAACTAACAATGACTTCAATTTGCTACTCTTGAAATTTGACGTTGGACACCCTAATAAATGCCAAGACTATAATATTATAATAATTATACTTCATTTTCATTTTTGATTCCTCATAATATTATCATCCCACTCCAGGTTGTATCTGTACATGCATGCATATAGCTTATTAATGTATGGTTCACTGAATTCCTGCTAATCAGCTGCATGGCTAAGCAGTGAGGCAAAGTATAGCCAGCAGGATTAAATTTGCTGGCCAAGACTTGGGCATAAAAATGAAGTATTATAGTCATGTGCTGAAATTGTTCATTCACTTTTTTCAACACTATAAGTGTGGAGACTGCATGGTTAGAGTTGTAGTGACTAATGCGCATGCGCATTAGTATTGTTGCATTATGTGGTGCATATTATGCTATAACAGTTATACTATGCATGTATAAGTTGTAATAATAATTGTGACCGAATTTTGGAAAACCGACCACTTCGAGCAATCCGCGAATTTTGAGATAGCGATTGCATTGTAATCTACGTCATTGCAGCTAGCTATATTCCAAATTTGAAGCGGCTAGGCGCTATAGTTTTGGAGATATGAGCTCAAATATACCGACCGTTCATTCCAATTTTACTCGCTAAAATTGTAATCGAATACGTTGCTAAGTGCGAGTACACGAAATCCGTATACTATCCGTGTTACAACGAATTTATGTTTGTGGTACAATTTTCATGTAGTATCAGAATATGCATGAAGTTAGTTGAAGCGCTAGTTAAAACTTACTTTAGGAGCCTTTTCAAAGACACAGAAGACCAGGGAACCTTCCAGGAGGATTCACCAGTGAGGTAAGTAAGTCTACTAAGTAGAATAATGTAGCGGGTGGGCTATAACTAGAGTAACAAGGCTATAAATGGCGCAGAAATAAGCGCCCAATAATAAATGCATGTATCTATACCTATTCTAACAGTAGAAAATAGTCTAGCTAATACTTATTACCCATAATCATAAGCGCTTAGCTTCTAACCCCCACAGATTTCATTGCAAATTTATAATACACAATGTACACAACATTCATTCATTATCATGCACAGATAAACAGCTCCTGGCTTAGCCCAGCAATTCTGCAACACTGTAGGCTGTCTTCTGATCATCTGAGGGAGATTTCTTTCTGCTAGAAGTGTTTAGTTCATGAACAATGTATTGTTTTTTGTTGCAAATTATATATGCATTATTATAATGAGATGCAATAGCGGCAGCTGCATCATGTATTTATCAGAATAATTAATCAATGAACATGGCAACACATCCCGTGTACTAACGGGAGAGAAGCTAGCTATGGCTGACATAGCTGCATTCAAACGCTCATATCTCAGCAATAGAAGCAGCCCCACCCGTAAAATCATGTCTGCAGCTCGCCAAGGTATGCCCCTCCCCTCTCGTGCAAAAAAAAATTTTTCGCGCGCGCGTCGCGTATTACGCTAAAACCGCCGATTACTACAAAAAAACTTTTGCTCGAAGTGGTCGGTTTTCCAAAATTCGGTCACAATTATTATAGGGGTAAATTATTATTAAGTCAAAGTCATGACTGATTACACATTGAATATTATGCAATTGTTGCTAGAGCACAATCACGATTATGGCATGCTAGTTCGGTACTACTTCAAGTTTACAGGTAAGACAGTGACTATCACTATCAGCTTGTTTCTTTGGGTGATTTTCAGTTCATTATAAGTATATTTTTGTTCCCAGTGCTCCTTTGCACTTTTTGTTGCCAGTTGTTGGTGTGTTGAAGAAATAACTTGTTTGGATATGAAAGTAACCATTTCCTCCCTTTATATGATACAGAATCATGAGAAGAACTCACACTGATTTATAAAATTATAATTATATCACCAATTGGATAAAGCTGCTTCGATAGCTATAGCTTACTGGCAGTATTCCAGGCACTATGACTCGTGACAAGCGACTTGTTTCAAAGCAGTTGGGGCTTCATCTTGCCGGTAAAATTGATTACACTTCAATAAATTCTTTTGTCATAATATATGAGTACAATGTAATTCAAAATAAATCAAAAGACAGATGTAGTAGAGTAACTAGTGATCGATGTTTCATGTACCAAATCATTAGCCTTCAATTAAGAAAGAGTGCCTCATCACAGTAAGCCATAATATGCATTAATTTTTGAGCTCAAATGTCTCCCTAAAAGGCAATAATAGCACAATAAAGTAATATTAACTATTGCTAGAAAACTTACCAACATTTCTACTTTTAGTCTTGCTAGCCAGACTACTTTGTGCTAGCATCTTGGCGCAATCATGCCATTTGACGACCATTGCATGCATATTTTCCATTTTAGCGCATGCTATTAATTTTGACGACCATTTCCCGTTTTAGTTTCCGTTCCCGGGTCCCGTTCCTGTTCCCGTTTCCGTTCCCGCTTCCAGCGTTCTCCAGTTCCCTTAGTACGAAGCTCAAAGAAGTTTTTATCTAGCTTTAGGCGTTGCATACCATTAGTAATCGGTCAGGGAGAGCCTCTGAGCAACTTTGAAGGTTTAACTTTGCTTTGCTAGATTTTTGTGGTGATAAACATTTGGTTGATGGCAGAGGTAAAGTAGTATCCTAATTAGCATATTCATAACTAGTATATGAATATATGGATTATTATATGTAATAATTATATGGATTTTACGAAGCATAAGCAAGAGACTGCAGGCCCTACGCTTAGAGGCAGGTGGCCCATAAGGGCCCGGGCAATCCGATATACGCGCGCCCGGCGCAAGCCCCCCCGCGCGCGCGCATGCATGTGGTACATGGTGCACGTGGTGTACAGCTACAGGATCTAGGATCCTAGGATATCGGATAGGATCACAAAATTGGCGGGCTTTCTTGTTGTAGACGTTCGTTTTTTGTCAAATCACATAGACATATCGATCACGTCTCAGTCTCCAGAAGTTCTCAAGTTGCCAAACTATGAATCGGACAAAATCTACAAGAAGAAGATGGTCATCTACCAAAGTAGATCAACTTACTGTACGTATAAAATGGTCATCCATTGATGTATCCAAAGTAAAAGTCAAGCCGCCGACAAAAAATGAATCTGCAGTGCCACAATGCAGCATTGCCATGGAGGCTGCTAACACATCTAGGCCTCAGTCCCAATCTAAAAGGGAAAGTCATAAAAGAAAGGTACAAGCTGAGAGTCAGCTTACCAATTCGGCATTAAATTGTAAGGAAGGCCCGTCGTCAGCAAAAAGGATTCATTTGAATGATGCGTGTAACTGTTCCTTTCGAGACAAGACTCTGAGTTTGTCAAGTAGAAGCATGTGCAGGCAAAAGTCTCAGAAGATTGCAGCAAACTCTAAGCCCCGCCGACAAACCTTGTCAGCAAATAATCATGAACAACAGACCCGAGATAACTCACCTGTTAGTGTACCAAGATTCATTCAGATAGAACAAGAAACAGTGACAGGTAATAGCTGGAGCACAACCTCTGTGGTAGAACAGTCCACAAATACCGATGTATTACCCTCTAAGTCTGTTAGCCCACTTGTTGTACGAATAAAACGATCATCCATGTGGTCCAAAATACCCGCAAAACCCGTTAAAATACCAACAAGATTAAGAATGAATGAATCTGCTCCTCCTCATAATGTACTACCACTGTCACAAAACATCGAAGCTCCGAACACATCCAGCCGTAGGCCTGAATCGCGATCAAAAAATGGCATGTGTAAAAGAACATTACTATTAAGTGATAGTAATTCAAAAGATGGCCCACCAAGAGCAAAACGAATTCGTTCAATTAATGAGCAATCCTTTCCAGACATCAGTTTATCAAACAATATGGGCAGGCAAAAGTCCCAGTTGATAGCAGCAAACTCGAAGCAGAGCCAAACTGCTGTGAAAGTACACGTAACAAATGAAAATGCTGATATCACATTGTCAAACTCAAATAAAGACAGCCAGGAAAATTCTAACTCAAAGACAATAGAAAAAAGTAGTGGCGCAACCACAGCAAGTAATAAGCCTGAACAGCTGGCCACAGATGCAGAAACACGTCTAATTCCCCGTAGTGACCTGTCATCTACCCACAGTAAGGAGAACATTGAGAATCCAATAAAAAACAGTGAATCTGGACCACATCATGGTGTAGTGTTACAAAGAAGACAGGACAATAAGGCTGCCAGCACATCCAAGTCAAAGTGTGAATCAATAAATGAGACTTGCAAACAAAGACTACCAAATAAGAGCCATTCAAGATCTAACCAAAATGATAAACAATCTTTTCCAAAGAAAACACATACTATTAGCAGCAACCGAATGAAGTCTAAGAAGGCTGCAGCAAACTCTAAGCCAGGGCAAAGTGCCGTTACTGTATCTACAACCACATCTGCAGCTCAACAAGACTCTTTACCTGTAAACGTGCACGAACCAATTTCAAATTCTATACCAGCATCAAACGAAATGGAGTCAGCCACAAACTCAAACTCCACAAATGGTTCATTAGCACATGGTAGTCAAGTCGAAAATGATGACAGTGACGGAAAATCAAGAACCGTTACAATTGAAAAGTCGAAGAAGAAGCAAAGAAAAAGGTCAAAAAAGCCAAAGCCAGCTACCAAGAGACAGAGTTGGACTAAAGGACAGAAATGTATTGGAGATTATTCGTCATCAGTTCCCCAGGGGTCTCTCACAGTTATTATACCAGCAAAGAAACCGAGACGTTCGCGTTGTGGGGAGTGTGATAGTTGCAATATGCCAGATTGTGGAACCTGTATCAATTGCAGGTATGCAGCCAATAACTGGCACTAATGTATACAATCATGGTTAAATTTGCTCTGTTTCAAATTTCTTCTGTAGAGACAAAGCACCAGGTGGCAGTAATAGGAGACACAATGCATGCATGTAAGCACATTGTCATGTTGTGTATATTGTAGGTGAAGTGAATGTATGTCTGTTGCCTACATGAAGTCTTTAATGGAAATGGAATAGCTAAATTGATCGATATAAGGCTTGTCTTGATATTAGTGTTTAATTTTCATGTAGGTTGAAATTAAAGAACCCATGTAAAGACTGGATCAGGCCCCAGAGTCCACAAGGCAATATCAAAGATTGGTTGGAAAATCACACTGGGTATGTAAGTTACAGAATCTAATTTTCATGGACATCTCTTAATATTATTGATGTTACTTAATAATTGGTGAATAAGTTAGGTAATGCCCACATGTGTGTAAAATGCATTAATTTTCAGAGAATTATATCTTTTTTGGACAGGTTATAGTGTGCAATCTGTGAAAGTTGTCCACAAAACCATTCTGCTATGTTTCCTTTCATGCACCTTTCAATTAGCCTCGTTCCCAGGCTCCTCCCTTGCGGATATTTCCTACGAAACCATTTTTCGAAGGAAATATTCGCGAAGGAGGAGCCTGGGCACGAGGCTACCTTTCAATCATGTGTTTTCCTAGTAATGTCCCATACTATGTTGTGTGTTCATTTCCCTTTTCTAAAAATTTAACTAGTCAGATGGAAACATTGTTGGCCGAGCCTGAGCGAAGGATCTTCATTTACAAGACCATGCTATTAGTAGATAAATGCATGATTATCTACTCCTGTTATAGCAAACCTATTATCTATGGGCAAACTTATTGAAATGATTTTGAGTACTCGAGGTTACAAGCAGGCTGGTAGTATAGGGGTACCACTGAATCTGACTGTCAGTGTGTACAGTGTAGCTGTCCATTCAGCTGGGAACAAGGCTGTGTCTGTGAAGAAATGAGCAACTAGCTATAGCTAGGCTGAGCTGACTGTAAGTGGCAGTGCTGTCAGACTAAAAGCAGCAACTTGAAAGACTTTTCAACGTGTAAGTGCGCGCGTCCAGCTCTTGCTCTTTGTTTTTCGATTTTGCGTGCGCGCGTGTAAATAGAAATACCGTAAGTCTAAGGGCCGGATCTTTATAAATTTTTTGGCTTTCGTGTTATTCGAGCAGCTTAGCTATTTCCGGTTTGGTCAACGTCGTGCATGCAGGCATTACACTTCCTCAATGTTTCACTGTTCCACTGGGGCTCGCTCAGGCTCGCCCCAATGATATTAATTCTGATGTCTCAAATCAGTGTGTGCTGTTGACACCCATGAAATACGTGCGAACAAGAACAATTATGATTACTACCATACCCATTGTCCAGCTCATTGTGTTCATCATGATCACTAGAGTCAGCACCGTCATGTGGCATTTTCTGTGGCTGTGGTTGTTTTCTAGAATACGTGTACGTGTGGTGTATTTGTCCAGATGTTGAGGTAAACCACAAATTTTAATAGTAACATGTGCACCACTAATGATAACATCAGCACACGCACACACACACACACACACACACACACACACACACACACACACACACACACACACACACACACACACACACACACACACACACAC
>CAXIPT010000004.1:3285090-3354955 GCA_964030475.1 Tethya wilhelma | reverse complement strand
AGTGTGTGTGTGTGTGTGTGTGTGTGTGTGTGTGTGCGCGTGCACGTGTGCCTGTACATGTGTGTGTGTGTGCCACAGTGTGTTTGACTGCATGGGTGGATGTGGTATGATGTGAGTCTTGCGACATTACAACCCTATAATATTATGTGTTTATACTATATAGCACATGCAGAGAATTACAGTAGTCATTTTGTGTATCTGTCTGTCGGTCCCATTGAAATTTCAAGAAAGGCAGCTCTCTAGTGACAAATGATGGTTCATAGATCTGAATCATCTTGGACAACTGTATTTTTTGCTGTCCAATATGCAGTGGTTACTAAGATTTGAAGCTTGCATACTTCTTTAAGTGTTTAACTTTGAAGCCATTTGTACAAGCAGTAAAAATTTCAAAAAAAAATAAGCAGTGTAAGAATGGGCAGTGCGGCAAAAAGTATTGGAACAAGTCATGGTCTCAATTTCGGTACATAACAAGGGGTAATCACTCCTACTCCATGTATGGTTTCGTTTGCAATCGGAATTAAGATGGAATCAAGAAATCAAAGCAAATTTTTGACAAGAATGAAGCGATCAAGCTTGCTTAATTGGTGGTCGAAATTCGATCAAGATCAAGAATGCTGCGACTATTATGACATAATAGATACTGATGTAATTCCAAATTTGTTTTTCGTATAAATAGAATTATGTGTATGCAAGTTTTTACGTCTACGTAAAAAGTCAAAGGTGGTGTCTAGGGATTTTTCTATTCGTACCCTACACCCTGGGAGTGATCCAAAACAAACGTGTGTGAGTAATTGCGTCATTATAAACGCGACCTCTTCGTCAGCATGAGCATTACATGCTTTGAAACCACGTGGTCAACTGACGACCTTTACCTACGTAAAATGGCTACATTATGTTACAGTAATTTATACCGCAGTTTTTTAAAGCTCCCTTAGAGTTTGTTTATTGACTTTTAGGCAGTAAATGAGTATCAAAGAACGTACTTCGGAAGAAGAAACTAAGTTGCTCTGTACAGTCAAAGTTGGTTCAATGCCTTTTGTTAGTCTGGAAATCATGTTCAAGTAAATCAGTTAGGAAGGAGGAGAAAACAAAATAGCACTGTTGTGGCTTCTCCCTAGCGCTCTCTCTCTCTCTCTCCAGAGTGTTGTAGACCCTTTCTGTGACTTTAGTTGACTCATACAGTTAGAAAACTGTCTGAGGGATAGCTACCTCTAAGCATATTTGATTGCTTATCTATAGCATTCTCTCAGAGAATTTATAAGCATGAGCATTTTGTATTGTGTCAATGGGACGGTTGGCCCATTCCTACTATACGTACTACCATACGTACATTATTGATCTAGGCATGTTGGTCGATCAGTAGACAGTAGTGTTTCAGCTTGGCAAGACAGACAAAGGTTAATTGGCCTGTTTTCTACATAAGTATTAGAATGTAGACTGTAAAACTATGGGATGTCTACAGATCTTTCTGTGTGGTCAGCTAGCTAAGCTGCATAGTCATTGACTCATGCAGGTACAGTATCTGTAGTTGGTCTGTTTGTTCTAGCAATATCAACTATGGTAACCGTACAGTATAGCTCCAAATTTTTATGGCACAATTAGTTTCATGAATTTTGTGATTTGACATAATATTATATCACGAAAATTTTCTCCACGAAAAATTAGAAAACTGTATATCAGCAATATAAGTTCAGAGAGATTATGATTCACGAAATTAGTTAAAGACAGATTTTTCACGAACTTTTTGTGCCATGAAGATTTGGAGCTACAGGGTAAATACATAGTTGCTATTACGTGCATGAATAGTAAAAAATCTGCAGTATGCATGCGGAGCAAGTATGCAAGTGTGTACATATCCTGGGCCCAAGAACTACAAAAATGTCATTTTTTTTAAATCTACTATTTGCAATATGTTATTATATAATAAAAATTTTATAAAAATTAGAAGTGTAGGAATGGGCAGTGCAGTAAAAAGCAATGAAACAAGGTAAGTCTCTGAATTTCGGCACATGACTACTTCATTTTCATGAGTCACTGATTGCAAGTTCTAATTCCATCAATGATAATTTTCAGCCATTTGGCTCAATGCAAGCAATCACTTGATTAATTTAAATAAAGTAACAAGCATGTAGAATGTAGGTACGCAGTAACGTATGAGAACTGGGTACAAAAATGAAGTAGTCATGTGCCGAAATTCAGAGACTTACCTTGTTTCATTGCTTTTTACTGCACTGCCCATTCCTACACTTCTAATTTTTATAAAATTTTTATTATACTTGTTCATTCACTTTTTTAAGCACTAAGGTGCTCAATTGCATGAAAACAAACATACAGCAGAGACTAGTCAGTCTCTACAAAAGGCAGCGGAAGTGTATAGTTAATGCGCATGCGCATTATATGCATGCAACCACGTGGTCTATTGACGACCTTTACTTACGTCAATAAGCTAAATAAAAAGTACAGTATTTTATATCAAGAGATTTAAAGCTGCCTAGATTTTGTTTGCTGCCTTTTCGCCAGCAAACGAGTCGAAAAGGACGTACTGTGCATCAAATGAAGTCCCACTATATGGTCAAAGTTGGCTCAATGCCTTTTGTTTGTCTGGAAATCGCGTTCAAGTAACGGTCAGTTAGGAAGGAAGGAAGGAAGGGGAGAACAAAATTGCACTGTTGTGGCTTCTTGCCAGCGCTCTCTACAGAGTGCTCTAGAAACTTTCTGCCTGTTTTCTTGGTTAATACAGTAAGCAAACTGTCTGGGGGAGGCTATTGAATGCATTTGAAGGCTTAACTTTCATTCCCTGAAAGTTTATAAGCATGAACATTTTGTATTGTGTCAACGGGACAGTATAGGCCCATTCCTACTATACGTACTACCGTACGTATGATAACAAAATTGTTATGGTTTGCAGGTGCCAATCTGAAACACATTCAACTGAGTCAGCTATTCTTCCAGATGATACCAGTAACACTGAACCAGAAGAAGATGAAGACGAATATGATATTGCTCTCAAGGGAGGGTATGTCATCATCAAGACAACAAAATGTACATTTTTCGGTGCGCCTGGATCTGGCAAATCAACCCTTCTCTCAATGATTCTTGATCCAAAAAGAAAACCAGTTCCACGCCACAGCACACCAATTGCTGACAAGGCAGTCCAAGCTACATGTAGTACATTTGCTAAGCTTATTTTAACTGCCCCTGGTGATCCTTTGGGTAGGTGGGTCGAATTCGATAGTGAGCGACTGATCGATGTTATTTCGAACTCTCTAACGAAACGTCACTATTATTTTGATGAAACAGGAAGTACATCAGAAGATTCCACGTTAGATCACCAGACAACTGAGTTACCAAATGGGGTAATTAATGATCAAGATATAGCATCAAGTTCACATGATCAAGCAACTACAAGCTCTGACAATCCAAAGGTGGATAGACAAGCATCTAGTCCTTATAATCAAACAACTTGTACTGGTTCTACTAACAGAGTGGACAGGGAAGGTTTAAGAGAGCGTTTAAGGTCTAAGCTAGCCATACTCAAAGATGCAAGGTCTAAAAAGACTAATGCATCATTTAGAGAAATTAACCTAATCTATTTGGTTGACACTGGTGGTCAGCCACAGTTTCAAGAAATCGTTCCACTATTTGTCCGAAATGCATCAGTAAATGCATTGGTGTTCAAGCTGTCAGAACGATTACAAGACTATCCACAAAATACGTATTGGATAAATGGAAGACAATATTCTGAGCCTGAACATCTCAAGCTAACAAGTGAGCAACTTATTCTATATACAGCACACTCCATCTCCTCAGGTACAATGCACAGGAAAATTTCCGCAGCAACTGAATCACCCGAACACCCAAAGATCCTACTAGTTGGGATGTTTGCAGACAAAGAGCACAAGAGAGAAACAAAAAAAGACAAAGAAATTTTTTTGAAGAAAGGATTTTCTTTGAGAAAGCACATGGATCTAGATGCACATTTTATTGCGCTTTCAAGAGCAGAGGGATTTATTGTTGACATCGATGGAAGCAAAACGTGGCTGGGGAATGATGAGGAGTCAAACCATCTGAAAAAATTAGAACAATTACGTTCTGCTGTTCTTACACAAAGTGAAAAACTTCAAGTCAAAGTTCCCTTTTCGTGGTTCTTGTTCATGGATGAGTTGCAGCAGCAAGCAAAGGTCCACAACTTTCTTACTCTAGAAGAATGTTACACTATTGGAGCTGAAATTCAAATGACTAAGAAAAATGTTCAAGCAGCTCTGGAATTTCTTGATGAGTTAAATATTATTCTTTACTACCCAAAACATCTCCCAAATGTTGTATTTTGTGAACCACAGTTTTTGCTTCAAAAAGTCACCGATATCATTGTCTTGAGCTTTCCTTGTGCTATTCCTGATTTGGATTGGATGCCAGGCTCTCGACAGACATTTCGAGAGGAAGGAATCTTTACCCAAAAGCTTTTTGAACATGATCAGGAGTTGAAACAAGGCTTTACTGATCACTTTTCACTAGAAAATCTTTTTGGACTGCTAGAGAGTTTATTAGTCATTGCCAAAGTTGACAGAGACCACTACTTTATGCCATGTGTACTTCCTTCTGAAGATCCCCAAATGATTGCTGATTACTATGACTCACAAGTGGATCCATTGTGGATATACTTCATGCAAGACCACACACCTCGAGGGCTATTTTGCGCAACCATTGTCCACTTGACAAAGAGTAAGGAAAATGATGCATTCTTATTTAAGTGGGACATCAAATCTTCCATTAAAGAAAATGCTCTACGAAAAAGGAACATAATGGAGTTCAGTCTACTAGTTAAGAGTGAAAATGAAAACCACCATCTGGATCCTGAGATTGGAAGAGTCACAATTGCGGCAACTTTGTCAGAGTTTGAAATACACACCAACTGTTCTACTGATGCTGATCTTTTGGAGATAAGAGCAAATATTGAAAGTGCTTTACAAGAGGCTCGACGAAAACTAGCCTACGATGATCAGCAAATAGATTATACATACGGTTTTCTTTGTCACAAGAAATGCACAGAAAAACGCACACCTAAGAGTGGAGGTACTGAACCAAGGGGTCGTCATGTTGCCAAAGCTTGTAACAATTTTAAGAGTTGCAAGTGCCAGTATGGATTTCAGAGAAATTTAACTGAACAACAAGCTCAGTGGTTTCCTAAACAAAATCAAGGTAGTTACCTATACCAATTAGTAGCATTGTATCGTATAGCGGGAAAGTTTAGCGGGGTTTAACTTTCGCATTTTTTGCGGATCACGATCCATCTGCGAAAGTTTTAATCCGCGAAATTCTCCGTAATGTATTAACGTGTGGGCTCGCACAGCTCATCCGTGAAAGTTAAGCCGCATAAATGCAGAGACATTTTATTAAAAACTAATATCTGATACAGTTCTATGCAGTTCATGCAATAGTTGCATGCATATTAGGCTTCCAAAACTTAATGTCAAATTTGCTCCCAAATTAGAAAGCATGCATTTCCCAAAACTTGTGCACTGATGTTAGTTTTGTTGAGCTGCATGGGCATAATATAAGAGAACTTCTGAAGAAAGGGCACAATATTATACAACTGGTATTGTGTATGGAAAGTTTAATCCCTTTGATTTGTTTACTTTGAATACAGAAATATTGAATCGACCAGCCTTTATAAATGTGTTCAAAGAACTAAATCGAGTAGCATCGGAGTGGTATAATCTTGGTATTTTCCTTGGCATTGATCTTGGTGACCTTGACAATATTGAAAGTGATAGCAGAAATGATTGTGTAAAGGGTCTCCGTAATATGATCAAAAAGTGGTTTGAGAAAAACAAGAATTGTACTTGGGAAGCAATTGTAGAGGCTCTTTTGAACTTATCAAAAGAGGACATTGCGCAAAACTTGCGCAATAAGTACTATTCAGAAGCTCATGTTTGAGTACCGTATTATGTGTTAATATTATGAAAATTATATAATGTTTGATTTACTGCTCTAGCTTGATTGCATTATAATTTTTATGTTTGAGGCATAGTTTTGTGAATATTTTTTTCCTGTATACTATTAAATTTTACACTTTTTAATACATTATGTTATAATGATTTCTTTTTGCAGCTTTGTACACTTATTGCTACAATAATACAACTTTATCAAACTAATATGCATAGAAATAATTATTAGCCTGTTTTTAATTGTCCATACAACATTATAGTTGATGTACATGCATATACATTATTAATTCTCAAAGTAGAACACCTGAAACGCAGTAACAGTATTCTTGTAAACACTGCCTCCAATCCCAACCACGTTGGCTTCCATTGAAAATGACTTCACTCCACACAGCTGCCCAAACGGCCCATAAACTTTGACCTCACTCTTTTCATTCACAGTCACAAAACCCAACTGAAGCATCTCATTGACCACGCCCCCTGCCATGGTGCCCCTCACACCAATAATGTGCTCATCACGAGAGAGCTTGATAAGAGTCTCTGTTTGATTGCCTCCTGGTTTCTTGTTGCTTCCATGTCTTGGTCCTTTCTTAGACGTACCATCGTAGAGTTGATACTCGATTTGTATGGAGTTGATCTGTTTGCCGTGCATGAGATAGATCTTGTTTATTTTCACCACTGCTGGGAACATAGCGTCTGGATGGTCGGTGAAAATTTCACCCTTGTCGGTATAGCCAAAAAACTTGCTCAGTTTTACAGGTGCCAGTGTATAAGCACCAAGACTGCTGAGGACATACTTCCCATAGGTACCGTAGAATCCCAAAATGTTGCCGGCAAAGACATAGCTTTGATTAGCGTTCAGTTTATCGGTACCGAAAGGTCCATACACAGTTGGATGTTGAGTGGAAGGTTGATACGTTGTTATAGTGAGCTGGTTGACCATGTTGCCATTGGTGAGGCCATCGATTCTCAGTATGTATTCGTCATCCGTGAGGTTGATCATTTGTGGAGTGAAAATTCCATCACCACGTGTTGGTGCTTTGTAGATGGAGCCATTGGAGAGTACATACTGTACTTGGATATAGTCCACTTGGTAGATGTTGCCAACTCCTATGGAATGGATGCGTACTACTTTACCAGGCATCGTAAGGTTGTTGACATCGTCAAAGAATGTTCCATTTTTGTTGCCGTAGCTTGGTAGCTTCAGAACAGGACGAGTAGTGGTAGTCACTTGGGGAGTGAGACCTAGGGATATGATCAAAATACACACACTTAAACTTAGCTTTACATGTATCCAGTGGACAGCTGATCTCCCCTGCACCCCTTCCCTTTACACAAACACACACACACACACACACACACACACACACACACACACACACACACATGCCAGCTGCCAGACTAGTGAATCAAGCCATAGAAATTGCATGCATGAATAATGGCAAAAATTATGATGTATTGCAAACTGACAGATCATGACTGATTATTTTCAATACATGGTTAAGCTGCTTACATTTCACTAGGAGCACCTGCTCCAGCATCAGCATGCCTGCTAGACACAGCAGCAGTGAGTGCAGCCACACAGGTTGAGGCTCCATCTATATTTCTCTTCGAGCGCTCGAGCATCAGCGTATGCAGCAGCGTCATGTGTTGTCTAGGGAAAGTCCCCCTATGCACGTGGTACTGTCATGTTGATCAATTTGAATATCGAATCTACGTGCAACATGCAGCTCCCTATATTATATAGACTGATACGTATAGTATTCAATGTATGTATGTTTACTTTACATTACAACACTATAGATCGCGATCCATGGAGTATATAGTTTGCAGCTCAGTTGCTGCTAATCAGCAAGGAATCTAGGCCGCGCTGTAGCTGACACACCCTTCATATTACGTCATACAAACTGACACACCCCTTGTCGGGGCACCTCGTACATTTTTTTGTCAAGTCAGCAAGTGCGTGATAGAAACAGAAGAACAAGCCAAAGAAATCGCCGCTTGTTATGTGTTTATGAAGATGCTTACAGCTTGGAAACTCTCTACTTGATCAATGTAACTTATTGAATCGTCAATAAAGGCAGAAAGAAGCGATATTACTGGTGGATTTTCGTTCTGAGATCACTCAAGTCTGTATCTTATCAGGGGCAGGCTACACTGAGACTCACAGCCAAGATATCATACTTATAGGCTGGCTGGGGATTACTATTAAACTAGCTAGGATCATTACACAAGCTATGGATAAGTCACACATGGATCATCATGACGTGGTTCACAAGTTCACCACTCTCAAATCAGTCGTCAAGAAATCACTCATAGAGAGAAAAGTGAGCACTACAAACATCATTCGAGTCTTGAACAACTTAAAGGCTTTCCACCCGTCCCGTTCAGACCAGCCTCTGCTGGAGGACTGTTTGTACGATTTGAAGAAAGCTAAAAATGTCCGATCCTTACTAGCATCTCTGCCTGAGGAACATTCTGTGCTTCAATACCATGTATATGAAGCCCTAGCAAATGAGCTAGGAACACCGAAAGATCAGGACCTTGTTCGAGAGTATAGGGCAACTTTGGAAGCTTTTTCTGAAAGAGAATTAGTCAAGTGTCCTCAATTTTGTGACGTCCACCAAGTACCAGTGACCGTTTTAGTGTCGAAGGAATTGAAGCGGCAAACTTTGAAACAGTTCTTGCAAAGCTTTCACAGTCGCCTCTGTGAGATAATGCTACTCAATGATTGTACATTATGTTTGTGTGAGGCAAGCATGACTACGTACGGCGGGGTTGAATGTGTTCAAGTGACTTTTCAAGTGCCTCATGCCGTAAAAGATGTCATGTTTCCTTTGAATCAAGGTCAGAAGGACGCACTTAGAAGAATGGGTGTACTGGATATCAACTGCGAGAACTTTTGGATGTTAAATGTAGGTATTAAAGCCTTGTTCCCCGGCTCTCTCCTTTGACCTTACAGTCACGGTAAGGAAGAGGATCGGCTCCCTTGCTTACTGTGAGTATAAGGTCAAAGGGAGAGCTAGGGAACGAAGCTGTTAGTATTAAGTAACCTGTATGATGATTTGGAACCTTAGAAGTTGCTTTAGAGAAACAAGTTAGACTCTGCATGTTGTCTAGTTGGTGTAGAAAATGTCTTAGTCTTGTACTTCGTAGACTGTATCGAAGTCGTACACAATCTCACTGTTGCAGTAATGTCGTGATGTGTGCTACAAGCCTCCTACACTCAGAACTAGACTATACGAAGAGCAGAACTGAATCCTATCCCATCGTTAGCACATAATCGATCCCTTCTGTAGCTTTAAGTATAGGAGATAAAAGATCAAAATGTGCATGTACTTTAGCTATGTGTACAAGGTGATCAGTTGAGTGAAACGTCATGTGTTATGTAGTCTCACCTTGCCATCTTTCCAGTGTAATGTGGATATACACATTTGTAGCCACTGAGAGTTTTGCGAACGAAACAGCATTCCCAAAAATATTACATGTTCCTTTGTATATATATATGCACACACACTTGCACTCTCTCTCTCTCTCTCTCTCTCTCTCTCTCTCTCTCTCTCTCTCTCTCTCTCTCTCTCTCACTCACACACACACACACACCAGCAGCAGCCACTGTCCTCCTCCAACTCTCAAAAGTCTTCCTCTCTCTCTCAACCATCATCCTCCTCCAGTAACAAGCACTCACCTTCGAAACAATCACACAAGCAACCACCCACGTCTTATCATGACTCACTCTACCCTCACACCCATCACACCCACACCCCTCACACATCACAATTAGTACAAGCTATTTCCCCTCCGCTAAACGGTAATGCTTCGATGCCCTCCTCGTCAGCATTTCCTAATATGGAAATGGGTCACCTTAGCGACAACCTTGCTACCAATTTCGTCACACCCACTTCTTTACATGCTGTTGGACCGAATGATGTAATGATGACATCATTGGAAGAGGCTCAAGCACATTTCTTGGCCAACCAATTGCTGGCTGGAGCCAGTGCTAGCGTAAGTTATGTAAATAGTGATACACACATGCACAGTATCGGTGTTAGAGATTCAGTATTGTTGTAGTCTGTGAATACAATTATAGGCTCTCTCTGGTGCCTTTGGCTGCACTGTGTACATAGCTTCATACCAACGTTTCTTCCTCCTCATATAGAAAAAATAGCTAGGGGTTGTCTCGTTCCCAGGCTCGAAGAAAATATACACGAGGGAGGAGCCTGGGAACAAGGCTGAGCTAGGGTCATAGCTTAAAGTAACACTGTATGTGATGTGCATAAATTATACTTAACTTTAATATAAATTCACCCCCATACTGAGGAGGTATAATGTAGAGTGCTGACCTTATTGCCCTGGCAAGTTCAGTATGGAGAGCACTTGATCTATTCCCGGTATTGTTGGAATGCAATTTGTAAACTTGCCAGCTAAACGGAGAGAATCGCTTGTGTGTTGTCCTTCCTCTAGATCATACCATGTGCATGTTATTGTACCAGATCCAGTGTTGACTCACTCAGCTAAACAGTACTTGCTTCTTGTTCACATAATTTGTGTAAAGACCAGTAGTTAAGCCACATATATTGTGTTTTCATGTGTATATGTATAATATTTAAATATTTATGCGAAACCTAAAGCTTTTTGATGACTTAGCATATTGGTACATGTCATCAAATCCAGTTGCCATTGCTAATAGTTATTTGTGTTCATTAAATTAGGCTCTAAACAATGGCAGTGTATCTCCTTATGGTCTACACATGTGCATGGTCAGTGTTCAGCTAAAGAGCATGGTTCTATGATTCTAGGTTCTGAATGTCTTCTTATGGCCTGTATGGCTTGTGTGTGTGTGTGTGTGTGTGTGTGTGTGTGGAAAGAGAGAGAGAAAGAGAGAGTGTGTGAGTGTGTGTGTGTGTCACTTCCTGTTTGCTATATACACATCATCGCTGTTGACATGTAAGAGTTCTATTTTGACCACCTTCACTGTACTCTTTATGTGGGGGGATGTCCTTACTACCACAATAGCCTATGTGGGTATCTATGGCAGCAAACACTTATAGCTGTCAGGCCTGAGGTAATTCAGGATGGGTGGGTTGGATAATACAATTAGAGTGTGTGTTGTTTCACAGTGTAAAAGGATGTCGAGAGCTAACTTGATAGTCTTGAAACTAATCACTGCGGCTTAGCAACCAATGACTGTACTACAGTACTATTGTCTAGCCTCCTTTCTCCAGACCATTTTTTCACTCTTTGGATATTTACTGTATGGGCTTACCCCCAGCTTGTGCTGAAATACCAAATCATTGGATACGAGAAAAAGAAGAAAAAAGGAAAGCTTCAAAGCAGGCATGAGAATAAGGCTATAGTATTGCTAACTTGATCTGAGTGGCAGTGATAATGAAACTAGCCGGCAGTCTGTGAAGCGTTCTGTAATAATCATCACAATTTTGTGGAAATACACATAACATGTAGTGTCAGTTGTGATTTTTTATACAATGAGTACAGTGTACTTTGTACTGTAGCTATAAAGCTCGCTTTACAGTTTATTTATGTTTTAAACACTTTACCTTTTAGTCATTATAGTTTTAAGTCTTGAGAATAGCAAACACACTTTGCTCTTGTAAGTATGTTCTCCTTGTGATGGTGGCAGGTATTGGCTAACTACATGTGTGACATTCTTAAGCTGCGGTCCGTTAATCAGTCATGTATTGTTGTGATAGAACAAACTGATTGCATTCTTGATGGCTCTCGTGCTCTAATTGTTTGTTTTGGTTTCAAAATCGCTGGGCGATTGAACCACTTTGAACTCCTGCCCCCACAGGGGTAGTATGTGTGTACTAGCATGTTATTGTTGTGTCACTGTGTATAGAGTATACAGGTACATATGTTAGTGTATGCTACACCAGGTTATGTACACGTAGATTATGTATACATGTGTCAGTGGAATGCTGAGAGAGAAAGATCATCCCAGAAAAATTCTGGGACTCAGTGTGACACCTAACAGCTTTACTAGAGCCTCTAGTAAAACAACACCTAGCTTAGTAGTCATGGTTAAATGTATGCTCCTTCAATGTGTATGTGTACAGTACATGTGTAGTGTATGTAGAACAGATTCTTTTGGTTTCTAAAAGCATTGTACATGTTAGCCTTGTTCCCAGTCCTTTCCTGGTGCATATTTATATTTCGTGAGGTTCAACATTAAGCTGGAGAAGGCCTGGGAATGAGGCTAGTACATGCAGTAGTTGTGAAAAAGTTGTGTACATGTAAACTACATTGCGCTTTTCTTATAAGTACTGAAGGCATCAATGGTACTTCATTATGCTTGGCACACTCAGAATACACACACGCACATACATGTACATGAACTAGTTGAGTTATATCAGAAAATTTGGCATTGTCAATGGAGATGAGCAGGCAGCTGGGTCATATGTCACCAAACTGTACAGTAATTGTGCCATGGAAGGGGTAGCTAGACTATTAGTATAATATGGCAGGTTGTGTACACATGGTTGCTCTTATCAATTAAATAATGCTAAATATGTACCAAAAAACGTAGGATTCTCAGTCATATATTCCATGAGGCAATATATATAGTCAGCAACTGTGGTGTGCATTATCTAGAATTTGAGTCTATTGGGTGGAAAAGCTATTATGACTCTGTGAGCCATGGAGCAAGATTAACATACCCTCAATTTTGTAGATAAATAGTTGTCTTACACTACTCTGAAGTTAGCTATGGAGTTTATTTACATGTACACTCCTCTCTCTTTCTCTCTCTCTCTCTCTCTCTCTCTCTCTCTCTCTCTCTCTCACTCACTCACACACACACACACACACACACACACACACAGCTACCTGATCAGCCTCAAGATTCTGGTCACAAGAGCTCAGACTCCAGCGACAACGAAGAAAAGTCGTCAGACCAGAAACCAAAACCTGCTCCGGGCAAGAAGACCCGTGGTAGAGTCAAGATCCCGATGGAGTACATCAAGAACAAGCTGCGTCGCTACACCACCTTCTCTAAGAGGAAGTCCAATATCATGAAGAAAGCTTACGAACTGAGCACGCTCACTGGAACACAGGTACATGTGTGAGAAAGAGTGAGGAAATGTTTTTGCTGGGTTGGTTGGTTTGTTTGTTCTGGAGCCCTCACAGCATACTGTTGTAGCTATACATAGTACTACATGTTTATGTAATGTACTTGAAGTAGCTGTGCACTTATGGTACTTGGTGTACTTAGCCTTTCAAGGTCAGCAGTTTATGTTTGTCCTAAGCCTGCTCAATCAGGTACATGAACAATGTTATGCTATTTGTGATCATCGCAACATGTCCATGAATGCATGGAATTTTTGTATTGGATAGCCTCTATGTATAGACCTTGAGATCTTGTTTGGTAGTCAACTACTGTCTATATGATAATTATTATGATAATTATTATGCTTCTACATTGCATTTGAATTATAGTAGCTGACTAGTAAGAGCATTCAACTGGATAATTTCGGGTTAGAACGCTTATCCAGTTAACAATTGGTGATGTGTGAGACACGCCCACTGGTTGATTGATTTTTGCAAATGCACAGAGAGCACGCTTTTTACCAACCAGTGGGCGTGTCTCACACATGAGAAGCAGGCCTAAATTGGCTAAGCGTTCACACCGAAATTATGTATGGGATTCAAGTCCAGGTGTAGATCTCAAGATTTCTTTCCTTCATTTTGCCATGTATGCTGTATGGGCGGAAATATTGATAGTCAAAAAAATTTACTGTTGCTCCATGGAACGTATAGTAAAAATATCGACGAATTTAAATTTGCTGATTTGGACTTTGACTGTCAAACCGTCAAATTAATATCCCAGTCAATATTTCTGGCTATACTTGTATAACTCTCAGTGAGAGTCCTTTACCTATTACTTTCTACACTCATACAGGTGATGTTGATGGTGGCGTCTGAAACTGGTCATGTCTACACCTTTGCCACTCCTAAGCTCCAGCCCATGATCACCTCTGAAGCCGGCAAGGCTCTTATTCAGACGTGTCTCCATCAGCCCGATCCCCCTCAGGCCCCTCCCACTCTCCCCCCGGAACAATTTGACGTGAGGATGTCTTCAACGGGCTACGAGGAAACGGAGCTGAATAATAATTACCAGATGACGGATGAGGACAAGGTACTGTACATGCAGCTCAACATGTGTATGTAATTGTGTGGTTATTCTTAGAGCATTAATCATGTGTGGTACACATGTGTTCATGTAGCCTCATACCTAGGCCCCTCCCGTCAAGAATGGAGGGAGCCTCGTACACACTGTTTGTGCATGCGCTAAGTTTTCTCTGTACTTTCCCGCATATTTTTCAGTATACGTTACTGTCCACGTGGACCATCATATGGAGCAAGTAAACAGTTTCGTGTCACAACTGCCAACTATTGCACTATCGTGAGGTCAAGGTGAGCAACTTTGGGAAAATTGAGCATGCGCAAACAGTGTGTACTTTGGCCCTCTCCCTTGATGGGAGGGGCCTGGGTACGAGGCTAATGAAGATGGTGCTTGAAAAAGAAATATCACAATATTTAATGAGTATGCATCTGCACTTATATGTATCTGTAAGTACAACATTCAGTAGATTCACAAACTTGTAAATTTGAATTAAATTTTAAGAGTATAGACATTATAGCATGAAAGGATGTTTTGGTCTGGGAGTATACACAGCTACATAACAATGAGCCTATTCACTAACGCCCACAGCAGTCACACACACTTACATACACACACACACACACACACACACACTTACAGCTGGATAACCCCACCTCCTCCACGTCCTCTGCCTCCATGTCCCTCCCCAACTTCCCTCCCGGCCTGGGTCTCTCTCTCCCTACGGACATGTCCACCCTCATGCCGGCACTGAGCTCCATCCAGTCCCTGAGCGGATCTACCCCCGGCTTTCTTCCGCCCCCTTTAATTTCACCCAATTTGTCTCCCTCGGATGGAAATGGTGATGATAGGTTGATAGACCGAGAACCCACTGAACATGAGTCAGCATCAAAGTAGTCGTAGTAATGTGATGAAGTGATTCGTAGTGTGTGTTCTGGTTGATTTGTAGACTTTTTTGTTTTGTTTTTGTGTTTTTGCACACATCATTATCTTATGATTATTATTGTTATTATTATTGATTATCATTTTAAATAATATTTCGCATTAATTAATGATTTTTACCTTATAATCTGTGCAAGTTTAATGTGTTTTGTATACCAATACCATAGACTGATCAGTTTGAAACTTGCTTGACACGTACATTGTTGTGATAGATCATTTTGTTATCATGATGTTACTATTATGATAATACTTTTTACGGGTAAACTATATAATTACAATATTGTTACACATAATTATGGGGCAAATTAATTTATATAAGTTACATTATAATTATTCTTGTTATACTGACCTATAGCTAGTATATACATAATATCATCAATGCATGCACTATTAAGATGTCATATACTGGTATTAAAATTATAATATTGATACGCCTATACAAACAAAGTCCTGTACCCCACTATAGCCTGGATCCAACTATATATGGGCACTTGTCTGCATGAGCAAGTATGGTTATTATTATGAAAGGTTCACACTGTGAGTTCACTAATTGACTCACTCATTCAGACATACATGCGCGCCATTTGTTGACTCAGCTTGACTGAGGCTGGTTAAAATGCATATGACCTGGCAAAGATCTGAAAGGATGTTATTCCTTTCAGTTTGAGCCACTGTAATAATTAGGCATCACTTCAAATTTGAGAATCCAGATGGGAAAAACAATGTTACATAATAATCTTTGATGATTGTGAGTTGTACTTAGCCACATGTAGGCGTTGCATGCATGTATGTAGCTTCGGTTCAGCTATATAGGTCCATTAAACCATAGATAATATAGCCCTATATTATCTATGATTAAACTTACATACTCATCAAAGACGTAGACGTGCACATTATAACGTGTTGTTGTTCTTGTCCAAGTAGTATAATTGCTTATAGTTTCAATTTGAGGTCTCATCAGTCTGGAGTAATTATACTGACTTAATTCTGAGGAGCACATTGTAACACTTGTGAAAAGCATCTTCCCACGTACAGGAAAACCACCAGTGCCACCTTGATGCTCCCTGACCAAAGGACTGGCCTATTAGCAATATTAAAAGTGCAAACACATGACTGCCATGTGCATGTGCATGTACATTGTACATTGTATATATAAATTATACACAGCAGAGCCAATACATGACTGTAAGGTTATAAAAGGCACTCTCCTTAGCAATGCATGCTGTGAATGTACAGGCTCAACCGGTACCTGTTCGAGCAATATTGCAATTAACAACTGACTGTCGGAACTTTAAGAGTTGTCAATGGAAAAAAAACTTTCAAGTTAATACCAGCAATTATATTTATATATTTAACTCTGAAAGCACTGAAGGCTGATTGATTGAAACACGCTATAATTATATATACCTCAAATTGACTGCAAAATCTCATAAGAATAACAAATTATGAAGTCCTTCCTTGGTGGATTGCTGATGCTAGCCATCACTATTCAGTGCTGTCATGCTCTTAGGACTACGGATCTTGGCGATGGATATGTCCACACGTTGGATGCCACAGCTGATGTATTTGTATACAACAGCAGGAATCAAAATCATTTTAATATTCTAATTGCAGGAAATCATCCTGGCTATCCACTGAAACGTACCTTAATCAAATTCGAAGATATCCCGTCAAGTTGTAAATCTATCAAGTCAGCCAAAATGTACCTCTATTACTGGTACTCCCACAAAGCAAGCTTTCGAAGTGTTCGGGATGTTCCCTTTATTCCAAGACCCCTGGCTGTTCATCAAGTGAAGAAATTCTGGACAGAAAATCAAGCTACAAGAGATTATCCTTGGAGTACTCCTTATCTTAGCATTGGTGGAGCTGATACAAATAGTCAACGGCTAGATACAGTAACTATATATGCTGGACGACCTGCTGGTTATGTCGAATTTGATATCACGGAAGCTGCTAGGAACTGGCTCTCTGGTCAACCTAATAATGGTGTCTTGATCTATGCTACAAATGACAACCGAGCTGGCCGGGAGGTGAGATTTTACAGTCGTGAGCGAAGCAGTAATAAACCACAGATGTCTGTTATTTGTAATTATTGAACAGTTGTTATAAAGCTCAAGTAGTCTAGTTTATAACAAATGGGTGCTGTATAGTTTTAATATAATGATGCTTTCGAAAAGTTGTTAGCTACAGTTAAGTAATACTAAGTGTATGGATGAATTGAATTGCTACATTTATATAATATACTTGACTATCTCGTGATTAGTGAATCAGTTTTCATTACTTATATTAGTTCACAGTTGCGGCACATCAGACTGCAGATCAGAGTCTACAACTACGTACTTGCACAGTACCGCACCAAACTCACTTTTCTCTATACTGAGCATGCGCACTATGCCCGTTGGTATCAACATGCTATGGGCTCGGACGATTGTGGAAAAGATTGTGCCTCAGCTTGCTTACAGAGATAAAGAAAATCAATCAGTGACCTCATTAGACAAGGTCAAGTGTGTCCTTCCTCTTCTGGCCACGGGTTATGTCAACATGAAGATGATGTCAAGATGAACGACAGAGAAACATCCACTGAATCCGAGTTTGTTGTGAGACAAGCCACTTGTAAGGAAGACTTTGAGTTTGTGAAAAGATTGGTCATCCAAGAGCAATGGGCCTCAGCTGGTGCCCATAGTCTCACTCATGTCAGCCCTGCAGTGAAGCCTGGATTCTTTATTGGCTATATAAAAGGAGAGAGAGTTGGTGTAGTGTGTGCCAGCAAGTATGGTGAAGAAGGTGACGTAAACTGCTTCTATTACCTCGGATGTTTTGTTGTTGACAAGAAGCATCGTGGGAAAGGTTATGGCAAGATGATTGGGAGGGCCATGTGGGACTCATTGCCAAAGGATTGTAATCTCAGTCTTGATGGCATTGGTGACAATTCTATGAAAAGATGGGTTTTAAAGAAGAACGACGTGGCAAAGAGTACATTATTTCCTGCTCAAATGTTGTGGAAGCATTTTGTGAAGCTAATGAAAAGGCTGTATCACAGCGTGGTATAAATATCAAGACAATATCTGATGTAGATTTTGAAACCCTGCTCAAGTATGATGCATCAGTGTTTGGAGCAACTAGACGTGACTTCTTACAAAAATGGTTCACAATTCCTCAAAGTCTTGGATGGGTGGTGATGAGCAACAACGGAGATGTTATTGGCTACATAGTCACTCGTTGTGCAGTGCTTGAATGTCATCAAGTAAGTTGTTGGACCACTCTTTAGTGACGATATCCTTATTGCTCGTGTGCTTCTTCATACAGCAGCTGAAGCCGCCGTCAAGCAATCAGCATGTATGAAATTCGTAATGTGGACAAATTTAGGTAGTCCGGCAGTGTCTGAGGGTGCTCTGCCAATGACGTTTATTGAGACTGAGTTGGAAGTGCAGGTCACGTTTTATTGGAATCAGCTCGCATGTACACTAAGGGGGCTCCTCCTAGTGAATGCTCAAAGAAGATTGTGGCAATAACTCATCCAGGATTTGGTTAAAACATGTATAAAGTCTTTGTTGCACAGATAATAATAATTGAATTTTTAATTGTATTTCGGGATTTTCCCCTGATAGCCATGCATATGCGCATGCACATGCTAAATTTAATAATTATTGTGTCATTCACGTGTTCGATTCTGGTTCCCGAGCTGATATGATCATATGACAGTGGAGCAGTTTTTTATACGTATAATTGTACAGGCTATATCAGCAGCATAATTTACCAGGTAAGGACTAGATCTTTATTTATACTTAACTGTCTACTGACGTAGATAGATTAACACTGCATGATGTGCTTTTGCACCCATAGATAGACAATGCATACGATAAACCTGGTTCGTATAATTTTGTTTTGTCTGTATACTAGAAATGAATATTCGTCTACTTTTTTTTTTTGTCTACTTCTGTTTGGTCTAGTGTACAGTAATACCTTATTCTGGTAAAAGAAACTGTGAAAGTTGCCTGTGGTCTTCTATACTGTATTATAGATGAGTACTGAATTGTGTTTCAGTTCTACTATAATTATATCGAATAATTCTAGTACTGTGGGTAAGTTCAAGCACTAAATAAACATTCCACTGAGTCGTCAGGCATGCATTGAATGAATCAGGCCATGCATGCATTTTCACGCAAGCAAACCTGAAAGGCTCATTGGTGCCTGAACCAACAACAACCTTTATAAGGCTAACTTGCATGCGTGCATTGGGTTGGGGTTTTAGGCCAATTGATTCTTCATAAATATTATAATGTATGCATCAGCCTGGTGTTGTCAGAGACTTACTATTATTCAAGTAGACCAATTTGAAACAGGAGTAGACAAAAAAACGAGTATATAGATGAACACAGTACTAGATAAGACAAAATTAGATGAACCATGTAGACCTGACAATTAAAGTTGACTAGTTTCCACACACAGCTTACACTGACTCCGGCAAGAAGATGGAGTTCTCAAGCGAAGCTGAGCAAAGTCTCTACTCCAATTGTACCCACATTAGTATGCCCAAAATACATGATCTGGTTCTAATGAGAGGAATTACTGGACTCATTTGTTTCCTGCTATGCCTGGTCTCATTGGTGCTAGAAGTCAGTCACATCTGTTTCAACAATAAGGGATCGTCGACCACAACACAACGTTTCTTCATTTATGTCATCATAGCTAACTTACTTCGTGCTGCTTTCCTCTCTGTTGATATCATAAGCCATCGAAACAGTTTAAATGTGAATAGAAACATTTGTGAAGCAATTGGGTTTATTAGCCAGTACTTTGCTTCGTTTCAACTACTCACCATAACCGTCATGATGCTGCTTCTCTATCACAACTTGTTTTCACTGAACGGAAGATACAGAAACTGTTGCTCTAATACTCCAATTAGGTTGTTAGCAAACTGTAAATATCTTGACATTTTCGTGATTTTTATCCTTTTCCTACTACCATCGATTTACACTTGGATACCATTCGTAATGCAGCAGGACAGTCTCTATGGAGATGCAGGACCGTGGTGTTGGATGCGTGAGTTTGATTCTGATTGCAAACCGATCAATTCTGTCTTTATTCTCGAAACCGTATTCTGGAATGTTCCATTCGGTCTTGTCCTAATATTTTGTTTCGTATGTGTAACAGTCTATCTTCTCTTCTTCCTCTACACTGGATTCTGTAAAAAGGTTGCTTTCAAGAAGCTCAAGTCGATTCTACTAGAATCTTGCGTTCTGTTTGTATTCTTTGCCTTCTACACATCGCTCTGTGTCATAGAGCTTGCAGCATTGATTCACGTACATGTACACATACAAAAACCTTCAGATTCTAGCAATGCAGCTGGTCCTGGAGAATACACTTGGATGGTCCTTTACGCTATTACACTACCAGTAGGGGAAATATCCCTTTCTTTAACTTCATTTGCATACGTGTTTCGACTTTTGTATAAATCTTACAAGGATAAGAAGCAAAGACGAAATGAAAACATTAGGGGGTTGCCAAAAGTGAGTGAGTATGGAGTTGCGAACCCTTCTACTCGTGTGAGTGCTGCGAGTAACACAAGTCAACAAGAACGGCCTGGTTTGATATCTCCGAGCAGTGAGTGGACTAGTATTCTCCATAATGACTACAATAGTAGTGCATATGGCTCAATGTAGACTCATGCATTCGAGTTGACAGCGGTCAGTGTTGTGAACTGGTTGTGCCTGGGCATGGGACTGACCATTAACGTTGATACTGATAGTTTGCTGTAGACTGTTGAGTTTATGAATAATTATAGAATTGGTGTACTGTATTTATGAAGTATGGAATCATAGACTTGGTGCAGTAATATTTTATTGATGATTTTTCCTTGGCTTGTACTTGTAGTAAGTCATGATCATACTTAACACAATTTTTTCAGTGTACAGCAGGTATTGAGAGAAGCAACACGCATGTTACAAGCTATGATCAGCTCCAGGGCCAAGCAAATCAGCTCTGCAAGCAAATAGTTACCAATAATTTGTTGCTTGCAATACTAATCCGCGCACAAGAGATTATATTTATCGCGCATACGCACTTGAGTTTTTCTAAATAACACACATCATGGTGTTTTTACTGCCGCATAACCATAGATAATATATACGCTTCACATATTTGTAAGCTTTTCATTAAACAACATGATTCTTTATATGTTTTATAGTGCTGCCATTAGCATTGTTTGGTTTCTAAAGTGTCTGTTATTGAATCTGTATATTTTCAGTATTCATGCCCTGTTATATTATCTACAGATTTAGTGCCAGATTTGGGCCTGGTTCGTCTAGTAGACGTCTACTCAGTTTTGGTCTTTGTCTACTTTATTTTTGTCTACTCTTGATTCGTCTACCTATGTATGTAATATAAAATAACTTCCGAAACTGAGATGCTAGTGGGGGAAAGCTAATTCCAGGCTCTAAGCAAGGGCAAGTTCATAGTCTGCCTTAGTTCTACAGCTAAGTTGTAGTTTGGCAAACCTCTTTTAGAAGGTAAAAGGCCATGTTGTATTCTCTTGTGACTTAGCAGTAGAGTAAACCAAATAAACAAAGTAGACAAAACAGGAATAGAAAATAATGTAGAAGAAAATAGTAATAAACGAAAATTGAGTAGACGAACCAGAGGCAATTGCATATACTTTTTGGAGGTTGCAAATGTATTATGACTATGTGATAGTCTCAGAGAGGTTCTGCTATAAATGTATACTATGCACATAATAAAGTAGTGTTTTCCTAGCTTCTCTCAACCCATAGTCTCCTCTCTAACCCTCTATATTTTACTCTCCAGAAAGACTTAATAATAGTATAGAGTGGTTTTATTCCAGGTTCCTCTTTCACGATCATTTTCTCCCACCTTATTTTCATAGAAAATGTTTGCAAGGGTCTGGGAATATTGACGAATTTAAATTTGACGATTTGCACGTGCGCACAATACATTCATATATGGCGCCCAAAATATTGGCGGATTTAAATTTGACGATTTGGACTTTGACCGTCAAACCGTCAAATTAAAATCCCCGTCAATATATCTAGCTGTACGGTATTTGCATGCATGCACATGCACACACACATATGCACAGACATCTGAAGATACAGTTATCTCCGATTTCATCACCACTCACATCTCAAGTTGCCCCTCTTTCATCCAACCCACTTCAGACTCCATCCAAAGCCACACTCATTTCCAGTGTTCACATCTTGTCTGTAACTACATCAAGTGGTTTATTAGTCATAGATCAATGTGTAAAGAGGAAGGATGCCAGTCGTGTGAAAAGTTTAAGAAATGGATGGTTCTTCACTCAAAACAATGTTCTCATTCTTGTGTACTCGAGTTGTGCAAGAACAGAAAGGTATACATGTATACCGTATAGGGGGAAATTTTCTTGGGGGGGAATTTTTGTGAATTTCGAGTTTGGCAGCTTTCCGCAAAAATTTCCCCCCACGAAATTTGTTGTAAGGTACGAGGTCGTCACATATTGTTGAAACGCAATCCACGAAAATTTTCCCTGCAAATTTCTATTCAAGAAGAAAATGCAAAAATTTTTTCCCACGAAAAATTCCCGCTATACGGTATATGTTTCCACTGTAAATGTGGAAATATTGGTGGGAATTTAATTTGCTGATTTTGATCTGGCTGCCTCCAACAAAAATATTGGCGGTTTTAAATTTGGCGGTCATTGACTGAACACTCGCAGAATTTAATGCATGACGAAATATTGGCGGCGGTACATTAAATTTGGCGATTTTCGAGACGATCGCCAAATCGCCATATTTAATGTACTGCCAATATTTCCACGTTTACGGTATGTTGTATGAGTTGTACTGACACACTCATACATGTACAGTACATAATTATGTATTAATTTTGTTTGCATTATAATTGTAGCAAGCTATTTTGTCTGCCGGTGCATATCTATAAAATTACAAATTATTCAGAATGAGCATAAATGTATTACTCTCTCTCTCTCTCTCTCCACACAGATCCAACAGCTCCGTAATAGGCTTAAGCCTCGCAACTCACTTTTTGCCTCCTCACAAATGGTACTAATACCAAACCCCACTTCCCATCGATCTCTAATTAATGCCCACCACCACCATGGCACTAGTGGTAGTCACACACACCATCCTTTCTACAATCGTTCTTTCTCTGATCCCACGGCACATAGCTCCTCCCCCTCCTCAGAACCAATGGACCATATTTCCTCTTCCCGTCAACCTGACGTGGAAAATGACTGGTCTAGTGACGTGGAAAATGACCGATCATGTTCATCTCCAATAGATTTTGGCCAATTGATGGGCTTCACATTCCCAAATAATTTCCGAAGCCATTTGGCTCGACGAGAGAGGGTATCTTCACGGGCAAGTATTGATGCTCGGATGTGTAATGATTTTATGCACAACATGTCTGTTACAAGCGGTGTGAATAGTTCACAGCATGGGATAGTCTCGAGTGTTTATTCATCAACTTTTGAAGAGGAAGGGGACAACTGTGATGATATGTCTGTGGTGAAAGATAAGCCGGTAGGTCGTGGAGCTCTTGATTCCAATAGAGGTAAGATGGTGGAGTGCTAGTTGAGGTGATAAGACAAAGGCGTGTGGAGGAGATTATGCGAAATCTACAATCAAGTGATTTGATTATACTTATATTATGTATGTACGTAGTCTCGTTCCCAGGCCTTGTTCCCCCACATTTAATTCTCAGACTTGTGGAAGGTTTAAAAATTAAACAGCACGGGGTACGAGGCTACTTATTACATATATAAATAAGTCTTGTATAAACAATAATAATTATATCAATGTATACATGTAGTTTAAACTCTAAACATGGAAAATGGTTGGCATTTAATTTGGTAATATTGCTATAGTTGAGCCATTAGTTGTCTTCGGATATATAACTTTCACTCCTTTTCCACTCCACCATGTATAGACTCTAGTCCACCTGTGAAGTGCCCCCTACAGAGAGGAGACCTAAATCCCTCAGAGAAGACTAGAATGACGCATGAAAAGAGTAGCATCACTTTCTCCCATTTAAAGGAAAATGAACGTGTTGCAGAAAACTATTTCCGATCCAATAAACTGCCACAGTCTTCTGAGTTGAGTCCCCAGCCGAAAAAGATAGGAACATCCGACGACCACTTTGCCCCTAACTCTGATCAGGAATTGAGTGATGACATTATCTCTTTGGGTGAAGGTGATTGATTGATTGATNTAGTGCTTTGTGCATATTTGAAAGGCTAATAGCTGTGTAGGTTTTGTTGCTAAATGGCTGTTGGATGTAGTCGGTACAAGAGAACAAATTGTATACAGACACATGGAGATGTAGAGAGAGGCAGGCACACACACACACACACACACACACACACACAAAGAGAAAGATAGAGAGAGGGAGAGAGAGAGACACTAAGGTAATGAGATATTCAAAGATAAGATACAGCTATAATGTTTTTCGGAGCAGACACACCAACATGATTATGTCGACATTATAACATACCTTGTTTACTGATCATGTGTACAATATACCATTAGTCCTAATTCACATACTCACAAACAAACAAACACACAAACAAAAAGATGACTCTTTTCTCTCTCAAGCCTGATATTAATACTCCAAGACCCCAAGTAACTTATACACCCAACTACAACAGTACACTGGTTACATACAATGGCAGTATAAACACACTACACTACATATGGTACTATAGGCTTCATTGTCTCTAACTAACAAACAATATAACTACAAGAATAGAAATGAATACCATACAGGTTGACACATATGACATAAAAGGTGATTAAAATGTACATGGAAGATCAGTCTGAACAAACTATAGTTGGAGAGAAAGACCAAGTTAGATATCAGACTAGTTTGTACTAAATGACATACAGTCTCTTTCAAAAGAGGACCCCATTATATTTTGCAATGATGTCGTCGATCCGGACCATTGAGTAATGATACTTGAAGGAAATGAACCGTTAAACAAGAACAGATAAATCAAATTAAGATTGAGCAGTCATAATGCATACATTTGCACCTCAAAATCAGCTAATCCACAAATCTTTGTGGATAGGTCTAAGTATTTCACAGTAAAAGACCATTATAGTTGCAAGCATGAAGAGATGGGGATGATGGATATTTACAAGTTGGTTGGAGACCATTATATGTTAGCTTCACACGTAGTTCCACAGTTTTGTTGATACACAAACCGAATTATGCCAATTACTCACATGTACACAAACACTTCGCTTTCTAATTATCAGCTGGTTAGCAGTTGCTTTAGAATTATGAAAATGAGCATTATTTTCACTTCACGGTATTTATCAACTATTGGTGGTGTTTTTCACAACTAGGCTTTACTGTTCTGAAACTGTCAAGGTGACACACACACACACACACACACACAGTCACACATTCACACAGTCACACACACAGCACATTAAAGCTTTATAATAGGTAGCTCAAGGAAACTGAACAAACAGCTGTTAGATATAAATTCCTTCAGCACAAACTCTCTACCAACATAGCTGTATAAAAAGGGTTTGGAAGTGGCTATCCAATACAAACACTCACAAATTTATATACACCATACCATACACCAAGACACTACTAGAAGTCTTTTTAAAGTAGTTTTTACTAGTCTATGAAACAGCACTCACACACACATACATACATACCTTTCGCAGTAAGCAGTGCTGCAAGCAACTTGTTCAAACCCTGCCTTCTTTAAAATTAGTAACAGGCTTTGGTCAACCACGTCCTCTTAGAGACTATTTCCTTTGGCTTCTACTTCAGGAAGAGTTCCACCCCTCTGCTCATGACTGCTCTTTCATGTGACCTTTGTTATTGTGCACGGTCCCACTCTCATTCCCCATTCTTCAATATATATTCCACGCATGCGTAATGTGACACGTTGGCGGGTGGTCCGTATACTTAGGCTTAGCGGGAAACACGTAGTTTACTGTAGTATTACCGAAGAGTCCGGAAAACATTGTGACAGATCAGCAAATTTCATGCAGAAGAGAACACTCGGAGAACACACAACTTGTCACAAATTATGGCTGAGATTCAGTACAGAAAGAGGTCTGTAAAAGACCTTGGAGAGCTCAAACCAGGTAAGAGAGATTGAATCATACTCCTTACTATAATTTAGTTCTGTATGTCTGAAGACCTACAATGATTATGATAAATTATGCTCTATTAAGTGCTATAATATGCTCAAATATAAAAATACAATGTAATTGGGGCCATGGTTTCTGACTATATTCCTTACAGGTGATCATATCAGAGTTGTACGTGGATCCTCAGCCTCAGCTCCACAGGGGCTCTACGATCATCACATGCTGGTGTCCGAAGTCATCGACAACACTTTACTAAGAGTTGTGCACTACTCTGGCGAGGTGGCTGATGCTGTAGCTGACAGTGCTAGTAGCTTTTCCAGTTTTGCCAGCAGTTCAACTGACGGCAGTCGAAGTATGGCCGTCGTTATTGAGCAAGAGGTCAAAGTTAAAATGGATGAAGAGACAATTGAAGTTTTAGAGTATCCTGATAATGTTGAAAGATTTTCTCCTCTTATGATTCTCGAAAGAGCTCGTAGTCGTATTGGAGAGAAGGAATACGGACTCTTTAGCAACAACTGTGAGTGTTTTGTGAACTGGGCAGCTATAGGGCAAGCCATTAGTAACCAGTCTGGTAGTGGGAAATGGGTGACTGCTTTGGGTTTCATCGCTGGAGCTGTTAAAGGATACTGGAATGAAGGTACGTTCACTGGAGCAATGAAGGGAGGAGTGAATGGAAGTACAGAAGGCTATCAGAAGTATAGAGAACATAGACCATGACTGGGAGTGTATGTGTGTATGCTTTGTATGTACTATAGAGATTATTTAGCTATACATTAGCTAGCTGACAGTAGCTGTGTATATATAGACTTTAGATTTTTATGCTGCCAATGAGAATTCGATGATTTACTGTCAGTCACTTACTTTTTGCTTTTTTTAATTCCTGATTCTTAATCATTAAATTTAGTAACTTTATTTATATGCCATTCTGGTAAAGATCACCAAAATTAATAACACAATCATGAGTATATGCATGTACAAAGAGTGCACTCATGTCTTAATTACCTTAATCTAGAAGATGGCAATAATATCGTAAACATTAGCAAACTGCATGTCATATATCTGATGAGTTGTACTAGCTTTAATTTTTGAGAGTTGAAATATCCATATGATGATCCATGTTCAAACTCCATAGCTTCTTCAATGTGGTAGCCAGCTGATTCCATCATTAATTATCATAATTATATAGTCTTTGTAAACAACTAACTTTTAACCCCATTTTGGTAGCTAGTTTTTCTAGTGTTTGTTCAACACTCATTGTGTTAGCAATCTTGGCGTAGAGATAGCAAGGCTTGGCAAAGAGTGATTGCTAGGTTTTTGTAAAAATTGTTACTTAAGTTTGTCTTTATATCAAATGCCTACATTATGTCCATAATTTGCACATGTGTGTGTGTGTGTGTGTGTGTCACACACACACACACACACACACACACACACATTCAATTACCTCCATCCAAGGAGATAAATCCCATCACTCAATGAATGAGTGGTGGAGTTTGGCAGAGGACTCGACTCATAGTTAAGAAACTTATTGAATTTAAGGTCGATCATGGACCCTTCAATGCAGGCTGAAACATGCTGAGTATAACTACATGGTGTGAATTTAAGTTGAAAACAGATCTACTCTCCGGTCCGTATAAACATCCAATAGTTTCTTTGGAACGGGATTGAGTCTTTCCAACGTTAATGCTTCACAATGAGTGTTGAAAATTAACTTGACACCTGCCTATTATTATTTCTTACATTTACAACCAGCTATATATAATTTGTGATTAATGACATAATCATGATAATGTAAACCACAAGCACATTACATATACCACAGGCATGCATCTATGTAACATTATTGAAGATAATGACATAATCATGACATAATCATGATAATATAAACCACAAGCACATTACATATACCACAGGCATGCATCTATGTAACATTATTGAAGAGATGACCATGGTCTAGACCACACTCGGTTGGTTGGTTAGGAATTTGTCAAACACACATACACTATTCCCAGTACGGTAGTACTGGGTACATAGGAATGGCACGGATGGCCCATTAGCGCTATACAAATATTCACGAGAATAACTCTGCAAAAACTGAGCACTTGGCTCTAAAAGGCTTCTTAAGCTACTATTTAGCTCTTTCTCTTTCTAATGAGCCCAAAAACATGGCCTAAAACCATCGCTAAAGTACCCAACTAAAGTATGCCAAANCCATCCAAGGAGATAAATCCCATCACTCAATGAATGAGTGGTGGAGTTTGGCAGAGGACTCGACTCATAGTTAAGAAACTTATTGAATTTAAGGTCGATCATGGACCCTTCAATGCAGGCTGAAACATGCTGAGTATAACTACATTGTGTGAATTTAAGTTGAAAACAGATCTACTCTCCGGTCCGTATAAACATCCAGTAGTTTCTTTGGAACGGGATTGAGTCTTTCCAACGTTAATGCTTCACAATGAGTGTTGAAAATTAACTTGACACCTGCCTATTATTATTTCTTACATTTACAACCAGCTATATATAATTTGTGATGTAGATTAAAATTAATGACATAATCATGATAATATAAACCACAAGCACATTACATATACCACAGGCATGCATCTATGTAACATTATTGAAGAGATGACCATGGTCTAGACCACACTCGGTTGGTTGGTTAGGAATTTGTCAAACACACATACACTATATAATATAATATTGTGACAGAGCGGCACACTCTGTGTGTGAGGCTTTTTGTAAATTAATTATTATTATTAATGTTAATGTAACAACTCAAAATACATTTTAAACACAATATCAATTAATGTACAAATAATAAATCTTATAAACACAATTCTTTCTTTCTTGCTTCTCTCATGGCACTCAAACTCTCAAACCCTAGTTTAGCAGTGACCACTTCCCTCCAGAGTTGCACGAAGCACTCTTGAAGTTCAGGAGTCAGATTCTTTCGTCCATCACCAGATCTACCACCATCCTTCCTTACTCTACCAACATGTCGATCATCATCTGCTGGAATCGGGTCTTCACCAATCTGTTTGGCTAGGTCAGGGAAATGAGGAGCTGAATCAAACTTGATTGAGATTTTCGACATTGCTTCATGTGTTGTTGTTTGTACAATTCGAGATGTTGTTTCATCGTCACAATCCACACCTAGGAAACTGGCAATCCTTCTCACAGAGCCTTCATGGTCCTCCTTCAAGTCATCGTAGAATAAAAAGAGAATGTTCTTTTGGTCTCGTTTTCCCCACCAAACAACCATATCTTCCAAACTTGTTTTTACATCTCCACTTTCTAGAATTGTTTTAGCGTAAACGGAAAATGAAACTCTTCCTTTTAGCATTAATTGTGAATCTCTCATTTTTAAGCCTGAATATAGAGTATCTATTGGGTCGCGAAATAGGAAGATCATTCGATCACTTTTTGGAGCTGTTTCATAGTTGGCAGAATGAACCGCAAAGATTCTGTATTGCCTTGCACCTGGTTGGATCACATCATCTTTACTTAATTCAATCCAGCATACAACATCAGATTGTTTCTCAAAAGTTGGCTCAGCTCCTTGCATGCGTATTTAGTGACAGATGTGTGTGAGCCAGGTAGTACCAGACTTGGGAGGAACAACACAGATTACATCACTAGAGAGAGGAGTGAATTTGGTTGGTACAACTAGTAAAGATCGCAAAACGTTGAAGAAGATGCCTATTCTCCTCTTAAGTTCTTCACACTGTTGCTCTTTGGTCCATGCTTCGGCTTGAACAAGGGCCTCCATAATAATTTACGCGGTTTCACCACAGACATCGTGACTAAGGCACACCCAGTCTGCGCATGCGCACAGGAACATGCACGTCTGTGATATCGCTAGTGTACAACCCCCTTATTAGCTTCAAATTGATGAAACGAAGAGAAAATATGACATTGCATATTGACATTCCTTGGCATTTGGCAGTCTGCAACAACTGCTGCATCAAGCAAACTTATTCCTCTCTGGTGGCAGAGGTATCATAAGCCATGCAGCTGCAGCTAGCTCGCTAGTGCCAGACTTGCGAGGAACAATAACACAGATTACATCACCAGAGACCAAATACGCGTACACGTACGCATACAAGGAACTGAACTAACTTTTGAGAAGCAGACTGGTGTGATTTGTTGTATTGATCTGTCAGATAAAAGTGGTCAACGGTTTTGAGCCAAATGAATCAATATATCTCATCCAGATAAACTTGTTCCGTATCTTCCTGTTAATGATGAGAATGGCCAGATCATCTACGTAGATGTTTCGTGATCAAATGGACGCTATAATAATATTTATTCTATGCACATCACTCTCTAGAAGAGTGGCAGCACAGAATTGAGTACACATGCAGGGGGACAAAAATATGGCTGGAAGACTTCCATGGTTATTTGGTGAGAGAAATGCATGTAACCAAAAAGACCTCTATACTCTTCTTATTCTATACGATGACCTGTAAGAGGATCATGACAGTTCTGTGAGAAGGATTGCCCGTTTTCTGGGTGCTGGCTGTGACGATGAAACAATTGCTAATTTAAAGTTGTTCAAAGAACAACAAACACTAAATTAATGTAAAAAATTTTAATGTTTGTAAGTTGATTTCATAACTCTTTCACCACAACTAAAGATTGCAGAAAGGATTGATGAAGTAGTTTTAATACTGGTCAAATTAAATTTTAATTGATGATGTCGACTATAGCTCTCATATGTTGGTATATAAAGTAAGGAAGGACAGTGGATCTGTATGGTGATGGATGTTCAAATCTGACTCCAGAGCTTGAAGAGCGTTTGGATTATGCAACTCTGGGGGGAATTCAGCTAGGGGTCACTGTCGATTTTTTGTTAGAAAGCAACAATTCTTTAATAATTTTTCTTATGTACATCTCTTGTGTCACTCATGCTTTCAAAGCCTAGTTTAGCATAAATACGCAGTCGCGATCAGTCATATCAATAATAATTGTGTATACCAGCTAGCTAATAGAATTTTTAATATAATTATATTATTAATTTGTTGTTGTATAATAATTACTACATTAAATTAATTTTTAACCATGCTATAATATCGTCAACGTATAATAAATCAATTTTACAACTGCATGAGTTGAAAATGATAAATAAATTAGTCAATAATTGCAAACCATGCACCAAGAAATGTGAATGAGAGCAACACAAAAGAGACAACAGTTGTAACAATCAATTGAGTATAATTATATAGTAATACAAAAATAAAATTTGTGTGTAGGTTCAAGGAGACATATTTTTAGCACACTTATCCCTAGAAATTTCATCAGCAATGCCGTGCTGTTCCATTTTGCGAAGAGCCAAGACCAAAATGTCCCAAGTGAGCTTATTACCACATTTATCCAGGACATCATCTTCTTTTCGTAGCCAGGCCTTCAACATATCATCAGGAAGGTGCAGCATTCTTTCCAGTTTGAATACATTCAAGCCCAACTCTGCTCCAAGTTGTACAATTTGTGGTCTGTCCAATATGCTAACGTAGGTACGGATAGTAGACCAGTCACTTATAGTACCTATATTATTATAAGCGATATGCATTTTGAGCCTTTACATGCATTATTGAAAATAATGTCACAAAGTTGTATACATAGCATTCAATTTGTATACACGTACATGATTTAGGAGCTGTTTCTTTAACAGTGGTGGAACTAAGTGAGTGATGAAATGGATAGTTAACACCTGTATGTCATTGTGTGCGGGTATATAGATATATAGAACACACACACACATAATGTACACAAATAATAGTTATACATATGACCCTTGAGTGGGTTTGTGCTGATGTGCCATGCAATGGCTTAGTCCGCGGAGCGTGCATGCGGAGCGAATATTAGAGTGGGACTGGCTATGCGAGACTAGCAATGGCTTTCATATCACATGCAGTAAATATTTTATGAGAAACTTAAAGTTCCTGCATGATATAACTTACAGTTAATTTGCCATTGACCCCCTGTGACCCCTAACTACTCTATTGTCACCTCCATGCACTCATCCAGAAATGGGTAATAATAGCCTGCAAAACTTTGGTTGCTAGGCAATGGCAAGCACTCACCCACATCATACCCCCCCCCCCCCCCCCCCCCCCNAATTTTTAACCATGCTATAATATCGTCAACGTAAAATAAATCAATTTTACAACTGCATGAGTTGAAAATGATAAATAAATTAGTCAATAATTGCAAACCATGCACCAAGAAATGTGAATGAGAGCAACACAAAAGAGACAACAGTTGTAACAATCAATAGAGTATAATTATTATAGTAATACAGATTTGTGTGTAGGTTCAAGGAGACATATTTTTAGCACACTTATCCCTAGAAATTTCATCAGCAATGCCGTGCTGTTCCATTTTGCGAAGAGCCAAGACCAAAATGTCCCAAGTGAGCTTATTACCACATTTATCCAGGACATCATCTTCTTTTCGTAGCCAGGCCTTCAACATATCATCAGGAAGGTGCAGCATTCTTTCCAGTTTGAATACATTCAAGCCCAACTCTGCTCCAAGTTGTACAATTTGTGGTCTGTCCAATATGCTAACGTAGGTACGGATAGTAGACCAGTCACTTATAGTACCTATAATATTATACGCGATATGTATTTTGAGCCTTTACATGCATTATTGAAAATAATGTCATAAAGTTGTATACATAGCATTCAATTTGTATACACGTACATGATTTAGGAGCTGTTTCTTTAACAGTGGTGGAACTAAGTGAGTGATGAAATGGATAGTTAACACCTGTATGTCATTGTGTGCGGGTATATAGATAGAACACACACACACATACACAAATAATAGTTATACATATGACCGTTGAGTGGGTTTGTGCTGATGTGCCATGCAATGGCTTAGTCTCGCGTAGCCAGCCCCTCTCTAATATTCGCTCCGCATGCACGCTCTGCGAAAGAGCGTGCATGCGGAGCGAATATTAGAGAGGGGCTGCATGGCTATGCGAGACTAGCAATGGCTTTCATATCACATGCAGTAAATATTTTATGAGAAACTTTAAAGTCCCTGATGTAACTTATAGTTTATTTACTATTGACCCCCTGTGACCCCTAACTACTCTAATGTCACCTCCATGCACTCATCCAGAAATGGGCAATTATAGCCTGCAAAACTTTGGTTGCTAGGCAATGGCAAGCACTCACCCACATCATACCCCCCCCCCCACACACACACACACACACACACAAAATTAATATTGATTACCGTAAACGTGGAAATGTTGGCAGTATACATTAATTTGCCGGTCCGCGCAAAACCCAACAAAATAAATGCGTGAAAACTGTTTTTCACTCTATTGCAATACATTGCGCAGCAGAGGAAAACGTCAAATTTAAAACTGCCAATATATTTTTGTGGGAAGCGGTCTGAGCAAAATTGCCAAATTAAATGCCCACCAATATTTCCACGTTTACGGTATAAGACTTACAGTTAGTTATTGTTAAAATTGATGTATAACTATACTGACCTGGGTTAACCGTTACTTGAAAAAAGTATTTTTGGTAGTCTTCTTTGAAGTGGATCTGTTCATCAAATACATCAGTTTGTACTGGAGAGCTAGTGCCTTTCCAGAGGACAGTAAGATAAAAACCAGGGAGTTGACTATCTTTGTTATCATACTCAAGAATTTCACTGAAGCTAATCTGTATGTATGTAAATGCATGGGTTCTATGCTGAAAACAAATTTGTCTGGATCAGTATCATGGTTATACCTCTGGATTGTGACGTGGTGATAGCTCCCAATCATTAGTCCTTATTTTATCACTGGGTATAGAGAGGGTCCTTGTTTTAGAATGAAGATCCAATGGTATGCTAAAGTCAAACTCTGACTTGCCAGGCAGCAGCTGGTCTAAAGCCTACAAACAAAGTTACATGTGTACGTACGTGCACATATACTGTAAATCGCGAAATTTTCGCATAAAAAATATTCGTACATTAAATTTTCATATTGAATAATTTTTAGAGCATTGCTGCATTATGCAGCCCCACCCACTATTTTGCAATTTTTCGTGCATTTAATTTTTGTACTCCGCATGCGCAGCGACTATGAAAATTTATAACTAAGAAATTTTCACAATTTACGGTACTCACAGTCACTGTACTTGCCAACAGTTAATTTAGTCTCACGTAGCTAGACCCTTGGCTACAAGAGACTACAATTAATTAGCATTGCAATCAACTGTATAGCTGGAAATATTGACAGGCCGGATTTAATTTGACTGTTTGAAGGTCAAAGACCAAATTGTTTGGCATTATTATTATAATATATTATGCATGTACTATGCGCAGGTGCAAATTGTCAAATGTAAAATTTGTCAATATTTTTAGTTTGCGTTCTGTGGAGGAAACCATCAAATTTTTGACTGTCAATATTTCCTGCTATATATATGGTATACTGTAAGGTTTATTAACATTTAAAGTTTAAGCACCTGTTTGGTAGTAGCAAGATTCTTGGCAAATATCACCCGGATCTGCCAATGATTCAGGTGAAATTTTGTACAGAACATCCATACTCCACACCTCAGTTTGGGCCGTTCAATATAATCCACGTCACTCTCCTCTGAACCAGATTGGGTTAGTGATGTAGATGCGATACCATATCCAGAAAAACTCTTAAGTTCAATCATACCGTGGCTTGAAGTGAAGACACCACCTTTTTTCTCCTTAAAGGTGTAAGGGAGGGTTGGTTGTGTGCAGTGTGCTCGCACAAATGTGAGACAAGAGAGCTGCCTGTCATCAGTGATCACAGCACAGTGCTCCATTTTCATGGTAAGGGGTTTGGTGAATTCACATGATGGATCTGGTTTGATCCAGTAGACACTTGACATAAGGTCACTTTTTGAAGGAAGTTTAAATGGTCCACTCGAACAGACTTTGATGTGTAGCTTAACAGAGTTTACACCAGGTGGAAGGCTGTCTTCTGGAGCAAATAAAGTGAAGCCATTGCTGTCCAGTTGAATTGTTCTTGCTTCATTAGTAATAATAAACTTGCCTTCTTCGATAATACTGCAGCCACGTATATGCATATCAGAGCCTGTATAAAATAATAGCAATGTAACCCTAGTAGCTGTTAACTTGCAAGCAAGAATTACAAATTGACAGAGAGAGAAAGTACACAACTAAGTTTCCTTTTCAATAATAACAAAAATCACACCAGACTAACTAAAGTTCACAAGTTACAAAGGAAAAACAACTCAAGGTGTCAAGGTCAACTTTGGTGTATTGCCAAGCTGCTAAAATTCATGATGTCATATACACATGCCTGTATACATAGTTGATTTAACACACTTGAGTGCTGATAAATTTTCAAAATTGATGAATTTAGCACATTCCAACTCCACTGGAATGTGCTAAATTCATCAATTTTGAAAATTTATCAGCACTCAAGTGTGTTAAATCAACTATGTATACAGGCATGTGTATACGACATCATGAATTTTAGCAGCTTGGCAATACACCAAAGTTCTCTGTCAATAACATACAACTTTTCTCGTTATAGCTTTGGGTAAAGCGCTACATGCTAACAGAAATCTTCAGGGAGGCAAATACCTCTTCACTGTTAAAAATGAGGTGTTCAAGTCCTGAACACCCTATTGAGCGGGGTGTGTTACACGAGTATGAGGGGTGTGGGTGTACTAACACACCCATAGAGTGTAACAATTACCAGCTATGGGTGTTTGGTATGATTGAAACATGTTTGCTGTGTAACTAAAACACCCCATAGGTGTAAAATTAGAACTTGAACAAACACCTCAGGAGTGTTTGGTAACCTTTGATTATTAAGTTAAATGTACTGTGACATTCCGTACTGATCACTGAGTGGCAATTCTACATCTATATGTGAAAAAAATAATAAAATGCCTTGCAACCGTCTATGGAAGATTGTAGCTAAAGAGTAAAGTGTAAAATGTAGACAAAACAGCTAGTCAGCGCTAGCTAACACTTAGTCTGCCACCATTGAAGTCACTGTGCCATATATAGCTAGCTATTGGTCAATAAAATTTGATTCAGGTCGCATTGCTGTTTCATTCACCATGGCTGTGCTAAGTAGAAAGAAGTGGTTATGCTTGGGCTCTTCTGCACTGAGTTTGACGCATTGGCCTGACCAGATAGAGCAGTTATAGAACCTACAAAATAGCTTGAGAAGCTTGTACATTATTCCTCTCCATGTAATACAAACAGACAACCCCCTTTCATCAGTATTTTAGCTTCAACAGAGCTCAGAACAACACAACCTTGAATCATCAATGTTTATTCCAATTAAAACACATCGCAAATACTGTGCATGCTCAATACTCATTTTTGAATCTTTGGAGCAGCTGCCACGAAGAGAACTTTTTTTTTTGTGAAGACAAGAGAATCTTTGAAAAGAGAGAACAATATGAGTTTAAGAAGTAAAATGCCAAAAAAACTGAAGCGATAGAGTTGTCTGGAGATGGAATCTGCTGTTGAAGGTGAGAAATTGACGGGTTTCAAATGTATATAATTTTAGTACCAAAACTTGGTTTGTTTACCAGATAATAGGCACTGTGAACATGCTAAAGTCTGTGTCAGACACGCGCCTTGTGTGTCTTAACACTCTGGCATATACAGTCAGGACTGAGAGGCATGGGATCACAAGAGTCTCAGTCAAGGTCAGTTCAAGTTATCCTGAGTGTTTAACTCTTGTTAAGAGTGCTATTATTACTTTACGTTTAGAGACTCCACTTCTTCTACTATTGAGTTGATTCAAGCCTGGATCAAGTTGTGTGTCTTAACTAAAACAAGCTTACTGGCATATACCGTGACTGAGAGGCTTGGGATCACCATGCAGAGTCTCACTCAAGGTCAGTTCAAGAAATGCTGAGTGTTTTACTCTTGTCAAGAGTGCTATTATTACTTTACATTTAGAGACTCCACTTCTACTATTGAGTTGATTCAAGCCTGGATCAAGTAAAGTATGCAGACTGAGTTTCTTTGCCCATCTATAGAACGTGCCTATAGCTATACTAGCCTTTCAACCTTATTGTGACTGTATATCTATCTATACAAGAAGTTCTTCTTGGTCAGCATGCTGAAGGACTTAGTTGTTCATGTATCACATGTCATGCAGACAGACAGACTGAGTATACAGTATATGCATGCCTGTATTAAGATATATTATGTTGTTGTTGCACATGCATAACATGTCAGCATATGTCATTACGTCAAATTATATTTTTGTTAAAATATGTAGCATTGAAGATTTTATGAATATATGCAAAACAAGTTATTAAGAAAATTTTGCACAAAGAATATGTGCTGATAATAGCACAACCAGTGTGCAAATTTAGCACACAGCAATTTAGCATGGGCGTGTAGTGTGCTTATTTCTGGGACAAGGGTTTAGCACACATTTTTGTGCTAACTTAGCACACCTGTTTTTTCTGTGCAAACTATATAATATTATAACAGTCGTTACGGTAGTCAGTTAACAATTATTAACCATACAATACCAGTCTATCACAGGCAACAAATTTGGCATTGTAGTACAAAAAAATCAGCTAAAATGGCAATCACAAGTTCTAATGAAAGGCACCATATGCATGGTGCACAACCCTCGGCGTATATACGGTGTAATACACACTGTCTATGCAATACTATATTTATTGCATCAATGCATTAATTAGGCATTGACTCTAAGAAGGCTATTGACTATCAAGGCATGCATGCATGATTATACGTATATCATCAGCATCGCAATGTCATGTAAACCACACTTTCTATACTTTACTGCAGCTGTATAACATCCAGGCTGGCAATGCAGACTGTGCAGTTGCATGGGCGTGGCTACTTAGGCAACGTCGTGATCATAATATTATCACAAGCTATATAGCCTGCTGCAGAGTTAGCAAAACACAACTAAGCGCTTGGACTAGAAATATTCTGTTACGTCTAAGCATTTATACTAGAGACAGTGTTGCTATCTCAGACTTCCAGTGTTCTAGCGATCGAGGTGCAGCCAGCGCACGATCAGGCAACTCTCTATAGCTCATTAGCTCGCTATACATACGTAGTGCTAGTGGGTGGGGCCACGTAGCCAAAATGGCCGCCCGAGCGATGGCTCGGACTGAAAATCCTGGCATAGCTCAAGAACTATAAGCTTTTAGCTTCTGATACACATATTTTTTTTAGATGAACATCAGTACTCAATGCTTATGTCCTTAATTTTCAGAGTAGACTTGCTGTTCTTCAGATTAAGAGTGAACACATACACACACACACACACACACACACACACACACACACACACGGAAAAAACAACTACTATAACCCTTTCGGCGTGTTTCACACGCCGAGGGTTATTAATTATTACTAAATAATTATTAGCAAAAATAAACATGTTACTAACAGCATACCTTCTCTTTTTATATCCACAGCAGAGTGGCCAGAGAGCTCAAGGCTGGTGTCGTCATGGGAACTACTCTTGTTACTGGCAACAGAGGAGGTTGATTGATGCTGCTGTTGACTGCTGTCAAAGGCATTTGGATGAACGAGAGAGGGCATGATGTGTGAAGGTGAGTTTGTGTGAGGAGGTGAAGTGTGTGAGGGTGGTATGCCTTCCAAGGAGGCTTCCAGCTCCAAGTTTCCAAGCTTGCTGCCTGTAGTAAAGGTGTCAATGATAGGAGAACAGGAATGTTTGTTTGTGTGGGTAGCAACATGCATGCATGGATAAGTACACAAATTCCAAAAATACTAAAAGAATTAACAAAAAACAAATGAGCATGTGCAAACCGCAAAAATTTCCCCCCACGAAATTTGTTGTAAGGTACGAGGTCGTCACATATTGTTGAAACGCAATCCACGAAAATTTTCCCTGCAAATTTCTATTCAAGAAGAAAATGCAAAAATTTTTTCCCACGAAAAATTCCCGCTATACGGTATATGTTTCCACTGTAAATGTGGAAATATTGGTGGGAATTTAATTTGCTGATTTTGATCTGGCTGCCTCCAACAAAAATATTGGCGGTTTTAAATTTGGCGGTCATTGACTGAACACTCGCAGAATTTAATGCATGACGAAATATTGGCGGCGGTACATTAAATTTGGCGATTTTCGAGACGATCGCCAAATCGCCATATTTAATGTACTGCCAATATTTCCACGTTTACGGTATGTTGTATGAGTTGTACTGACACACTCATACATGTACAGTACATAATTATGTATTAATTTTGTTTGCATTATAATTGTAGCAAGCTATTTTGTCTGCCGGTGCATATCTATAAAATTACAAATTATTCAGAATGAGCATAAATGTATTACTCTCTCTCTCTCTCTCTCCACACAGATCCAACAGCTCCGTAATAGGCTTAAGCCTCGCAACTCACTTTTTGCCTCCTCACAAATGGTACTAATACCAAACCCCACTTCCCATCGATCTCTAATTAATGCCCACCACCACCATGGCACTAGTGGTAGTCACACACACCATCCTTTCTACAATCGTTCTTTCTCTGATCCCACGGCACATAGCTCCTCCCCCTCCTCAGAACCAATGGACCATATTTCCTCTTCCCGTCAACCTGACGTGGAAAATGACTGGTCTAGTGACGTGGAAAATGACCGATCATGTTCATCTCCAATAGATTTTGGCCAATTGATGGGCTTCACATTCCCAAATAATTTCCGAAGCCATTTGGCTCGACGAGAGAGGGTATCTTCACGGGCAAGTATTGATGCTCGGATGTGTAATGATTTTATGCACAACATGTCTGTTACAAGCGGTGTGAATAGTTCACAGCATGGGATAGTCTCGAGTGTTTATTCATCAACTTTTGAAGAGGAAGGGGACAACTGTGATGATATGTCTGTGGTGAAAGATAAGCCGGTAGGTCGTGGAGCTCTTGATTCCAATAGAGGTAAGATGGTGGAGTGCTAGTTGAGGTGATAAGACAAAGGCGTGTGGAGGAGATTATGCGAAATCTACAATCAAGTGATTTGATTATACTTATATTATGTATGTACGTAGTCTCGTTCCCAGGCCTTGTTCCCCCACATTTAATTCTCAGACTTGTGGAAGGTTTAAAAATTAAACAGCACGGGGTACGAGGCTACTTATTACATATATAAATAAGTCTTGTATAAACAATAATAATTATATCAATGTATACATGTAGTTTAAACTCTAAACATGGAAAATGGTTGGCATTTAATTTGGTAATATTGCTATAGTTGAGCCATTAGTTGTCTTCGGATATATAACTTTCACTCCTTTTCCACTCCACCATGTATAGACTCTAGTCCACCTGTGAAGTGCCCCCTACAGAGAGGAGACCTAAATCCCTCAGAGAAGACTAGAATGACGCATGAAAAGAGTAGCATCACTTTCTCCCATTTAAAGGAAAATGAACGTGTTGCAGAAAACTATTTCCGATCCAATAAACTGCCACAGTCTTCTGAGTTGAGTCCCCAGCCGAAAAAGATAGGAACATCCGACGACCACTTTGCCCCTAACTCTGATCAGGAATTGAGTGATGACACTATCTCTTTGGGTGAAGGTGATTGATTGATTGTGTGTGTGTGTGTGATGCTGTGTGTGCGTGTGTGTGTGTGTGGTGTGTGTGTGTGTGTGTGTGTGTGTTGTGTGTGTGTGTNTGTGTGTGTGTGTGTGTGTGTGTGTGTGTGTGTGTGTGTGTGTGTGTGTGTGTGTGTGTGTGTGTGTGTGTGTGAGTGTGTGTGTGAGGGTGTGTGTATGTGTGTGTGTTTGTGAGTGAGTGAGTGTACCGTATAGCTCCAAATTTTCGTGGTACAATATTTTCGTGAATTTCGTGATTTGACCGTATATCACGAAATTTTTCTCCACGTAAATTTAGAAAACCGTATATCGGCAATATAATTTCAGAGATCGTAATTCACGAAAATTAGCTCAAAACGGCAAAGACAGACTTTTCACGAACTTTTTGAACCACGAAAATTTGGAGCTATACGGTATATNATCATCAAACAAGCCAGAACTGATCCCCCAATGTCCTCAAGAGCCGATACAATAGTTGGCTCAGCAACTACCACAAAGTCACCAGCTGTAGTCATGATAATAGCATGTAGTGAAAAATTTTGAGCATCCAATATCAGGGAAGTTTTTCATTAATTGACAGTTACTGAACAAACTGTGACCATATATTATACTCAACATAGCGTATATAATGGGAAAGTTTGATGGGGTTTAGCTTTCATAACTTTTGCAGATCACAATCCATTCGCATAAGTTTTTACCCTACATAATGTGCATATATGTATGCAATCGCACAACCAAGAGTGTATTAGGAAGAGTACGTAACTCATGTATGTTAGTATTGCGCTTATGTTGTGCAATGGTTGCGTCACGAAATGTGTAAGATAAGTGGTCTTATAAAAACATAGTGGTTATACTGTTCCAGCAACTCTGCAGAACTGCAGTACTAATTGTTTTGACAAGTACAAGTTCTACGTGTATCATGACGCCACTATCACACAACTCGAGCTTGGCCCGCCTACGCAGCTGCGTACTCTTCCTAATACAGGCTTGGCACAACTCATCTGCAAATGTCAAACCAGCAAAAATGTTTGGCGAGAGACATCCATGAACACCACAAAAAACTTTCCCACCATATGGTAATACAAGATGACAATTGAACATGAATATGTACCATAAAATTGTACATAAACATACACACACTATATTACTTTTGCAGTGCATGCTTTTGGGCATGTACATACCATCATTATCTGAAATTGTGATCGTAGCTGAAAATGAATCGATTATCACCCCCAAAGTGCTTGAAAATACAATATTAACATTGAAGGACTCATCAATCTCAAGCAATGAATCATTTGTTAATGAGATAGTGGATGTTGACATCAGTGGGAGAGCTCCTGGCATGAACACAACTGTAGTAGGCATATCGAAGTCAGATGAACCTGAACACAAAGAGAAACATTCATTCAAAGCATCAAACGCTGCAATGTACTACAATATCAACCCTCTACTAGAAAACTGAAACACAAATAACAAAACATTATAGTCTCACTGGCTGTATCGACAGTGGTAGCAAGTATTAGGGTGATGGTAGTGGCAAGATCAGTAGCATTTCCCACCGCAGAGAGAGACACAGTAACCATAGCATCAGATCCCTCTTCAAAACTAGAGGGAGATGGAGCTTGTAGGCTAACCATTACATCTGAATCAAAATAACATATAGACATTTACAATAGCTTTCAAGAACAATTTATAATGATCATACTATAGCTCATACTTTCTTCATCTTGAATGGTAACAGGAGCTGATGAAGGAGATCCAAGATCAGCAACCACTGTACTTGAAGGGGCACCAAGACCGACAGTGAAGGCTTCATTACTTTCAAACAAATCATCATCAATAGTGTCAATGGTGATACAGTCCGTAGACATATTAGCACTACCCATTGGAAACACTATACTAAGGTTTGAGGGTACAGTGTAGTCTGATCCTGCAATAGCACCTGCATGCATGCATGAAGGTAAATATAGAGTGAATAGCAACCAGTAACTGAAACAAACTGAAACTGAATGAATTTATATGGCTATAGACATAGAGGACATGTCTAATCTTCTGATACCGTAGAGTCGGGTTATTAAGCGCATGCGCTTATTGGGATATTAGTGAAGAAGTATGTGCTAAATAACGAGGTGCACCTAATAACGAGGGCTAACGTATGACCACGCCTCCAAATAAATGACGTCATCAAGCAAAAATCGATTGCGCTAGCGGTGCTAGAGCTCGAGAAGCTGCCTTTTCTAAGTGAAATGGAAGGCCAAGTAGTGAAAGAAAGCGTTGTTCATGACTGTCAGGCTTAGAAAACTACGTGAACATCCAGTTTATAAACTTTGCGCCTGTTATCAAGGTAAGTGTAAGAAGACAGTATGCGCCTAATAGCGAATGTGCACCTAATAACGAAGTGCGCCTAATAACCCGACTCTACGGTATATACATAAAACTCCATGCACACATTGAGGAACCACTCTGCACACAGTACATACCAAATTTATTAGTCTGGTATAATAACTATAATAGTAAGAAACCAGTGGCATATCTAGCGTGGCACACCACCTGGCTTGCTGCAGCAAATAATGATTCCACCACTTGGAAACAATTACTCAAAACTAGCATACTGTATAGCAAAAAAAATTTGCCGGAAAATCTGCCAATCATGAAATTTTTGACAATCCGCCAAATTGTATTCCCGCCAATATTTTGTGCTATACGGTATTAATCTTTGAAATGCATACAAATTAAATTCAAGCAGATAAGAGTTCAAATTCACTTTCAAAACCCTACATAACACTAAGCAAGAGGAAAGGCAAATATACTGAACAACACGGTGCCAACTCGGGACGATCAAACTATTATTAATAATTTTGCTTATATGACCCAAGGCTATACATAAAAATCATTGCATACCCCAATTAGTTAAATATTAGATATTATGCTACTGGAAGTGCATATTAATACAAATCTTTCACTATAAACAAAAGTTAATCAATTACTAGCTGGTGTCAGGATGAACGAGGATGTGACTTCAGCAGAGGAAGTTCCACCACCTGCAACACTCAACACAGCACATACAGTCACCATGTTGTTTTCACTGACTGTGTAGGACGATGCATCTAATTCAATAGTCAGAGCTGTATAAACAACAATTAATACACTAACTATAATGTGCATCCAAAAGGCATCAATGATGTAATGAACAACTCTCATACATTACCAATAGGACACAATGGACTACTGTACAGCCAGTTGTTTTGGCAAGAATTGAATTTGGAGCTAAAATAATACTGGCAAACTTTAATTTTGGCGAATGAAACATAGAAGGTACACTACATCATACAGCGAAATTCATATATAATGTGGGCTAGTATGATTGCAATAGAAAGAGATCAGGACGATGTTTTTTTGCATATAGCCTTTCACAAAAATGTTTGATACTTACTACATAGGTGCAGGAGTACTTAGGCTATAGCATTGCTTTTAAAGCTTGGTTGCCTCGCTAGAAAAAAGATTTAGATACACAAACACTTGCCAGTTTCACCCGAATAAAATTCTTATAAAGTTTCCATCTATACAGCACAATTAAAGTGGATAAAATTCATGCATACATTATCAGTTTTCTATATAACCATTCAACTTACAAGCATCATTGTCTATAACTATCAGTGTAGCAAGAGACTGAACAGAAGTAACACCTGCTGGCAGCCCCCCAATCATAAACACAAAATTCTCATCAACTTCTATTTCGGCATCCTCAGTCACTGAAAAGTCTGTCAGGCTAATAGGAACACCTGGAGCAGTACCCAGTGGAAGAATAATAGTTGCATTCAATGATGTAATATCAGCAGCAGTTGCTGTAAGCGAAAGAGAAAATGCAGTAGTTAACTCCTGTAACTCCTGTAACATGCAGAATATAAGTATACACATGCCAATTATAAATAGTAAAAATTTTCTCATACATACGGTAGTACATATAGAAGGAATGGGCCGACTGTCCCATAGACATAATAATTATAACTATAAAAATCTAGTCAAACAAAATTAAACCTTCAAAGTTAGTCAGAGGCTCTCACTGACAGATTACCAACTGCATGCAAGGCCTAAAACTTGTTTCCTCAGCATTCGTAGCGAGTACTAGTGGGAAGCCCCTTATACATACGTACTTCCTCTGACTTACTCAAAAAGGATTTCCAGAGACCCAGAATGTGTTGAGCCAACTTTGACAGCACAAAGTAAGTTCTTTTCATAGGTACTGCATTCCTTGATACTTATTTTCACCATAAATAGGCCTAAACAAAAACTAGAAAGCTTTGAGACTTAGTGTATGTAGCCATCTTTGCAGTTAGAATTCAAAGGTCATTATCTATCCACGTGGCATTATTATGCACATACAAATTAATTAGCCTCCGGTTAATATAGTGCATGTAGCTGCTACTCAAGCTTTTTGTAGGGACTAACCAGTCTCTATAGTATTTTCCACACTAGCTGTAGTGCTGAAAAAAGTGAATGAACAAGTAGTAAAATTTCAAAAAAATCAGTAGTGTAGGAATGGGCACTGTGTTAAAAAGTATTGGAACAAGCTTAAGGCAAGGCATGTCTAGCACATGACTACTTCATTTTTTAACACAACTCTTGGCTGGCAGTCCAGTTTACATTAGTGACCATTCTATTATAGGTTGCTCCACTGCCTAGCCTGTGGATTAGTAGGAATTGAACCAATTAATGCAATAATAAGCTATGGCACTATAGTACAGATCATCGCATTTACAACACCTTGTGAGGGATCAAGAATAAAATGAAGTAGTCATGTGCCAAAATTGAGACATTCCTTGTTCCAATACTTTTAACGCAGTGCCCATTCCTACACAGCTTATTTTTTTGAAACTGTTACTACTTGTAAAAATGTACGTGGTCTACTGATGACCTTTACCTACATCAAAATGGCTAAATAAAAGTACAGTATATTATATCACGAGTCAAAGCAGCCTAGATTTTGTTTGCTGCCTTTTAGCCAGCAATTGAGTCAGAAAGGACGTACTACAGATGAAATGAAGTCTCACTGTGCAGTCAAAGTTGGCTCAATGCCTTTTGTTTATCTGGAAATCGCATTCAAGTAAGTCAGTTAGGAAGGAAGGAAAGAAGGAAGGGGAGAACAAAATTCCACTCTTGTGGCTTCTCAACAGCGCTCTCTCCAGAGTGTTCTAAAAAATTTTCTGCCAGTTTTCTTGGTTAATACAGTAAGCAAACTGTCTGGGGGAGGCTATTAAATGCATTTGAAGGCTTAGCTTTCTTTCCCTAAAAGTTTATAAGCATGAACATAATTATTGTATTGTGTCAATGGGACAGTTTGATACGTACTACCGTATGTATATATGATTAGATATACCAGTAGGTGTTACAGAGTTGGGGAAAATATTGATGTCAAAACTTTGTACAGAACCCAAGGGTAGACTATTGGTAGTGGTAATTTGCACTTCCAATGAAATGGAATCACCCTCCACTGCTTCAAACAGATTGGCTGGTTGGGGAATGACAAAGTCAACAGCTACAGGAATACGATAAATTCATTTCACATTACTGTATACCTTCAAAAAACAATGACAGGTAACTGCATGCAAGTTGATAAAACTTACTTAGCAAGTCTTGTGCAATAACTATACTGTTTTGAGCAGCAAGCAAAGCTGCTACAACAGTCAGCACTGGTAGAGAAGCCTTCATCTCTACAGCAGCGCTAACTTCGATGTCACAATATCTACAACAAGCAATAAACTACACCACTATAGATGTACAAAGTCACTAGCGACAACCATTGAAATAGTTGTTAGACAGTACAAACTAAGTGGAACTAACTCATCCCTTCATGTCCTTGCTACGAAGATGAAGAAACCCATAATATTCATTACAGCACATTCTTCAGTTGCTCCCCTGTCATATACACACACTAACAATATTCTACATATGTATATACAAGTCACTATCAAGCTTCATGCAGCCTCACAGTTATAATGCAGTAACACAACTAGATAAGGATTGGCCGAATGTAAAACATGCCTCAATACCTGGATGACTTGCTACTACATCCATATGGTTGGCTTGAGGAAGCAGGCATAGTGTTTGAAATAAGTTGCTTGTACACCACCATGGTCACTGTGATGTCATGGAATCACAACCAATGTAGTGACTGTGACTTTCAGGTACGTATCATTTTACAGAGTGAAATTTGAAACTAAGAAAGCCAAAAAAGTACTGCTTTATTCATTTTCAAAATGGACGGAAATAATTGCACACAGAATTTATTTCTTTAGTCAAATGAAGGATCATATTAGTAGGTTCAATTGAATGCACAATGCATGTAAGATTATCACACAAGATTTAATAATTTTAATAAACAAACAATTAAGAGACCACATAGTGTACTGTGAACAACAAACATTCAACTTTGCCAAACCATTATGCATTACGCACGGATTTCGAAAGACCTGGGTTTGAATCCCAGCTTGTTTTCCAGTAAATTTTCATGAGGATAAGACTAAGACATTAATAATTATACATATAATCAATCCCAAGGCAAATCGGAAAACACTGGAATCAGTGGAATCACTGGACTGCATACTGTACATACATGTAAAATGAGAGTCGTTCACTATCATCACCGCAAAAAATAGTATCATATAGTACATACATACAGAATGAATCCAATATTCACAATTATGTACACAACACAACATGTTCAAATTTACTTCAGGAAATGATACTTTAAGCCTCAAACTTGCTCAACGGTTCCAGCACACAACAAGAAACCTCACACAAAAATTAAACTCTATACAGTTCCCATTCATTGGAAGCCTAGCCTCGTGAACCAGTCCCTCCCCGCTATGCTTATTGCTAAGCGCGGGGAGGGCCTGGTCTCCAAAATCACACGAGTTACGTCACAAAAAGAGTGCGTGGGCGGAAAGTTGTTCGGTGGTTTATCTGCCCANGAGAGAGAGAGATAATATGATTAGACTAAACCTGCTGTTCAATCTATGGTTCAATGTACAAGTTGATGGGATAAACTGACTTGAAAGGCTTCTTTACATCGAGGTAAGTTGTATTGACCCTGGATATGAAACCTGACGGGTTACACTTAGTCTCACTAGCCAGACTCTCCCATTATATTTTCCTCGAAGAATCTGGCTAGCCAGACTAGGTTGAACTAGTGGCTTGCCTGTCTGGGATAAGTTCTAGTTTACGAATTATGGATTAGAATTCTTATACCAAAAGAAAATAAATCCTGTACTGTCTACTGAGGGTCTGCATGGTACTGTACAGCGGGAAAGCCAAACATTTTTGCTTTTTAACTTTTACAGATGAGCTGTGCTACATATACATTACAGAGAATTTTACAGATAAACACTTTCGCAGATGATCATAATCTGTGAAAAAGGTGAAAGTTAAATCCCTTGAAACTTTCTGGCTATACAGTATTTCATGAATGTATACAACACCAACACACACACACGCACACACACACATACACGATTGCTATCTACTTCCATTTAAGGCAACACGCTCAGCCAGTGAACAAGGCTAATCTAATTATCTGTGGGCTATGAATATCATTACCACTAATGGCCCCCTCCATATAGGACCTGGACCAACACAGAGGAGAGCCAGGCTAATCTAATTCACACACAGAACCCACACTGTTACCTAGCGCCACTCTTCAAAAACACTAGCGTATTCATATACGTACATTGCTTCTACAGGTCCTATATTATATTCATACAGAGCTGCTTCTATAAGGTGGATGTGTGTGTATGGACCAGTTGTGTGGCTGAGCAGACCTGCAAAACAAGTTGGAGACTGGATGCTTGGTACACAAATATTGGGTACATTGCATTGCATGGTACAGGCTTGATACAATGCAGTACAAGACTTTGGCACAGAAGTAGAAAGTGAGTCTATCTAGATACATTTTAGATAGCATATATTGGCATACAGACCTTTAAAAATTTCTTCTGTGAGTAGCAAAACATAAGAGAACTTAGTGAGCTATGCAGGATTTAAGAACTTCCCTCAAGCAGAGGTTTATTCTAAAGTACATGCAGAGGCTTTGTATGTAGAACTTGTGAGGTAGAGAAGTTGGTGGAATTTGATTCTGATAAGTAGTTTGTTTTTGTGCGAGAAGGTAGTGGAATAAACAATCATTGTTAGAAAGGGAAAGAATTACGCTCAAAAAGCTAATCGTCCCATCAGCACACACTATGTACTAGTGAACGAGTGCATTGCTCATACCACATCAACAGTACAGAAGTTTTCTAATGCTACATTACAGGGGGAAAAAAAAAATCCAAAATCAACTGACAAACAACAAAATGTGCCTAAGGAATGCATCACTGAATTGCTTGCCTTAGAGAAAAATTACTAGTTAGTAATTGTTATAAACTTAAAAGGGTAACAGGTTTGTGGAATCATCTTAAAGATATAGATATGTGTCACCAATCAATCGATTAAGGGATATAGGCATGAGAATGAGGTATAGCCAAACACAGACACTTGACATACGTACCTTCCACGTCGTCAAACAGGGACATAGTTCTCTCTCTCTCCTTTTAAAAAATTTCCAAAGATACAGAAACCAGGAAGCAACTTATTTTCCTACACTAGACTACTAGTAGACACAACTGAGATGAGGGCAGATGGTGGGCGGTCTTTGATTGTGGCTGGTGATGTGAGGTGATGTCAACAGAGAGGTACTTGTGATGTCTTTGTGAGGCTGAGTGAGATTCCTTCCTTGTTCCTTCCTTTGTGGGATCACTAGGGGAGGGAGGGAGGGANGAGAGAGAGAGAGAGAGAGAGAGAGAGAGAGAGAGAGAGAGAGAGGGAATAAAATTTAAGTATGAAAAAATTGGGTTGCCTTCAAGTTGCTAAACATAGTGCTAAATGTATGTATCACAATTAGGTTTGTGTTCACTTTTTAAGGTGTTGGCTACATCGTTCATTTCTCCTAATCAATGAACACACACACACATACTGTACTCACTCAAACGATAGAGACACAGCCCCAGAGGGTATTATCTTCCATCAGATCTCATTACACTAACAATGTACGTACATGTATGAAAGCAACAGCTGGTGTTGATGTACGCAATACGACTAATGCAATCACCTTTTCACACTACACACACAAACAACATACAAATAGAGCGTTTACAAAGAAACTTCAAACAAGAGAATGTTTGCCTAATAAACACATAATATCCCTGTGCACCATAATCCAAACTATGTACCTAGCTATGAGTGTATTACATGTACATGTATTGGAGAAACTGAAGTACCATATAAAAGGGCCATGTAGCTAGATTCTATGGGAGCCAATTGCAGTGATAAGGGTATATGGATTGTATTGAGTGTTAGTGCTTTGTGCATATTTGAAAGGCTAATAGCTGTGTAGGTTTTGTTGCTAAATGGCTGTTGGATGTAGTCGGTACAAGAGAACAAATTGTATACAGACACATGGAGATGTAGAGAGAGGCAGGCACACACACACACACACACACACACACACACACAAAGAGAAAGATAGAGAGAGGGAGAGAGAGAGACACTAAGGTAATGAGATATTCAAAGATAAGATACAGCTATAATGTTTTTCGGAGCAGACACACCAACATGATTATGTCGACATTATAACATACCTTGTTTACTGATCATGTGTACAATATACCATTAGTCCTAATTCACATACTCACAAACAAACAAACACACAAACAAAAAGATGACTCTTTTCTCTCTCAAGCCTGATATTAATACTCCAAGACCCCAAGTAACTTATACACCCAACTACAACAGTACACTGGTTACATACAATGGCAGTATAAACACACTACACTACATATGGTACTATAGGCTTCATTGTCTCTAACTAACAAACAATATAACTACAAGAATAGAAATGAATACCATACAGGTTGACACATATGACATAAAAGGTGATTAAAATGTACATGGAAGATCAGTCTGAACAAACTATAGTTGGAGAGAAAGACCAAGTTAGATATCAGACTAGTTTGTACTAAATGACATACAGTCTCTTTCAAAAGAGGACCCCATTATATTTTGCAATGATGTCGTCGATCCGGACCATTGAGTAATGATACTTGAAGGAAATGAACCGTTAAACAAGAACAGATAAATCAAATTAAGATTGAGCAGTCATAATGCATACATTTGCACCTCAAAATCAGCTAATCCACAAATCTTTGTGGATAGGTCTAAGTATTTCACAGTAAAAGACCATTATAGTTGCAAGCATGAAGAGATGGGGATGATGGATATTTACAAGTTGGTTGGAGACCATTATATGTTAGCTTCACACGTAGTTCCACAGTTTTGTTGATACACAAACCGAATTATGCCAATTACTCACATGTACACAAACACTTCGCTTTCTAATTATCAGCTGGTTAGCAGTTGCTTTAGAATTATGAAAATGAGCATTATTTTCACTTCACGGTATTTATCAACTATTGGTGGTGTTTTTCACAACTAGGCTTTACTGTTCTGAAACTGTCAAGGTCACACACACACACACACACACACACACACACCATCTCTTCAGACGATGATCTCTTTGGCATGAGTCCATCTCAAAGGAAGAAGCCTGATAAGAAGAAGAAAAAGAAGCCGACCTTTGAGTCTCTCCTGGATGATGATGGCAGTGAGCTGTTTGCAGGAGCCAGTGCCACAAGCCTCTCCTCTGAGAAGGAGAGTGATCAGGTGAGGCACACGTGACTGCCATGTATTTGATCACATGCACCTCTCTGCTGAGTCAGCAAAGACACTTTGTCGTACTATCATAATTAGGACCATACTTGTTTTAATAACTAAACCATTTTATATAATTATTGTATTAGTGCTAACCTTTGATGAAATTTAGAGTATTTTTATACACACACACACACACACACACACACACACACACACACACACACACACACACCTGCTGTATATTAGCAAGAGCCATCTAATAGTGCAGTCATGAATGGAAGTGGCCAACAAGATGGTAAGTAGTACTTATACATGATGCTGAATTCTATTCACATTCACTCTGAGCTCCTGAAGTAGACTTGGGTCACACAATACTTAGTATGGGACAAACACAAAGATTTTGACTAGTAAAGGACAGATAGGCACTAGCAGAATGGTGGCTTGTGGGGGTGGCCTGGTGGCTTGTTCACCCTTGACTTGGACTAACCCATGGGTAGGCGGTTCGAGTCCCTCCAGTGCCACAGGTATTTGTTTCCCATTTTCTCTTTTGAGCTCTGCCTAGTAGTTAACTCAGCTCTACCCCCAAAAAATGAGGAGGTGAATTCAAGTTCACCGCATCCTTCGGAGGGGATGTAAAGCCGTCGGTCCCGGGGGCCTGCGTTCATTAGCCCTAGGCTATTTGCAGGCCCTCGTTAGCCACAATTGTGGTAAACCCGAAGGGGCACTTAAAAAAAAAAAAAAGTGAAATTTGGATTTTCATTAACTCTTGAAAGCAATTAATTGGTTGATATAATAAATGTATGGTTTAAAAGAACTAGGCTCTAGTGAACACGAATAGACTTTAGTCATAAGGTCATCACTTGAAGTCAAGTGGCTTATGCTATATATCACACAACTCATCCTTTGATATCACCTGACTCATCTTTGATATCACATGACATCATACCATAGGTGATGATGATGAATTTGTCGTAGTGTCACATGACCAGGTGCCGTCAGTGGAGGAGGCCGAGAAGATGGTAGTGAGGGACGACCCCCCTCCCCCCGAGACCAAGGTGAAGCCAGGCAGGAAACACTCGGAGCCCACTGTTGATGATGTGAGTGTGTATGGTGGATCTAGAGCTACCTATATAAGTAGCCTCTGTTGTGGTGGTTTTGTATATTTCCTGTTTTTGTGTGTGTCCTAGTTACAGTGTGTGTGCAGAGTTCTCGTTGCCCAGTGTCTTGTTTATCCTTGGCGTTTGTGCATAACATATGGTACATTGAGAGGGTGATAGTCGTGGTCATTTTATCTCTGTCTGTCTGTCTGTCTGTCTGTCCAAGAGTCTGTTTGTCTGTTACAAGATTATCTGAAGAACAGTCGCTCTATTTCTCATTGTTCAGTGTCTTATTTTCCTTGTCTAATGTCCTGTTACCAGTTTACGATATTCGATAATTAATTTTTACGATCAAAATTTAACTTATTTGAGCTTTTTTTACATTTTACCCCCTACTAATTAATGCCAGTGAGAGACAGGCCTTGGTTGAAAAGATTTAGCTAGCTATAGACTACATGTAGTTACTGATTGACATCATATTTGGATCTTTGATATTTTGAAAGGTGAAGTTTACTTAGTGTTTTTGGAAAGATCTTATCCACTTCGTATGTTGTACATACAATAACACGTTATGTTAATTTCCTAGACTTCCAAGTTAATTCCCAAATTTCAAACCTTACATTCCCAGCTGATCAATGAGACCATTATGCCTACTTACATTACATCCACTGACTCCGAGAGAATAACCACACACAAGATACATACACTACTGCCGTCTGTACACGCAGTGTGTTTGTGTATTACTATACGTGTTACAGTATACGTGTGAATATATTCACGACCAGCTGTGCTACCAGGTGGGCGTGTACATATACTCTAGTATGTTCGTTACAATAATAAAGACACCGGAATGTCTTAAACATACACGAACATATTAATCTAGACATACCTACATGTATCACGCCATATATTTACATATAATATATCCTCTAGGTCATGTATGTAAGTATATTGCAATACTATACCTATGTGTGTGTATAAATGGTGTAGAAATAGCTGTTGAATGTGTGTGATAGGAATGATATGTTTTTTATGTGTGTGTAGTGAAGTGTGTTACAACTTTACTCTAATTGAGGCCATTTTTGGGAAGCAGTTACTCTTGTCAGTTGGGAAGTTTAGTTGAGTTTGGACTTATCTACGTAGCTAGCTAGCTAGATAGCTGGGCTCACTTGTTTGGGACTGTGGCTGAGATCTTGAAGGGGAGTTGTAGTTTGCAAAGTAGACTAGCTTCCAAGTGGTGATTTGTTGAGGAGTTCTATAGCTAAAGAGCTTTGTTGTGACTGAGAAGTTTATGAAGTTAAGACAGTTTTGTTGATTCACTGGAAAGAGTTTTGTTCCTGTCTCTATCCTTGCGTGATAGCTGTGTCACTTTCTGGCTCCCAAAGTTGATTTCAGATTAACTGTGAGTTGATGGTTTAAATGATTAAAATGACTTCGGGACTATTTCCGAAGATTGTTGAATTTCTGTCAAAAAGAATCATTAATAATCGTTAGTTGATCAGCCATTTAGTTAGAGTTGTAGGTTCTATCTTGAAAGTGTACTCAAGTGTGTGTATGTGTATACAAGAGTGTGTTTGTGTTAACTGGAAGTTAACTACTTCAAAAGAGGTCGATTTATTGTTACCATATGGTTGTTTGGAAACTGAAGCCAGCCCAGTTTGATTCAGCTCATGACACTGCTAGACACACTCAGTCTCTCTCTCTCTCTCTCTCATAGATGTGCTGGTGTCTATAAATGAGATTGTATGGTTCCCTTCACTCATATGTAGCTAGTATACAAAGTCATATTATCGAAATGGCTGACCAAGCTGTAAGATTGCCAATGACTGTATTTCTCAGTAGTAATGGTCGAGTTGCTTAAAGTTGTGACATGTATGCTGTAAAACACGCCTTAGTGGCCTCTACATGTATATAATTCCTGGATTACTGGTTTGTTGTGAATAACTACTCAATTAGTTTTTTAATCTGATAGGCGCCTGGGTATTCCCTCGAACGCTTTACAGTTTACGCCACTGTATAATTATAGGCACCGGAATGAATTAATTCTTCTCTAGTAGACGATACTTGTGGCATGGCTGTGTAGAAATCACCCCCTGCATAGCATTTGCTTTGATATATGAATTCCTTGAATTCAATCATCATCTCTTGAAGAATGTGAATCCTCTTTTGAACCCTCTCAGATGCCATTCCCCACTAACGACTGCCATGCATGCATGCTCTTGCAGAAACACTATCATTTCTCTTTAGAAGACACTCCCAGCTGCTCGAGTAGAACCATTCTCAGTCCAGCCAGTCATTATAGCTACTGTAGCTGAAGTATAATAAATATTATTCTATTTGAAAGATGTTGTGAAATTCCTTCTGTGTGACTGTGTGTTAGATAGTCTGTAACTCCTGTTGTGTACTAGTTGAAGAGATACTTTGTTTGAGTGACTTGTTGGGAATAGTTTGATTGTGACCATGGGAAACGTGAGTCATGGTATATTACGTATGAAATGTTTAATGAAACGTTTTAAAGTACAAACTTCATACACCATTAAGTTTGGGTTACACTATGTATACAGCTATATATACACAGAGCTATGTATTGTACATGCAGATACTGTAGTTGATTTCACCCCATTTGTACGTACACTCACGCACACACACACACACACACACACACACACACACACACACACACACACTGTACACTATCATTATGATAATCACCTACTAATCCATCTCTGCAGGTCTACAACAAGGATTTGACGTACGAGGAAAGAAGAAGACTGAGAAAAGAGAAAAGAAAGTGTAAGCAAATCACAACTGGGCATTGAATCCACTATCATAGTCCAAACACACCACTGGCATAATGGCATTAGCAGTGAAAGCATAGCCTTGTACCCAGGCTCTCCCTTTGACGTTTCCTTACCGTTAGTGTAAGGTCAAAGGAGAGAGCCTGGGTACGAGGCTAGAAAAGCACACAGACTAGCTGAACACAAACACAAACTACAGCTAATGCAATCACAAACTAGATTGATACTGGACAGTTGTTGATAGCAAGAGTCCACAATTCTTCTGATTATATACTCTTGTTGATAGAGACATATAATCTGAACTTATACTGTAGTACACAAACCTTCCTCCTTCTTTGTACTCTAAGAAGAAGGAAGGCATGAAAATGTGGAAACGAGGAAGCCAGTAACCAACTATACGTGTGTATGTATCTTTTTCTTGCAGTGCGTCATATGCCCTCGAGTGAGAGGCAAAGAAGATCACCTTCACCATCTCCTAGTCCGATAGTAGAACGAAAAAGTGTGTGTGTGTGTGTGTGTTTGTATGTTGTGTGTGTTTGTATGTTGTGTGTGTATGTGTGTATATATGTGTGTTTGTGTGCTTGTACCTGTAGGATACGTAGGCTATCTTTCAATATCACCATCATGTTTCTCTTTCTCTCCTCAAGGTTTGGGTTCCAACGCCAAAGAGGTCGACGGTGTCTCTCTCTCTTCCAACTCTTCTTCCTCCCTCCAGGAGTCCTCTGCAGCCCGAGGCATCAAGGGTGAGCTAGGCTGACTGTAGCCTCGTCACCAGGCCCCCCTTTGACGTTTCACTCACGGAAATGTACTTGCTCTCCTTTCCGTGAGTGAAAGGTCAAAGGGGAGCATGGGAATGAGGCTAGGCTGACTGTACTGTAAGAGGTCTCCTGATGTACTAGATAGATGTGTACATAGCCTGTATGGCAACACTGGTCTGTGTGCATTGGACCTACCACTTACATACATATAGTGCTTCAATATTCTTTTTGTTTCTCTGTCTTTAGCTGAAATCTTCAAGGGGTCATCTGACTCATCTTCTGTCACTACCATATCCTCAACTGATACAACAGACAAAGGTATCAACCGGTAGACACATGTAGTGCACTTGTAGTAGTGAGTAGTAATTGCTCTGTCCATCTGATCTATTGTATGTTGCTTTATTGTTATCTTAACACTTAGAGGACGATTGTCACGAATCCGTGACATAATTACAATTACGTACCACTTCTAGGGTGTCCAACGTCAAATTCCAAGATTAGCAAATTGAAGTCATTGCTAGTTATTTGTGTAGACCTACTATAGGACAACTGAAAAATATATATGGTTTGATGTAATCATGCATTGTTTTCCTTCGCGAGGCGTTTCAATAAAACACAAATTTGCAAAATAATGGTCACGTGACCAGAATTTAGTACGCGTACGTATGCATGCACGTAAACTGCATGCTATTGCCGCATTTGTCACAAGCAGTAAGAATCTTACAAACACTCATAAAAAGATAACATAGTCCTAGAACATTGCTTACAGCCAAGCTTCACCAAATTTGCTATTGTAGTGAACCTAGTATGGCATTTTGGTCACGTGACCATTATTTGCGAATTTGTGTTTTTAGTAAAGTGCCTCGCAAAGGAAAACAATGCGTGATTGCATCAAACCAGATATAGTTTTCAGTTGATCTAGAGTAGGTCTACACAAACAACTAGCAATGACTTCAATTTGCCACTCTTGAAATTTCACGTTGGACACCCTACCACTTCCGGAAGACGATTGTCACGTTTCCGTGACGCGTATAATTATAATACAAAGCTTAGCGTCTTAGGCTTTTTTGTCAGCTAGTTGAACAGAGTTACAAAAGCGATGCTATGGTCNATACAAGTGGTATGAGTGTCTCTGGTAGCTGTTAGTACACATAGTTCCATAATAATAATACAATACTGTACTAGTGTCAACTTATCATATACTGTTATAATTTATCATTATCATTGGTGCTTTATTTATGTTTCATGCATTTACCTTGTTGGTATCTTTCATAATAAAATTTTTTCCATGTTATCTTGTCAATTGAAGCACTCGCTCACTGCGCATGCGCAGAATAGTATATAAGCGCTAGCGCACGACCCGTTTAGTAAAAAAAAAAACGTTGGTATAAGCTCTACTGAAAGTAACGGATAATTCTCAACTCAGCAGGGTTCAGGACAGTTGTATATCCATGTAAACTTCAACTTTCAATCAAAGTTCAGTAGGTTTTCACCGCTGCGGATCGGCGGCGGAGTAGGAAGTAAACGCATTCTGAAACCTAGTAAACCGGAAGTATCCGCATTTGCGGAAACGCAATTTTCTCTGCGTAAACATAGCAGATACGTGGCAATACATGGGTTTAAGAAGTCCGGATTCCAACGCATTTTGACCAGTGACCATTAATTTTTAACAGTGAAAGTTTGCATGACCTATAGACAAGTCTAGAGGAGGTACGACACATATGTAAGTGCACCTTTGCATGCTGATTTATGCACTTTGCATAAATTATATGCATGATCAAAGTACCGGTATTGTGGTTACGTACTGTTAATTACATTCCAGTCACATGATCCCAATACTTTGTATTTGTGCTGAGTCAGCAGTCGTACCTCCTCTGAGAATAGTCCATTAAAATTTTATAAAGGTAACTGGTTCGTCAATTAATGTTTGCTAGAGCTCTAATCATGCAGCAGCCACGTGTTTTTCACAAGCTTGAACTGAGAACCTCACCCCTTTTTAAACTGGAAGGGAGTTTCTGGGCAATGAGGAAACAAAATAGCTATATATACGCCTGGAGTTACAGCAATTTTTTTCGTTATTCTAATAATTATACTGTAACAGTGTTCATGATATTTTAGTCACTCTGGCAATTCCATTGGTGATTACGGAGCCAAGTATCTCTTTGAAATAATCGGATACTGTCCCAAACTTCAAACATTAGCGTAAGTTTCTAGTCTTATCTGCATGGGCCGCTCTCTATATAGCTCTTGAGATAATTTTAATAATAGCCAAAAAATAAATAACTTAAATTAATAATCACTCTCTTTTTTTTTTCCCTTCTTTTTACTTTACATGCAGTGTCTGGGAGTGGACTCCGTATAGTAGAAGAATTGTGTACAAGGACCACAGGAGAACTAGATGTACAGCTTTATTTGCAATTGCATTTCGATAACAAAACTTCATAGCTAGAACATTTCCCACAGCACAGAGAGCTGAGCTTTTCTGTCATGTGCATGTGGGCGTGAAGCATTACGTAGAGGTGGGCGGGGCTAGGACTCCGCGCGCGTATATAAACTGCATACACTAAAATTTTGTGCATGCTGATTGATTTTATACCTGATCTATTAGGTTTGTATAGTTGTTTAATATGGCTGGTCATTGGAAGAGAGAGGAGAGAAAAGCTCATAGAGTAAGAGATCTAGATCTATAATATGAAGTTTTAGTATCTGAACATTATTTTTTTTTTCTTTATAATTTTATATAATTATAGCAAGAGGAGCGTTTGGAACGTCAGGAGGAAAGGCTTCATGCTAAAGCTGTCAATGCTGCTCTCCATGGAAACATCGGCAAGGCAGTAGCACTAGAGGTTAGTCACTATGTGCTCTGTTAGTGTATTTATGTCAAGACAACTGATCTTGATCATGAAATAATATGTTATGCATGCAAATTGCTACATGCTGACATGTATTAATGCATAGCTTTTTGTCCAGTGTGGTATCAAAATTCAGTATAATATAATAATAAGGAATTAATGATACTAAAGGATGTTCTAAGAGCTGAATCCCAGCCACATGTATGCAAATAGGTGTGGGACTCTGACTCTATCCTCAAAGGCTCTATCTAAAAGTTAAACTGATTTATCATAATATTTTAGAACTATTCCATTTCCTGCAACTGACATGCATATAATAATTATTCTTATGTAGGAAATTCATGCAATTTTTTCATCCAGTACTTCCAGTATTATCACTCTAACTCTGTAAACTCACAATCACATGCAGGTGAAAGCTGATCAGAAGCACCATCAAGCTCAGAATGCTGCCCATCGTGCCGACGTAGCTCACGATATAGCGCACCATCAACACCACCATCACCATGGTCACGGTGGTGGTCATGTGCATCATGTCCACCATCACCACCATCACCACCATCACTGAATCAGTGAGGGAGTGAGGGGTGAGGCATGGATATCGAGACAATAGACAATGAGATACATATAGTACTCCACACTGAAAGTATGGAGTTATACTTTTCTTTAAGGCATAGTTTTCAGTGATTGTGAATAAATAATTATTATTATTCGCATGGTTTATAATAATGAAAGTTTATTGTAAAGCACATGTAAATACAACATTAACTTTAGACATGATCGAGCTAGCTAGGCAGGCAGTACCGTGACTGAGCACCAGCTGGCCGCTATATGCTGGAACTATAGTAAAATTGTTATTTCAACACTAGTACAATGCTGTTAGTAAATTTACAATACCTCATTGTGTTCACATGACTCTAGCTTGTCTTGTGATTTTACTATCATGTACAAATCAACCCCACCACAGGAAATGCTACTGCATAACGTTGCATTGCATTGTCATTATCGTTACTACACTCATGTGACCTTTGCTAATCAACGTATTCATGAGTAGCCATGTGACTCACGCAGTTCTGCTTATTCATGGTTCCAAAACAGAGCTAAACTGAACTTTAAAAGACCGTCCGTTTTGAAGAATCAGAGAGATCTATAGACACATCGAGTACTGATATAATGGCAGGTCATTGGGCCAGAGAAGAAAGAAGAGCTCTTAGAGTAAGTTCAAAGTTTTACACAGTTCATGCATGACAGTGAAGCCAGCCTGGGTTCACATGTACAGAGTCACTGCATGATAATTTATTAATCTTAACTAGTCTTTCTGGATCCTGTATTTTTAATCTCTCTCTCTCTCTCTCTCTCTCTCTCTCTCTCTCTCTCTCTCTCNTGTGTGTGTGTGTGTGTGTGTGTGTGTGTGTGTGTGTGTGTGTGTGTGTGTGTGTGTGTGTGTGTGTACGTGTGTACGTGCGTGTATTGTGCACACTGAAAATTATTTCATTTCATTTCCAGAGAGAGAATTAAAGAAGGCCTGCATGGGAACAAGGCTATAATTATCATCTTCATTATTGTGTAGCAATATCTCTTCACTCCATAATCACTGTGATTACTCACTACACACACACGTCAGGTCAAAGCTGATCAGAAGCACCACCAAGCCCAACATGCAGGCCATCGAGCTGACGTGGCTCACGACATCTCCCACCATCATCACCATCACCATGGTCACGTCCATCGCCACCATCTAGGACATGGGCATGTCCACGTACACCATGTAGCCCCACCCCCTCCAGCTGAGGTTGTTGTGGTTCATGCCCCACCTCCTAGTGTTAATCCCGTTCCCCCGGCAACAAACTACCCCGTGGGTACAGTAGCTCCACCCCCTCCTGCACAACAAGTTAACTATGGTAAGTTTGGGGTAGCATTATTCCCAGGCTCCTCAATCTCTTGGGAATTAGGATAGATCTGTTGATGTGTGAGTATTAAACTATGACTACATGTAGAATCAGCTTCAATCTGGGGAAAAATATTTTGCTAGTCTTGTGTCCAGCAATAGTACATCTTATGGTACCGTATAGTGGGAAATTTTCGTGGGGGAAAATTTTTCCGTTTTCATCTTGAATAGAAATTCACGAGGAAAATTTTAGTGGATTGCGTCTCAATGTTACATGACGACCACATACCTTACAAATTTCGTGGGGGAAAATTTTTGCGGAAAGCTGCCAAACCACAAAATTCACAAAAAATTTTCCCCCACGAAAATTTCCACTATACGGTATATGAGTGATGGAAACATGCAAATTCTATGTGGGGGGTTCCTCATTTCTCTTTGTGTGGCATTTCTTTCTAGCCTCGTTCCCAGGCTCCCTCTCCGGAAATGAAAAGGAAGTGGGCAAAGAAAGAGGCACTCCTCCTTATCTCTCGCGCTTAATTTCCAGTGGGTGTGGACTCATGGAGAGGGAGCCTGGGAACAATGCTATTTCTGTTCCTTTCTTTTTGTTGGGCAGTTTGAGCATTTATGTCTATAAAGCTACTCAATAGTTATTAAAGGAACTGTGTCACTATATAAGCGCTGTTTTATTATAAAACGTGTGATGTTTTATGACCATTTGTGACGTTTTTTGTTTTGTTTTTAGCATGATTTATATCGCTTGGATACTAGCTTCGTGCATTTTTCTTATTTGTACGTGTATTGCGCGTTTGTCAACAAAAAACGTCATAAAACGTCAAAAAGTCACCCATTTTATGTTTAGTAGCATAGCAGTGCTTATAGTGACACAGTTCCTTTAATGTCCTCTATTGTTCTATAATTGTTAACCCTCCCCTCTCTAGCTCCTCAACCTACCTATGGTCAACCCCAGCCAGTCCCCTATCAACAACCACCCCCTGCTACTGGGTACCCCCCTCAACCTGCAGCAGTCCCCTACCAACCTCCCCCTCAGGCGGCCCCCTATCAGCCTCCCCCTCAGCAACAGACCTACCCACCACCATCCTATGCACCATATCCATGATGGAACACTCGGGATGTTATATTGCCTTGTTAGTTGGAATACACAGGGTTGATATAATTCTAGTTTTATGTAAATGTAGGAGTTTTAGATTTACAAGTTTATAAATTATAATAATTTTATTATTATATATTAATTTTTGTTTATGTCACTTTATTATTATGCACACAGCCTTATTTGTAATTTATAATTAGCTATCAGCACTAATATTGTTGACAGTCTACTGTATAATACAGCCACCAATAATATTATGTTGAAGATTTGATATTATAATTTTTCGATTACTATAATACTACTACCGTGCAATGTTGATAATCACATGCACATGCATGCATGCATGTATTTTGTAAGTCACAGCTTGAGGAATTATAATTATCGTTTAGATCTAATTAACCTTCAGATTTCTGCATACATATAATAAGCATTGCTTATTTTCATCCAGTATACGATAATGAATTTGACGTTGCGCTACAGCTATATCAGATATTTACATGCATGCAGGAACCTTTAATTTTTGTGATTTTATCAATTAGATCGTCACATTTCATAAAATCATCCAGCAATCCACAACAGTTGAAAACTCGAAATTAACAGAACCTCAGAGCTTATCGTGTGCATGATACAGAATTCAGTCAATACTCAATAAATTACAATGCTGCTATGTGTTGCTATGCAACCAGTACACAAGCTCCACCAACTTCTTTGATCTTTCTTTCGGCACTTCGACTGAAAAACTTTGCCTTGACGATCAGAGGTTGCTTAGGCAGGTGACCTTTACCCAGTACCTTGTAGTACCCCTGTAATTAGGGAGATAATTAAAGGGGTATGGGTAAAATTATGACGAAAAAGGAGACAGACACACACACACACACACACACACTAATTGTTGATCTAGCACACTCAACATAGCTAATTGAAAGAAAACAAACTAACAGGCAGCTGTCAAACCTTCCACATTCTCCAAAAAAACTAACTCTTGAAAGCATAACGTTCTAGTTTAATGGACATGAACATTCACAATAGCTATACACAGATCATCAAATGACTTACTGCTCTAACGACATCAATTATTGGGGCCTTGTTATCATCTCTATCCTTGTACATCTCTCTTGTCTGTTCAGACACGAGGGACCAGATCTTGTCCAGGTTGATGATAGGACAGTGGTACTTGTTGCGAGTAAGATGGTAGTGACGCATACCAACCTTGCCAAANAGCATACACTCCTAGGAACAGGGCACTAGAGAGAGAGAGAGAGAGAGAGAGAGAGAGAGAGAGAGATCTTGCACAATGCCTAGGTAGGAGAGTACAACTAGAGATGACTATTAAATATTGGGTACCTATTAATCATGCAAATTTCTAACAGTAAAGCAAGCTATTTGAGTAAGGAATTACTAATAAATGTACCATCATATGTATCCAAAATACCATTCAAGCAATGTACTTGAAACGAGAGTGCCTTACTATTTGTCAAAGTTAATTCTGTGATGATGTTGACCTCCAGCATTGCCCCTACCACCAGGGTGCTTGCGATGCTTACCTACATACACACAATCAGTGTAGTGACATAAATATATCAATACCATCACACATAGACTGTGTACGTGTATCCATTGGACCCATTAGATTTAGAATGGAGTCAAATTGCTACACAGTGACTTACCTATACGACCATGGCCGTGGCTCACGTGTCCTCGAAGTTTTCTTGTCTTTCGTAACCTAGCTACCTGTGAGAGTATTAAAGTGACTTTGTTTTAATGTAATAGTTGGGAATATACATTCAAAGATACAAGCGATGCTGACAGATTCAAACACACACTCACCATGTTTGCTGGAGACCACGAGGAAGGGTAGAGAAAGGGCAGAGAAAGAGGGGCGGGGTTGAAATCAATCACATGCACATGATGACGACAGGCTCAATAGCGCACGTGCACTTGAGTAATCATTGTGCGCGCTCAATTCAATGCAATACTTGTTGCGTAAACCTTCGAGACCAATCAGATCAAGCCGAATTATAGGATAGCATTCTTTAGACCTGACCAATGTTGAAACTTTGACTTGAAAGAAGGAGAGAGGGAGAAGATGGAAGGCTAGACCTCTCCAGTAGAGGGATCTACCAAAGATTACCAGCTTCTCGATATTGCAGAATAATCTTCGTCAGTATTAAAAGCTGAAGTTCGGAAAACTGAATACTATAAACGAACAACTAAATTCTTCATGTAATAACACACAGCAATTAATTCACATTTTGAATGACAAAGTTACAAAACTAGAAGCTAGTAATGAACGCTTAAGAGGCTATTTTAACTATTTACTGCTTGCTGCCGTAATCATTGGCTTGATCTGTTATAACTATTTATTGCTTGCTGTCTTAATTATTGGAGTGGTCTACATGTGGATGAATCAACACCGCAGCATATCACCTGCCAGGATGGAGCATTCTGAAGCTGTGACCAATGATACAAGTACCCACGGATTCACTCACAAGGTAGTGTTTCGTATCTTGTTTGATCTAGCATTTGAATGGCAAAACATTGGTGCACTGTTGGGAATTCCAGAAAATCTATTGAAGAAAATAGAAATGGACCAACGGCAGTGTAACAGCTGCCTTCGAGAAATGCTGTACAACTGGTTCAGGTTGAACCAGCAATTACAAACAGATCCGAAACTAGCCTTGGAACAGTTGATAGAAGCTGTGGAATGTATCAATTATCCTGAAAAGGCCCAAGAATTAAGACTCATATTCAAAGAACTTGAATGAAGCAGTGTAATAGTTAGTAGTTTTGTCAGTAGTCATACTCAATTGCCTTTTTTGAGTTTGACTAGTCTGCTCTTTAAACTTTCTGTTGTTCTGCGATGATTGGTAGGCAGAAGGAGGAGTCGAGGAAAGAAAAAGAAGAAATGTGTTAACAGCTGGGGTATGAAGAGAGAGAAAAGGAGATATCAAAGAAAAGAGAAAAAGAGATTGAAAACTGACTAATTTGATAATTAGCAAGTCTTCAATTTCTTTTTCTCTTCTCTTTGATGTCAAGTTGGCTTTTAATCTCCTTTTTTTTCCTTTCATAACTCACCTGTTGATGCACCTCTTCCTTTTCTTTTCTCAACTCCTTTGACTACCCACTGATCACTGAATAACAACTGAGAGTTTGAAGAGCAGACTAGTCAAACTCAAAAAAGATAGTTGATTGTGACTACCTCATTACCAGCTTAGAGTTTTGTAACTTTGTTCTTCTCAATGTGTAATATAATGCTTAGGAGTGTTGTTGTAGTGTTATTATTCTTTTGTGCATAGATTAAACTTAATAAGGCAACCCAGAATCAGCAAGGTAATAATCAACCTGTAATGATTCTCCAAGCTCGATGCGGATATGCATGGGCGCGCCGCGCGCATTGTATCACGTGAGATTCAAGAGTACCCACGTGGCCATGTAACGTTTTATCCAGAATCAGAGTATGAGTGATTTCTTGCCCAGTTTACCTGAGCTGGTGCCAGTAGCTCCTCGGAGCACTCCTTCCTCCTTTCACCGTATGACTGTAGAGGAGCATATCTCACTGTTACCCTGCTATGTGGGCCAATTGTCCAATGGAATATTAGAACACCTCAACAAAAAGGTTTATCAGTGTGTGTTTAATATGAATATCTATGATCATTGATGTGTCACAGGGTGTACATGGTGTAGGAAATATAGTATCTATGCTGGATTGAAATGTGCTGGAATAGTATGAAATATCTCTTACAGTGAATTTGATAATTTTTTGATACCATACATTGCATATGTGCGTAATAAACAAAGTGTCTAGTGAGCCGGTACTGATTTTGTATTGCCAGATTATGGTATCCAGATTTTAATACCGGCACTGTAGTGGTATGGGACAAAAGTGCCGGCTCCATTGACTACCATATATAGTATATGGACCCGGCTCTCTAGATGCTACATGCCATAAATAAAATCTTGTGATGACTGTGATGACCATGACTTCCTGAATTCAAGGGTTAAATATTATTTGTACTCTGTGCTGATTGATTGTATCTAGGTACTTCGTTATTCTGATGATTTCAGGGGCGTCTTTCTATCTTACTCACGACCCACTGTCCTCCAACACTGTGGTAGGATACTAGACGAACAACCTCACATCCATCTTCAAGTGAAGTACGAAGCTTACATCTTCAAACCAACCATCGGAGAACTAATGTGTGGCACCATCAACAAGATAGGTGACGGCCACATAGGGTGCTTGGTGCACCATTGCTTCAATGCTTCAGTAGTTGGTCGTAGAAGTGGAAGGAGAGATCGAAAATCACTCAACGGGTGGTTTGATACCGAACAGTTTGAACTTGGAGCTGAAATATGGTTTAGAGTGTCAGGCATTGATAGTGTCAGTGGGATATTGGTGATACAGGGAGAGTATTTTGAACTGAATGAACTCCACATCAGTGAAGATGACGACTTGGTCTTAGCTAGCAGTACTGGAGCACTAGAGATAAGAACTCGACGTGAAGATGATGATTCAGTCTTAGCTAGCACTAGCAGTACTGGATCACAAGAAATAAGAACTCAACATAATATTATGACTTTGAGTGAAAGTTTAGAAGAAGGCAAATCTGCAAAGAAGAAGAAAAAGAAAAGGCACAAGACCGATAAGGATGAAGCCATATCATTGGATCACCATAGCGATGTAGCTAGTTCAGAGACAGCAAGTGTTACACTAGTTGACAATGAGAGGAGGAAAGAAAAGAAGAGAAAGAGAAAGACTATAGATCGTGAAGAGGAAATGGGTGTGGTTTCAAAAAGAAAGAAAAAGTCTAAACATTCCAATCACTAACCTTGTTATCTGTTGTTTATTTTTTAAATGTTTTGTAAGTGTGGGAGGTCAATTGCAGTAATTAGATTATACCACCATAGTGCTGTTATTTCCGGTCACTGGACTTCTGGTGCATGTTTTCACATCCGGCTTGAATACCACATAACATTATGCAATAATTACGTCATCATATGCAAAGTTAAGTCTCGATCTCAAAAGAAGGTCAGTGGGAAGTCAAGTCAAAGAAAAAGCGTTTCTGTGTGCCTTAGAAAGATGGATTTTACTCGCCAGTTGGCGCTAATGACGGCACAGCCGAGTGTACACGCTCATGTGTCGCCTTCACAGCCAAATTTGCCGATAAAACCTCAGCAACTGACCAGCATGTTAGCCGGTCCGTCAACAATAGCCTCCTCTGGTGTACCAGCTCCTAAAAGACAGAAACTCCAGTGAGTTTAAGTAGTGAGTAGAGATGCAATATAAATAGATAAACTATGCCTGTGTTTGTACAGTCACATAATTACATGGTAGTAGTAAAATAAATATATTTAAGTGATTTTTAGCCCTGACATCCAAGCAGAAGTAGCTGTATGTGTTTGCCAGGGTTGTCTCCAATCCTAGTTTTACAGTTTAATGGTATAGTAAATGAAAAGTTCGTTGTTTTGTGGATTCTAGCCCAAAATCTATGATTTTCCATGCGATAATTTTTACTTACACAAACACACACACGCACACACACACACACATACACCTACACACACACACACTCTCTCTCTCTCTCTCTCTCTCTCTCTCTCTCTCCCCCCCCCCCTCTCCCCCTAGGGATGGGTTCCGTGAGGCTGGCTCTGATGATGATGATGTCACTGGAGGTGGAGCAGGCAAGGGAAGATCCTCAAAACAATCAGCAGAGGCAAAGTACGCAAGATACAGTAGTAGTTAGATAGGCTAGTATACTGGATCTAGTATAAGGTAGCCTCATTCCCAGACTCTCTCTCCGTGAGTCCATTTCCACCGAAAATTATTTCCAGGGAACGTGGGAACGAGGCTAAGTAATAGGGACCCTATGGAACCAAACCTTGTAGCCACTTCCATATTAGTACGTACAACTAGCTTGAGTATTATTGTCTCTTACTCAATGGGAAGGGAAATAAATATGTCCTTTGACCTTAGGTGCTGTGTATATTTTGAGTCTCGTGAGAAAGATATGTGAGAATGTGGTTTGCTTTTGTTTTTACCATGTTTCTTTTCAAGATCAGAGTAGCTCGGATCAGATGATAACCGCATAGTAGTTACAGCTAGTAATTTTATTGGGTGCATGTAAAGAAAGTTGCACTTTGTAACTATTGTCAAAGGGAGACTGCTAACACAATATCAGCTTTGTATGGTTTAGATCATAGTGGCCACGTTTCCAGTCTCTCCACTTTGACCTTTCACTGGTAGTAAAAGGAATGAGAGAGCTTAAGCTAATGATAATAGTGCCACTCTTTCACACACTCTCACCATCACCCTATCACACTATCACACCCTCACACCATCACCCTGTCACTATCATATTATCACACCATCACACCCTCACACCATCATACCCTCACCCTCACACAGGCGCTCCCAGCACTGTGAAGTAGAGAAGCGTCGCCGTGAACGAATGAACCGCTACATGACAGAGCTGGCTCAGATGATCCCCGCCTGCAATGCTGTCCCCCGGAGACTAGACAAGCTATCCATTTTGAAGATGGCCGTAGACCACATGAAGAACCTCCGTGGTGATCCACACAGCTCCTCTGACTACAAGCCGGGCTTTCTCACGGATGATGAGTTGAAGCAACTAGTGGTGGAGGTGAGTGAGTTGTGATAAAGACAGCCATTTTTTTTTTCGCTGACTTTTTAAAATTTGGTTATTCTTGTGTTTCCAGATTGTTAATTTTCTTATAATAGTATATTTGTGCAGTTGAAGTCTATTCACATTCACCTCAGCACCTGAAGTAGACTCACTTTGATGTGAATGTAATACTTAAACGTATGAGATAAACGCATAGATTTTAACTGGAATGGTGGATGCAATAGTTAGTTACTAATGGAATCTATGTGCAATTAGCTTTTTAGTAATGTTTGAAATAGTGAAATTGGTTGATATAATTATGATCAAGTTAAAGCGAGAAAACAAAACCTCAAGTGAGCATTAGTGTGAAGTAGCCTTGTTCCTAGGCTTCCTTCCTCTGGTGCTCAAGCACAAAGAGAGAGAGGGAGAGGGAGGAGCCTGTGGTATCCTAAATCATGTGTATAGCTGTAAAATTGCTGCTAAAGAGCAAATAAATGGGCACAGTGCATGGTTAAAATGACATCAAACTCGTGATTCTACGCATAGAAGCATATTCGCGAATGATACAGTCAGAGCTTCGAGTCTTTGAGCTTGAGCTTGTGATGAAGTCTTCAAAGCTAGATAGTTGGTAGTAGTTTATTGTCAATCAGTAGCCTGCACTTGCTGGAGTTATGTCGGTGTTATCGATCATTATGAATGAGAACAGATGTTGTTTTAGAAGCAAATTTAGTTTATTTCTGCCACAATAAAGCCATTGTATGGGCACCTGCTTCTGCTGTAAAACACTGCCACTGTGCTCTGAACAGTGTGTCTGCAAGTGTTCCGTTATGCTTGGACCATGTACATGTATACCTGATGTATACATATGTACATAGATACAGATGATCATTTATTTGGCAATATTTGTTCAGTATTATTTTAAGTAATTCTGTGGCTAGATAAGTTTTTGTTGTTGAGTAATGTTATAAATTACATCATGCTACAATCTTGAAGAGTTGTCAAATGCACTGACACACACACACACACACACACATACTCTCTCTCTCTCTCTCTCTCTCACACACACACACACACACATACACACACACACACACACACACACACACACACACACACACACACACTCTCTCTCTCTCTCTCTCTCTCTCTCTCTCTCTCTCTCTCACACACACACACACACACACACACACACACACACACACACACACACACACACACACACACACACACACTCTCTCTCTCTCTCTCTCTCTCTCTCTCTCTCTC